>JADRCH010000060.1:7059880-7207165 GCA_019843965.1 Rhynchomys soricoides | reverse complement strand
AAGAAAGAAAGAAAGAAAGAAAGAAAGAAAGAAAGAAAGAAAGAAAGAAAGATAGATGGAAGGAAAGAAAGAAAAAAAAACAACTAGCATATGTGGCTAAAAGATAAAATAAGTAAATTCTATGAACCCTTTAACGGAAAGGTGAGGCTTATGTTAAAGAATGGGTTAACATATTTAGTAAACCTATCCTTTTGTTTAACACTAGTTAATCAAAGTTATTTTTCTCCTTTTCATAACCTACTTTTCATATACAGACGGCAAATAACAAAATTTTACATGTCCTTCTTCTCCCTGCCAAGTGGATGCTTCAACAAAGTGGCTTTAAGTTCCATCCATTCAGATTTTAAGCATTTTGATTTATTTAAAAAGGGATTGGTCATAGAAAAAAATTACTTTGAACAGTATACAGGACGGTGGAGATTGGCTATTTCACAACATCAGACAGTACAATCAGTATCTGCCATATGGCTGGTCTCGGTAGACGCCCTTCGCTGTCCTCGCCGAAGGAGCCTTATGTCTTGAGTTAGTCCATTCCTCTTGCCCTAAAACCAGGAAGATGAATCATAATTAGGCTACTGTCATGAGGTCCCAGGAGCTTCATCTGTCAGAACCAGTGGTGAATGTCATACAGGAGATACATGTCTTTGATGGACTAATAAAAGAAACACAACGCAGATTTACTTAAAAATATTGTGAACCCAACACAAAATGATCCTGTCATCAGTGACAAGATGGCCTTGAAAAGAAAGTGACCTCTGTGTTGGAAACAGCAACTAACTCCAAGAAAACAACCGTCCTGGAGCAAATCCAACAGCTTTTAAGGAAAGTCTGAAGAGAATAAAAAAGTACTGTTCTAATTGCTTCCAACAGCAAAGATAAACAAGAATAGATAATTTAGGTGAAGAAAAAGGGGAAAAACCCGAGATCAAAGTGGAAATGGCAGACCAAGAAGAGAAAAGTCGCAGCCTCTTTCCAGGCTCTCCACACGGGGACTGCAGGAGGCACACTGGTGTGGATTCCGTCAGACCTCACATCATGAACAGCACGCATGCTGGGCAGCTGTCAGTAGCCACAGACACTCTACCACTTTTATCTCCTGAACTTCAACAGTGTCCAGTGTCAGGTCTTTCACTGAGATATCCCCAGTTCTCAGACAGCAAACAGTTAAATCCCTGCTGTAACACAGAGCAATCGAAAATCTGTGTGTCCCCAGAGACCAATTTAAAAAGCTGGGAGAGAAAAATGCTTAAAATGACCTCTTCTGATACAAACATGCAATCAATGTCACTCCCTCTGGCAAACTCGAATGAACTTAAGTAGATAGCACTCACCAAGCCAATGCATCTCTCTTCATCATTATGAATTAAAAAAAAAAGCAATCCACAAAAGAAAATAAAAAAACACCCAATATATGGTCACCCCAGTCCCTGGCAGGGGATATAAAATGCACTTCAAAGTGCACCAGAAAATGAGTTTTCATTTAAGGTCAGGGAAATGTCACAGAGTCAAGTTCCCAGGATCCTGACT
This sequence comes from Rhynchomys soricoides, assembly GCA_019843965.1. NCBI lineage: Eukaryota > Metazoa > Chordata > Mammalia > Rodentia > Muridae > Rhynchomys > Rhynchomys soricoides. Next base: position 7,205,638 of record JADRCH010000060.1, on the reverse strand, counting down.
CAAGTGCACAGGATACTAGGCGTTCTTGGAGCTCTGCCACCAACAGAGGCTTCCTGTTTGCTGATCCCTCTGCCCTGCAGCAAAGGCACTTCTTACTATCATTTTGTCACAATCGTCAATTCTGTTAACTAAACCTGTCGCCCTTTTGCATACTGAGAGTCTGGTCATGGATTGCCCCACACCTCGCTCGGAACGAAGAGGAGTTACCTCTTAATGAGTCTGATAGACCCTCGAGTCTTCTCCCGGGCTCAGCTTTTATAAGCTTTATGAAATGATTCTTGGTATAATTTTTCTGAGGGCTTGAGATTGGGAATGAATTAAAATATCAAGATGGGACTGGGAGAAGAGTATGAGCTATAATCTCAAAGGCTTCATCTCCTTTACTAGCAAGAAGCAAAGATATTTCAAAAAGACCTGTGCAGGCAAGCATCTGCAGTCTGGCAACCTACTCTGGTAAAATACAGAGAAGGTCAGCCCTGGCCATCAACCCAAACAAAACACCTAAACCTGCTGTCATTAAATATTTCGCTTAACTATTAAATGGACCTCTGGAAATAGCAAGGTGTACACAAAGCAAATAGGAGGAGGAAGAGGGTCCACATACAAAATCAATTCATCGTTTAAACAGGTGTGCTCTGTCCTGTAACCAGGACTTTTAAGGTCTGTCCATGGCCACTTGCCCTCTCTCTCGTTGTATTATTACGACCACTCACCATAGGAATCATAAGCCTCCTCGCCGAGTCCATGCCCATAATCATAGTAATCAGCTCCACTGCACGAACAAAAGAAAACACTGTTAGCACAAGATGTTTCTGCTGGGGGGTTAAATCATATCCAACAAAGTACTCAAAACTGGATAAACTAAAAATAGAATGGGTACAGTGGAATTAATTCCTGAGATGACAGAATGCTGACAGAAGACAGACTTTTTGACTATCAAAAGCTCTACTCTTAACTCCTGAGTTTCTCATTCAAAGCACATCTATCTGGCCAGTCACCACATGGTGCATGAAAGGCAGGAGTTCTCAGAGGGACTGGCTGAGAACTATATGCCAACATCAAAGGCTGGGTTCACAACAGGTGCTGTGGGGGGATGGGACAGGAGGCAGCCAGCCCTAGTCTTTCCAAAACACTGAGACGGTGGTTTCTTGGACTCCTGAATACTTTCCACAGGACTTGGTACTATGACAGTTGAGGACACTTTATTCATCTATTAAACAGGAGGCCTGGGAGCTTCTGCTTTTCTCCATCAGCATTACTGTATTACCATCAGAGTGGCAAAAACCTCATGCTGGGTGCCTGGACAATGTACAATAGGAGAGCAGATGAATTATCCCAGGGGATACAAGGCCTTTACAACAGACAAGCAAGTCTAAGTTCTAATCTACTATGTCCTTGAGACAGCAAGGACGATCGCCAAGATTGTGCAGATGCTACAAAAATAGTAGTATCACATTTGAACTGTAGATGGTTCTGGTCGTTTTTACAGATAGAAGCTGGGTTATCGAACCGTGAGCATTTTGCGTATCTGAGGGAGAGGTTAGGTTCCACTTATCCCCTTAGGCTTTCTTCTTTCCCACCAATTTTGCAAGAAACTAGCATCTTCATTATTTCAAGTTCCAACGAGCAAACACGAGGCTGGCAAGCACAGTGGAACCCAGCTTGCATTCCACATCTTCAGTAGCATGGTGTCTTTTGCTGGCTGTTGAGATACACATGCTCTGGGACAAAGGCAGGAGAGCTGTCAATCCAAGTTACAGGTAAGGATGCCAAAGAACCAGCCTACAACCTCACTGTTAATAGCACAGCCCAGTTACCCTCTACCCTGTCTTTCCTTTCTTGAGTAAAATACACCTAACAATCTACAGGCACCATGAAGTCACTGAGCTCCCCTCAGGCTTCAGCAATGAGGTGCTGCAACACTGAGCTGCAGTTTCCTGCTACTGCTCCTTCTGCACAGATGTGCTCTTTCACCTCCAAGCTACCATCTACTCAAACTTGAGCCTAAAGGTCACAGAAGTTCTCCCATTCATAATCAAGCTGGCTCCCATCCTAGGTTATTATCATTTCTCATCCTAGCCTATACCAGAGGCTTTGACAGCAGACATGGAGGGACCAGTGTCTGGATAAAGATACACACACACACACACACACACACACACACACACAGAGACACACATACATACACAGACAGACACACACAGAGACACAGAAACACACAACCTGACCAGTTGGCTTATTGGCAGCTTCTCTTGGGCACGATTCCACCCGATCTAAAACTGCTTTTACTGTCATATGACAAGGAGCCTGGGAGAAGCTGAAGGGTGCTATACTTGCTTGTGGTAGCACCTACAACCAAGGCTCTGCGACCATGCACAGCACCAAGGCAGCTCCCTTCCTTTCCTCAGCTGCTCACTCTTCCACATGCCTTTGCTCCCCTAGAGCTCACATTACCCCTCCCCACATGCAGCCCAGATGTAAGAGTCCCCAGGGACCATGCCATGCAGTCCCAGTAACTGTGCATAGCATTATTTTTCTCTGGCTTCTACTTTCTCTCCTTCTGCAGGTCTAACTTTCCCTGAGGCACAACGAAGATTTACATTGAGAAGAACTGGCTGGAAAAAAAAGGGATAGACTTCCACATTCAGAAAGACAAAATCCCCAGCATCAAGCAAGAAAACAAATAGGCTCGTCTACACAACATACTATAGCTTTAAATGACAATGTTTCTCCTCTTAATGGCAGAAACTCAGACCAGCCAAAGGTTTCAAGGCAATGCTAATGTCATCGAACATTAGTCAAGACCCCTGTGTCTGAACTCTGGCCTCTGTCTGCAGAGTCCCTGGAGAAGTTACTCTCATGTATAGGGCCCAAGTGACATTTCTGATGGGCTGGCTAGATCCTGTGGTGCTCCTCAAGGCTCAGCCACAGAATATGATTCCAAATGAGTCAAATCACCTTATTTGTTGTGAATAAATGGATGAATAATGCCATCAAGAAACTAAATTTAAATGAGTCTTGTTTTTCTTCTCCAGAGTCAAAGGTAATATTATAATGGCTCCTTAAGCAAATAAACTTCAAGGTTCTTAAAATTTGTAACCTGATGCACAGATAAACTCAGACTGTCCTTCTCAAAACTGAAAGGGTTTCCTTTCCTCAGAAAACTCCCAATGGGTTACCTCAGAGCAGATATGACAGACAGGCACGGAGACTAATAAACCAAGGGTGTAACAACTGCCTCCTTCATTAAATGATGTCACCGGTAATGAACATCCACATGGGCTGGGAACTGATCTGTGAGGAGTACACACACACCTCCTCCTGGGGTCTGGTCATGAATATTTTCCAGTGATCAGCAAGATAAAAGGCAGCATAACTGGCCCAGCATTGGTTGAGTGATAAGACAATCTTAGTTTTGACAAGTGAAAACTTTAAATTGACATTTGCTATCACTTCACCCAGTTTCTGATTATTTATTGCACGACTGTCATCAGGCTGTGAAGCCGGAGCAGCTGCGCCCCATTCTCCTACCTGTCAGCTTCCTCAGAATTGTTTCTATGGCATTTCGTGTTGTGTACCTCAAACTCCTATTAACCAAAGATGTATCCCATTTCCCATGGCTAAACTAAACGCCATGGCATCGCAGAGGGGACACAAACACTAAGAAAATCCCATTTAAGGGCTCAACTTACAATATTAATAAAACTTATCAGAAAAAAAACAAGATAAACACACAAATAAATAAACAAACCCGTGAGGGTGAACAGTCCACACTCCATCAGGAAAGATGCGGGTTAGTGCCTCCCTCACTGAGAAGTTAGGAGTGGGTTTCTCCTGGTCACCTCCCCAGACCTCCACACTCCTGCCCCTAGTGACATGATCACAGAAGCTCAGCATAGTTCCTCCTGAAGAAGCTGCTGGTACGGTGATGGGCTAGCTCACAACCACTCCGTCCCATTATACCCACATCCTTTCTTCAGTTTACTAGGAGTGAGCTCACTCATTCTTAAAAGTTTAAGAACATTTCTTGCTTCCATCATCCAAGCCAACAAACAAGCCCGAACACTCCAAGATGGCATGCTTTGCCGACTTCTTCCGAGGGAGTTCAGGGCACTGGCTGGAATATCTCACTGCTTCGGTCCTCCTTCCAGAGATACGCAGGTGGAGTATGCAGTGAGCATAGACTCCAAAGGCCAACCCCCCTTTTCCCAGATCACCCCTTGAGTAAAGAAGGAATGCTTGACAGTAACTTCCTTGGTCCCTAAACCTGGTGGTTAGATCTTTCCACTTTAGAGTCACTGGGCCAATTCTACTAGACTCTTCTTATATTTATATCTGCAAAGGAACCTCTCAACGTTGACATACTCCTGCCAGCAGGCCTCAAGTAGTCCAACCACCTCATCCTTCCCCCATCTCAGTCTCTGAAACTCCTCCGAAGGGGAAACTGAGGACAGCTCTTTCCACTAGCCCTCTACGTGCTCTCCGCCTGAAGCCTAAGCTGGTAGGAAAGGCAAGCATTCTTGGCATTAGTGCCACGCCTCCTCACACGTATGCACAGCTACAGTACTACACTTGTGTGCAAACACTGCAGTATCCTCCCAACAGGTCCCCAACCCTCAGGCCTATTGGTCCCAGGGCCTGCACACCTAGTGCTGCACCCTGTAGCTCCTCAGAACTCTTTTTGTTCCCTAATGAACCACTTTGGTGGCATGCCTGAGGATCATGTCATTAAAACACAAAATAGCTGTTTCTTAGGGTCCTCTTCCTGTGGTTTCCACTCATAGTTTCCGGTAGGGCGAAAGTCTTTGGAACTCACCTCACCATCCTGCTGTCCCCTCAAACATCTGGCTCTGCAGAGGACAAGGTATTTCTTGGCTCTTTTCGACCACTGGTGTCACCATGCCCAAAAGCCTAACAATCCCTCTTCTCTTAGATCTGTCAGGTTGGAGCGTCTGAGTTCAGAAGTTAGTCCTCTTTTCTTAGTTACAGGAACTCCTTGGTGACTTTACATAGCCTAAATAAATACTCAAGCCTCTCAATTTTACACCATCTTTTACGGTGTTTCTTCTAAGATTTATATTTATGCGCTGTATGCCTTTTAACATCTAAACTTCTAAGAGATACTTCAAACTAAAAAACACCTTGACATCACCATCAGCCTTCTTAACTCATCCCTCAATCTGCCCACCCAAGTACCACTAACTCTTAACCAGAGCAAATCTATCTAGTGTGCTGAGAGCAAAACGTCTGGAGACTCCTTTGGGGCTCCATACCTTCCAGTATGCTTGCATCATACCAGCTAGGGCTTCAGGAAAACTGCTGCAGTCCACCTCACCATGGCAACTCTAGGCACTGGCAACTCATGCACATTCTAGGGCACTGCACTCCAACTGATATGGACAACACTTCTCCTCCTCATTTCTTCTCAGTTAAGTGAAAAGGCAAGACTGGTGAGAAAGGGAAGTATGTCTGCTCTATTCAGTGATATGGCTCAGCTTCCCTCAAAATAACTTCCAGGACACAGAAGGCACAACTCACTGAATATTAGCTTAATATACTGAAGGAGTAAATGAATGAATGGTAACATTATAGTAGAAAAAACATTGTACCCAGACAATCTGGGAAGATACAATATTATAAGTAGTAATGCTAAACAAGAGGCATCTATTTCTCCTCCCGTTCTGACTGAAAGGTTGAAAGCTTGTTACTTTGTAAGTGTAGCAGGATCTCGACAAAATAAAATTAGATCCCGAGTAGAATCAGGCATACAAAAATCCCAGGATTTTTGTATGTGCTAGACACTGAGCTGAGAATTCAGACAAAGAAACAAGGTGTTGAATCAGCTCCTGTCGGATGGGTATGGATGTCCCCCAGCCTCCTCTTCTGAGGTAACAAGGGAAAGGGACGACTATTCAACACACTTGTCTGAGAGGAGCCTGGCCATAGTGCAGGAGGAAAGCAGTTAGAGGTGAATGGGGTCAGACTTCAAAGTATTTCTTGGACTCTTGAAAGGAAATTCCTAATTTACCTGTTATATGGAAGGCATTGGTGCCTAATATATAACTATATATTTAATTTATATATACCATATATCAGACACTGTTTCACAAACCTCTGAAGTAGATACTGTTAATTTCTTTTTATTCTTCAAAAGTGAAGCTGTCTGAGGTTAACCTTACTGTGCAAGAACAACCATGAGAAGACCAAGGCTGGAAGGTCAGATGGGTCAACCTGATGCTCACAGCAGGCTGCATCCCTCACACCTGCAAAGCTGTGGAGTCTGGCAAGTACCCTTTGGACTGCCGAGTGGCATGCAGCCTGCTTGTTGCTAACAGTTTTTCACCTCCTCTCTGCATACAGACATGGCCAGCCTACTTCTTTGGCAGCTGTCACGCCCTTTGCAGCTAGTAGAAAACTACCTTTGTTTTTAGAAGTCTTTTTTCTTTCTAAACATTCTTGTTCCTGCCTTAGTTTCTTTCTGGGTGTTGCTGTGATGAAGTACACTGACATGGGCAATTTAAGGGAGAAACGATTCAGATAGGTTCTGGTTCAGGGTGTACGATTGGTCCATCATGGCGACACAGTCAGAGCAGTCAGGAGACAGGGATCAGTGCAATTCTTAGCTCCATTTGTGTAGTTCATATAGTCTTAAGGCCCTGTCTACCATTAAGATGGGTCTTCCCATATCAAAGTGATATGGAACAGTATGCCCAGAGCAGCCCCTTTCCCAGGTGATCCTAGATCCTGTCAACTGGCAACATCCCCTTACTGTGCTTGCCTACTCTGGTAGTCCCGCTGGCCTCCTTCTGAGGTGGTGAATCCTTCATCTCTTGGCCTCTCTACCTTTTTTTTCTAATGCTTTTTTCAGCCTTACCATTTCCATCCCACCTCAGAGCTGGTTTGGCCATTATGGGGCATGTCTTCTTATCCACGTGGATATTACAAAATTCTATGAGAACTGTTCTCTCAAGGTATGCCATTTTTAGTATGCTGAGTCTGGTGTTTCAAAAAAGCTTTGCAAATTTTGGCAATGCATGAATTCTTGCTTCTCAGATTCTCAGCTTGCTGTCTGTCAATGCAACACACACGCACGCACACACACACACGCACTCACACGCACGCACACACACACACACACACACACACGCACACACTCACATACCATTACTTAAAATACTTTCTTATGGTAGAAAGGGGCAGAGTATTATATGCAGTGGGATATTCAAATTGCTTATCTGTTTGCGGGTGTTCTCATGGTTCCCCTGCAGCATGGAACTAGCAAACCCACGGTCTTGTGTAGACACTGCTCCTCTGCATTGGTGGGCACTGGAGACAAATCCAGGCACTGCTTCAGAAGCAGCTCTTGGCAGCACCTGAGAAGGCTCCCTCAATCCTGGCCACCTGCGTGAGGGCCCTTCACCAGCTGCTCACTCATCCTAGCACCCTTCTATTGAACACTGTTTTGCCATCTTTTGCCCCACCCTGTGGGTTTATCTGTTTCCTCACTCTTTCCTTGGGAATCTTTTAAAATTTTTCTGAGAGTTCACGGGGCAAGATTCAAGGAAGGATGGGTGGTGGGTAGAACAGGAGCATATTTTGATTTAGCTCTGTTTTTCTTGTTATTCCATTTAATTTACTAATCGTTCAAGCCCTTATTCTACAAGTCTGTGAAGGGGGCACACTGTTTAGTCATCAGAATGGTGTGACAGATGACATAAACTTTGCCATTCATATTGCTCCCCATGACTACATCATACATCAGAACTCCAGAATCAGGGATACCTGCAGGTGGACCCGAGCATGGGGACAGGAAGCGGGCTGTACTTCAATGAAATCTCAGTGAACTCTGTAACGATGCCTTGTTCCTGCAGTTCTGACAACTTTGGGCTGTGGCACTGCTGAATTCCCTTTCGAGGTCAGAGGACTAAGCACTGCATCTTTGGGATAGAATTTACAAGGCTGATTTTTCCAATTATTTGACTTGTCTCTTTAAGGAAAATCTTTCTGAATATATTATCATCAAATTAATATTTAAACTAATACTTGGTAAATTCTTATCATGTGACATAGGCAATTGATCTAGAGGAACTTGCCTGTTCAGTGTTTCTATTCTACCAAGAGCCATTAATCCTTATGTGAACAATGAAGAATTTCTGTAGATAAAGCACAATAAATGAAAAGTAATATTTCAAATGAAATTTTCTGGAGTATTCTTATTTTTTCCATTATCACAGATAAGTGAAGATCTGAAATTCCTTCAGGGTAAATAGCTAAAAATAATTTCAGTCTAGTTTCAATAAGAAGCCTTCTTTACCTAAGAGTTCTTTGATAATATTTAATGGTATTTCCTCAGGAGGACATTGAATAAAAAGCCACAAAATCAGGTTGTAGCAATTGATGAAAGCGGCTCTAAGTGAAGTCAGGCCAGCCTACTCACCCCAGCTATGCTGCCTCTTGGCCTTTCCTGGATTCCTGCTCACTTGCCTCCCCACAGGGACCCTGCACCAAAGAGCTAATGGCACCTAGTGTGGGGGAGGAGATGGCACTGGCTTCACTTCTGGCTATCTTCAGTGATTTGCAAAATGTGTTCAAGTGAAACAAGGGAATGCTATGACTCTACACTGGAGGATTCACACTTGCATTCATACTGCTCCCTGTGACAGACAAGCAAAGGAGACACTTTTGCCCACTAACAGCTTAGCGTGACAGAACAATCCATTCCTTGAGAAGCATGCACATGTATAACACAAGGTAGACAAATTACCCCACCCTGGTGCTGCTTGACTCAGGGATGATCCAATTTCCTCATACAGATTACTGTCACACCTTTTAAATGGCTCAGAGCCCTAGCTTTCAACGTGTGTCCTGAGGACCCCCAGGATTCATGAAGTAAAAATACTGTCACAATAATAAAAACTTGAGACGCTATGTGTCTTTTCCACTCTGCTGACATTTACATCAAACTATGTGAGTAAAATCGTAGTGTGTTACCAATAATTAAGACAGTGGTAGCAAACCACACTGTCTACCAAGAAAAAAATTACAACTCACTGGCTGCTCATATGAGTATTAGCATTGTTAGCCATGAAGTCCTTTCTAATTAGGGAATGCACATTATTTTTTACAGTCATAATGCTTCTGCACACGTAACAGACAAGAGTGCAGCATCAGCTTAAAAACCTGCATGGGGAACAGGATCCTTGTAAGTTGCTTTACTGCAAGGTCTCTTTATTTCCACAGTCTAAAAGTGAATATACAGCATCTCCACTGTATGCCAGCAATTCAAATAATGCTCAATTTAAAAGATCAGGACAAATTTATAGTCTAATCAGGAAATCCCTCTGTCTGTAAGAGAAAGGTGCAGTCGCCCTATCAGGTCAGGAAAATTGAAGGTCCAGTTTCCTGAATTACAGACCTTTCAGAACTGTTAAACCTGGCTGGGGAGATGTCACATTGCTCAGAATATCCACCATTGGGGCTGATGGGAGGGACAAAAGAAACTTTCAAACTTTCAAATTTTATCATGTTGTTCTTAAGATACAAAATACAATTTGGTAAAAGTGATAAATAAGAAGTAGCTATCTTGGGCATGTTAGGCCAGCAGCCTACCATTACATTTCACTCCTACACTCCAGAAATAAGGGACTTAAAAACCATCAAGATATTTCATCTGTTTTACCCATTTTACAATATAATGGAAAGTGACAGAGGAGAAAAATCCTTCTCTCTCAATAATAAGTAGTAACTGAACACAAACATAGAGTCATACACACACACACATACACACACACACATACACACACACAGTTGGTCAGAGATGACTCAGTGATTAAGAGAACATGGTGTTCTTGCAAAGCACCTGAGTTTGGTTCCTATGGGTAGCTTACAACTGCCCGGGACTCCAACCCAGGGAATCCAATGGTTTCTTTAGGTCTCCATGGGTACCTGAACTCATGTGCACACATCCACATTTACGAATACATATACTTTACATGCAAATAAAGTCTTTAAAAATATTAAACTGATTACATTGAAATATTTAATAGTACTTTTAGTTTTATAAAGCTGACAGGTATTAAAATCTAAATTTTAATGTGGCATTAGTATTAGTTTATATACTATGAAAAAAAATTCATTTACTTAACTTGTTAAGTAATTACTCCAGAAAAACAATATGACCTGCCTTACTTATCCAATCAAATTCAGGATTTCTAAGTACTTTAGGAACTGAACAGGGCTGAGGAGGTGGCTCAGTGCACAAGAGTACTTGCTACACTGACAGAAGATATAGGCCAGTCACCAGAACCCATGTGAAGGGGCTCACAACTCCCTGTGCATCCAGTTCCAAGGAATCTGAACCTCTTTTGGCTTCCTTGGGCACCTGCACTCACCTGAACATGCCTAAACACTGACAGACACAGGCAGACAGGGACAAAGACAGACAGACTGACACACACACATTCATATTCATTCTCTCTTCTCTCTCTCTCTCTCTCTCTCTCTCTCTCTCTCTCTCTCTCCAAAATTCTTTTAGGTTCAATCCATATTTCACAAACTAGAAAAATGTGATTTTATAGACTTAGAAATGTCCCGTGAATAATGAAACTAGGTAACTGTGAAGCTAGGATGAGAATAAAGATCTCTGTCAATGAAAAGCCTACTCAATTTCTCTAAACCCAGAGCCTTATATTCCCCAAGTTAGTACCATCTGACCTTCCAGACACTTTCCCAGAATATGTTTGCTGACAGCCAGAATGCCAGAAGTCTAGTCTAGGGTCCTAACTCAGGCAAGGTGCAAATGGCAGCAGGATCCTCCTAAAGAAGCTTTCCTACCTTAGGTTTTAGCACATACACTCCCTGAGGTACTACATGTGCTGGCGTTGGTCTCGCATCACATAGAATAGATCCTACCACTTTATGTATAGGAACAGGGACCCCAAAAGCTGTTTCTTCCCATGACTACTCCATCATAGTAGCCAGACCCTAGGGATACTGTTAGCCTTTCCCAACGAGCCAATCTCATTTAGATTTTCTATAAATTGTCCCTTACAGTTGCATAGGAGTAGGTTTGCTTGACTAAAGCTGTCATGAGCCTGACAAGTGAAAGGGGATTGGACCACGGTTAGAGAGAGCACCTGCTCCCGGAGCCCACTGGAATCCTCAAAGTCCATGTTGGCCACTGCTGTTCCTCTGTGCCTCAGACCAATGCCTGTCCAGCTCACCTCTACCTGTTTCCCACAGCTGTTGGACGATTAGGTGTGGTGGTTATATTATTAGGTGGGAAGCACTCAGGAACAAAGGTGACCAACATGCCAGGGTTTGGCTTACAGTCTCAGCTGGCACTGGATCCTGTTCTCCCTGTTAGAAGCAGCACCATTCTGAGTAGGCAGCTCAGATTGGAGATCCAACTTCTGCAAGTGTCTCAGACATTAAAAAAAAAAAAAAAAAGCTCAATCAAAGACAGAAAGGAAGGATGTTTAAATGAAGCAAGTAGCTTGTAATGCTTCATAAGTTACCACTGCAGCTGTGCTGTAGATGACAGGCTGATGACGAACGTGGGGTAATTAGAGTTCACACATGCAAGGCACTTTCACTGGCCTGCCATTATATACACAATAAATGCCGGCTGTTGTTCCTAACCCGATTGTAATAATTAAGGTTGTAAAGCCTCATTTCAGATGTAATAATCACTTTGTCTAATAAAAATGTTTTAAATGCCAATCAAAGATACCAGTTGCCTCACACAGCCCCTTTCTACTGTGAAACACTTTAAGTGTCACCTGTGCTATAAATGATATGAACATGCTGGCTAGTACTTTGTCAGATCAGAGAGAAGCAATTGATCTGGGAAGGTCATGTGGCCTACCTATGGGCATTCAGGCTACACTATCTTAAATCAGTGAATAGAAATGATTATTTTCAAAGGCTTTCAGATATTAAGCTTGGATCACTTGTCATAGCAACACACTCCATTGCATCTGCTAGAAGGTTTCACTCTGTGTTTAAAGTTCATCTCCCCAGAGAGCCTCCTAATCATTTTTCCTCTCCTCTGTTTACCACAGCGACTAAAGCACCAGCTTACACACTGGAAGACACATGCCTCAGAGAACATCAAGATGCCTGTGTCCAAGGCTCCTATCTTAATGGAGGACCTGCTGCAACTACAACTGTCTGATAAGATCTAGAATCACCCCAGAGACAAGCTTGCTGACACAGCTGTGAGACATCCTGCAAACTAGGTGAGCCGGAGTGAAAAGACCGAGTGTAAATGGAGGCAGTGACATTCCATGGTATTGGGTTAGGAATAACTACAAAGGCAAGCTAGTATCCACACCCATCATTCTCTACTTCCTGACTGGATATCCTGTGGTCAGCTGCCATGATGCCTTCCACCCCAACCATGAGCCAAAGTAACCCATAAGTTGCTTCTGTCAGGGCATTTTATGACAGTAACTGGAACATAACTAATAGCTGTGGAATGCAGTGGAGTCATGGGAGCAACTCCTTACAGATGATGTACTGTGCTAGGTCTCCTATACACATGGTCATTCCCAGTGATTTGGTTATTTCATTGTATAAATCTGTTTGAAAGCAACACCTTTCAAACTACCACTTAAGACACATGCAGCTCCCACGCTGCACTGTGTGAGTTGATCTTGATGGCTCGTCAGCATCTTCTTCATTCTAAGCTTGTTGAATGGATACACAGCACCTACTATGTGCCAACCATGGGAATGCAGCAGCAAACATAATTTGGTCTTTAAAATGAAATGTGTCGAATGTCTAGTCCCTCATACAAATCAAACACGTCGGGAATGCTCAGTGTGGTGCAGTAAAATCTGGGAGCTCAGAGTTGTGTAGATCACCGTGGGGAAGGTTGCCTAAGCAGTTTTAGGGGACACAGAAAGGTTTCTAAAAAGAAGAAAGGTCTGCATTGGCAAGTAATAAAGAAGCCAGACCAAGAGGGAAAAAGCATGCTAACCGAAGATTTACAGTTTGACACAGGATGAAGAAGCAGTTTCAAAGGCACAAAGTGACCTATCCAAGACCCATGACAAGGCTACCACACGTTGGGAAAAAGCCCAGTTCCTCTACTTGCTTTTCACTACCATCTAATTTAACTATCAATCACGGCCCTCTAATCTGTGATACGCCTGAGTGCTTTAAAAAGAAGGCATGTCACTTCAGCTGACAAAGAAGGTTACTGGAATTAAAAATCTCATGATCAAATCTAACAGAAAAAGACAGAGACACTTTCAAGGTACAGGAAAGAGCCCCTTCTGGGTCATATGAAACCAGGCACTCAATTGTTTCTTTCAGATAGGTATACATTTCTTTGCTGTAAGTACACTTTATCTTAGCAAATAAAATAAGTTCATTTATATGTCAAGGAAGAAAACCAATAAGATAAGCTGCCTGCTAACATGCATTTGTTCTTTATTGAAAGGTTTATTTTTATTATACTAGTATGAATATTCTGCTTTCATGTGTATATGTGTATTACATATGTGTATGGAACCTTCAGGAGTTAAAAGAGGGTACCACATTTCCTGGCATTATAGATGGTTGTAAACTGCCGTGAGATTGCTGAGACCTGAGTCTGTGTCATTCCCAAGAGTGGCCAGTACTCTTTAACCAAAGTCAGCTCTGCAGCTGCAGTTCCTCTTCCTAATCAGAGGACTCCTGACAGCTGAACTAGGGACTGGGGATGGGAGTCAGTGATAACACATCAGCCCAGTCCTCAGCTTCTTGGCTCTTGTTGCAGAGGGAGTAGTCATGGAGACAGGAAAACTCAAGGAGGGGAGCTTCCAGGAAGCATCCTAACAGAAGACTGACCTGCCTCGAAGAGGGATGGACAAGAACACCTGAAGCCTAGACTTCAAGTTTCAAAAGGCCCTCTCACTAGCCAGGAATTGCTTTCCACTCTGCTTCATAAACAAACAAACAAACAAACAAACACCTTGTTGGGCTGATTCATGGATAGCTCAAAAGATCTAAGAGAAAGTATGGGTGTGCCTCAGTCCTGACGCAGAGACCACAGCCATCCTCCCTACTGGAACAGAAGAGTCCTGTACTCTCTACTTAAAGGATGTAGATAATGCCGCATAATTGGAAAAATTATTTTTAACTAGATTGACAGAAAAAAAAGCATATCAAAGGATAACAATCCTTGGTTGGTAAAGACCCCCACTGCCCAGGCACCACTGGTGACCCATGCACAGAAGCCTAGCAATGTTGCCCCCTGAGTTTCACAGACCACGTACAGACATCACCACTGTGATGCTAGGCAATGCTCTGTGGACATCCTATACAACTAGGTCTTCATCTAAAACCACTGTTTTCCATCTTACTACATCCACTTCAGAAGAGGAGATCAAGGGGAGTCACCATGAAACAGGCTTTGAAGGTAAACGAAGAAGCCAGGCTTCAGTTTTCATTGTGAAAATTTAGGTAAAGTTAATCCTACTATCCCATTAGGAACACTGTTTGGAAAAGTCCATCTCTCTTGAGTGCTACAAAGTCTAAGTGAAACAGAGAGGTTGCTCAGAGACACTGTCAACAGTATTACAGCTATATTCTCTCCCTAGAAGCACTGATATCGCATGATCTACTCAGCCAACATGCAGTGATGCCTGAGAGCAGAGTGCTTCTATATCATGCTGCAGACCTAATGACAATGACAAGAGTTGACATAGTCTTATACTGGGTGCACCCAACTGCCACTCCCTAACTGCACTGCACGTGCAGGAAGAGACATGCGGTTCTAACCATCCCAGCCGTTACATAGATTTCAGAAGAACGCTGCATAGCTGTTCATGCTCACAGCTGATGGCGCAGCCAGAACCCACAACTGACCTTTCTGCACACAGAACTCACGCCCCACAAAGGATTTCCAGGTAGAAGCAACAACAAGATGCAAGTCGGAGAACTGTGGTATGTGGGCCTCAGGGGAGGAGAGCACAGGACAGGGTTCAAGAGTCATTCTGGAGGAACAGGAGGCTAACAGGCTGCTATGAATGAGCTTCACAACAATGAATAGAATATGTGCTCAAGTTCCAAAACCATAAAATCGTTTCTCTGGGGGGCATCAGAGTGGTTGAGGGAGGGCCTGCACGTACTCTCTGTGGCATAAAGAAGATCAAGGTTGAATGTGTATCAAGTCTATTTGTATTTTCAGTTGTGTTAGTCAGCCAAGCCATGTGCAGTGGGTGGTGGGGTGCACGCTGGGGCACTGAGGTCTGTGGCTGTTGCTAGCCTCAGAAGTGCCCTATCAACATCTTATAGAGAGTTCACAGTGTTCCGACGGCTCACTGGTCAATCTCTGAATGTGTGTTTACTGTCAATCTTTCTATCTGCTCTGTTAGAAAAACCACAAAGTAGTCTACAGTTTTGATGTAATGATTGTACAGATAGCAGAGGGGGTTGATATGACAGAGAATCTTCTCTTAAAATCCAAGCCCATGAGTTATCTCCATTTAACAGATACCATTATAGTTTATATTAAATGTTAATGACTGTCCATATGGAAGAAAGCGCAGTTTACCAAACTTATCCCTAAGAAGCTTGACACACGCCTAGTGAGAATTCCAAACAGCACTCCCACTTTGAAAACAACTGGGCTCCTCTGTTTTCTCTTCCTCGCCCTTTCTAAGGTATGACTCCTATATAACACAGACATCTCAAATTCTCTCTTCAGTGAGGCCCATCTTTGAACTTGTGATCTTCCTGACTTACTCACCCATACACTGGGGCTTACAAGCATGTGCCATGGTGTATGGCAATGCCTGGAAAGCTTCTTCAAAGGTTAAACAAATTGTTTAATGTTGTTTCAAAGCCTCTGTTATCTACAAACAAGTCCACAAAAAGACTTGAGCAAAGATGCTCATGGTAGCATCATCCAATGACAGCAAACACTGGGCCCAGTCTGGTAACCACCACTATTAAACGGGCAAGCCAAAAGTGGTATACCAGTAATATGGCCTATTACTCAGAAGAAAAGAAGTGATATCCTGCAAGTGTGCAATGTATAAGATCACACAGTAGGTGTGGTCATGTATGTATGAAACACCCAGAGGAGTGAAAACTACAGACATAAGAGTACAACGAGGTTGCCTAAGGCAGAGGCTATGAAAGGAACACGAAAAGTAGGTATAAAGGACATAACTAGAGCGATAAAGACGTTCCAGTGGTTCAGATATATACTAAAATAACCACAAGTTAACTTAGATACTGAATTTTGTCACCTTAAAAGATTAGGCTCCATGAATGGCCTATACTCGTATGATAATGTCCTTAAGTAGGCAGACCTTGTACACTGAACACACTTAATGAAAATTAAAAAAAACATATTTAAAAATTACTTTAAAAGTTTAGGGCTGAAAAGATAGTCAAGTGGTTAAAAGCACTGGCTGCTATTCCAGGAGTCCCAGGTTCAATTCCTACTACCCACTTTGTGGCTCACAACCATCTAATTCCAGGTACAGGAGATCCAACACCCATGTCTGGCCTCTGTGGCCTCTAGGCATTCATGTGATACACAGACAAACCTGTAGGCAAAACACCCATACACATAAATTAAAGTTCAAATGAAAATGAAAATGAAAAATGTTTGAAACTCATTTCTAAGTATTTAGTTTTTGGTGCTGCCAATGTGGTTTCTTTGAAGTGCTAAGATATTAATGGTTGATAGACAGAAATATGTAATTTGTACCTCTGTATTATACAACCAAATCACTGGTCAGTTCCAGTACTGTTTCAACAAATCTATCAGTAATTTCAGTCAGGCACAGCCTTGGCAGTAAGGCCATCCTTTCCAGTCTGGTCTGATCCAGTCTGTATGTCTACTTTTGCCATGCTGGGAGGCCCTCAGTACCACAGGGAACATTTGCATATTTTGCATTGTATTTGGCAGGAAAGAAGAAGATATTTCACATATAATATTTCACTTTGCTGGTTTTTAAAAATAACTTACATTTTTTCTTGGAAACAAATTTTATCAAGTCAATGGAAATTACCTTTTATTTCTTATTTGTCCTCATTTCTACATGGCATTGTCAATGTACATCAAGGTCTGCGAAGTAGATCTCACCATCTATGTAAATGATCACCACGTGATCATTTACTGTGGGGAAGCACAGGAGTCGCATTTTACTCAACCATTTCAGTAATCTCTATTTCCATACACTATTACACTTGATTTGATTATTTTGGTAGATGAGGTTCACATGTATAAGCAACTACATGTGTAAGTTGTACATGTACAAGTGAATGCCACCTATAGTTATTTGGCTTCGTCTTTTCCTGTAATGCCTCTTTCTGATGTGAGGGTCAGGTTTGGTACAGTGGCCTTAGAAAATAAGTTAGAAAGCTGTCCTGACTCCTCCACGTCCATGACATCATTCTGAATTTTCTCAAAGCCTCATGGGATTGCTGGCAAGCCACCTGACTGGAGTTTCCTTTTAGTATTCTTGCTGGTATCACATTTCCTATCAGAATTCCCAGTCCGTACCGTGCTCCTACACGCTCTGTCACATGGAGATGTCCATTCTGTAAGCTCATGCACAGACCACAATAAGGCAGGAACCACATTAGTGATTCTGACGTACGTCTTTCTGTTCTTTGTAAATACACTTTTAATCAATCAGTAACTGTGCTAGCTACTTCAGGCAAACAGTTTTCATTCATCCTAAGTTCCTGAATCTGCCTTTGAGAAAAGAACATGTGTTTTCTCTAGTTCTGGGCTGAGTCATTTCCCAGAAGTCATTCCCCTCTTAATGTTACACTTCCCAGATTTCAACTGCTGGAAAGAATATGAACACAAATGAGGAACTCACATATAAAAAAGAGTCTTCATCCTGCCCCATCATTCAGTCATTCCAAACACCTACCTGGGTTCTCCGCCAAATACACCAGAATCACTAGATAGAAACGTTACTGGAGCTGTCTTGACAGTCATTCTCAGAAGGCACTAATCCCACCTAATTGAAAATTTCTTACTGTGGTTTGGGGATTCAACTGAAATCCTTTTCCTTCTGCTGCACCACCTTCAAACAATGTTTACAAATTACCTTGGTTTTTATAGTCCTAGATACATAACTAAGAGTTTCAGTTCTAGAATCTTTGAATCCAACAGAATAATACTTGGGAGGAGGAGGGGGAGAAGGGGGAGGAGGAGGAGGAGGAGGAGGAGGAGGAGGAAGAGGAGGCGGCGCTGTGGCAAAACCCATCCTTTCTGTTTCTAAGTAGGAAATGTAAGACATCACATCTTTAACCAAGGCTAGTTCACTGTTTAGTGTGCCCTGAATCTCCCTCCCCCCCCCCCCCCGACCCCAAGACAATCTCTAGCCCAGATCACTTAACTTGGTTGAATTCTCTGGGAGGCTAGTTGGCTGGTTTGGAGGCATTTGCCCTGCAACAATGCAAAGTAAGCTAATTTCTCACCCAAATTGGTGTTTCCAGCCTTTTCCTGCAGCCCTTCTTGTTGAGAATTGTGGTTTCTAGATTTTATCTTTTAGAATCTCATTATCCTGAACTTTAAACTTTCAGGACTCTGATGTGGGGGGGATTTTGACCCAAATAGGTATCAACACATGGGATTAAAGTGTTCAGGACTGCGGCATTTCCTATGACTGATACAATCAAATAGTATATGTTGTCCTGCTCCGGTTCCTTAGCATGGGGGGTGGGGGCACTGGAAACTCTTGTGTTGCTTTGATACATGTCCATCTTTGCTGGTAGCATTTTCTTACTACCTGACATTAGAAGTTGTTTTGGGTTCTTGTATATTTCCCATTTCCTTATTCCTGTCTTCTACAAAAACTTGATGAATCTTGTTTTGTTGACAGAAGTTCTATCTGAACGTGGAAATAATGTGTATTTTTTTTTTTTTTATATTTTTTGTGAATGCAGAGGCAATTTGTCTGTCTCTGCCACCTGACTAACTCCAAAGGTTTAAATGTGTATTAGGCTAAGGGTTTGAGAGTATCATTCAGTTAATACTGATCTGATATTTTCTTTTATATCCTTACTTACTACTTATATCAATCTTGGCAACAAACAATCTCTTGATTATTGTATTTCCTTTTCTTATAAATATTGTTGATGGCTGAATGTTTTATGAGAAACAACTGGAAAGTTAGAAACAGCTACAGCTGCAACGGGCACTCCTTCGTCTGGAGATTACTACAAACAAAGCAGCTAACGTGAAGTATCTGTCCATGGCCTCTTCCTAGGCCCTCAGAGTTAGCATTGTTGATTCCGCTTTGTCTTTCCTCCACAGCTACACACTCTCTCTTTTCCGCTGTGTGATTAGGATGAATCCCCAGAGATTTGCTCAACTCAATTCTCTACATTAACATATATACACAGTCCCACTCGCAACGTGAAGTGACACACTTGCCAATTTGGGGGACCAGAGCCTGGACACCTTTGATAGCTACTGCTCTACTAAACACAGCTGCTGCCACAGGTGACATGTTGGTTGTCCAAACAACGCTCTCCTACTACTCCACAGTTAATTTAATTTACATTTTAATTATGGGTTTATGTATGTGTCTGTATATGGTTATATGTGAGTCTAGGTGCCTTTGGAAATCATAAAAAGGCACTGGATCCCTTGAAAGTGAATTAATAAGCAGTTATGAGGTACCCAATATGGGTGCTGGGGACTGAACTTGAACTCATGAACTTGGTTTCTTCAAGAGCTGTACATGAAGCTATCTCTCTGGCCCCATGGCCTTTGGTTAGAATTAAGTCTTTTTAAGACAGGGTCTCAGCCTGTAGTTATGGATGGACTGGAACTTCCTGTGGAGACCTGGTTGGCCTAGAACTCATCTCCCTTTAGGGCCTGACTAACTTCAAAGGTTTAAATGTGTAAATTATTTCAATGTTATTGCTATCAAGTTCAGAGAGAAAACTAATGTAACATAAGTCTTTAAAAGTTCTTATACCAAATTGCTTAAAATTTCTCAAAGGGAAATGTAACACTTTCTATTGAGAATATTTTGTTATCATGAGTTCAAACAAGAAAATCATAGCACTTAGCTTCGAAGGCAGAATCTATGAACCCTTGCATTCCTGGTCTTCTGCACAGACTTTGGCACAGACTACTCTTCTCACACAGACTGCTGTTCTCACAGACGTCCTTCACTCAGGCAAGCTCTGGAATTCCTTTCAAATCTTAAAATCAATCTTCTCAATAAAGCCAAACATGCCTAATTCATTTATGATTGTCACCATCCGAACTTAGGCTTTAAGGGTAGAGAGCATTATGCATTTTGCTCATTGACCCTTCCTTAGCATCCAGGACAATTTTTGGTATAGTAAGCTCCTTGTGCAAATCTGATTAACAAATGAATGGACGATGCTAGAGACATGGCAGAGATTAATTTTTTGAGTAACAAATATTTACCTAGCAGCTAACTACCTGCTAGATCGTGCAAAGTTCTTCACATACGTGCACAGCCTCATTTGTATAGTGCTTACTAGTCAGCAGGAGCGGCCTTCAACCACGGCTGCTTATGGAAGGTTCTGTAAAGCTAAAGAAGAACAAAAACAAACTTAAAGATAGCTAACCTACGCCAAGACCTCATTGGAAGATAAGAGGTGTTTGCTAAGACACAAGCTTTGGAATTGCTACACAGGTTTCTGGGAGACCAGGTGGAGAGCACAGAGTGTTCACACTTTCCATGACATTTCTTCCTGTTCCCAATAAAGAAAACTGTGTCAGCAGACACAGACTTAGATGCTATCAAACCCAAGAACCTCCTGTCAGATTGTGCTTTGATTTGCATATGTAAAGGAGCTTCTGAACAATTCTTCCTGAAGCTACAATGCTTCCACACAGGAAGTGACCCAACAGGTGGCTGCTGTTCTAATCATGCAGCACAGGTTACACAGCTGAGCCAGTCAGTGAGAAAAGAGTAGGTCAGTGATTACAATCCAGACAGACATACTAGCCAAGACAGCTAAAACAATTATTTTTTAATCAATAAAGTCTTGATTCAGCCTTACCTGAGACACTTTTATCTCTATTACTTGGGCTAAGCTTATATGCATAGTTTTTTCTTCTATGTGTAAAAAATTCTTAACAGGCCATAGGACAGATCTGTAAACAATACAACTATGTCTCTAAACTTAGCAATGCCTAAGAGCATCACCAATACTTTTTGCTGATCATTTTCAGAAGACTGCCACTGGAGCAAGTGACTCTATCTTAACTTCATGATCAGCATAAATTCATGTTCCTGAGGTGCAGCAGTGCTTCTAAATGACAGATTAAGAAAGACAAGGGAGTCTTGGTGATTAATCCTACTGTTTTGCATGTCTATTAGTTTCTGGTCTCCTACAGAATATCAAATAAAAACACTAGAACAGTAAATAAGTAGCACAATGTAGAGACTATTATTGCTTTTAAATGCATACCACACACCAAGTAATACAGAGAAAGTGTATGGAGGATGAGCAGGGAGGTGGTCTGAGCAGCTCACCCATCACCAGGAGTAAGAACAGTAAGGATATTTACAATAAGTTATTATATATAAATATATAAAATATATATTAGAAATGCATATAATCATAATTAAATATAATTAAGCACAAGAGTGCCACGCCGCCCTGTTTTATACTACAGATAAATTCTCTGCTGAGCCCCCACAGTACTATATGAGACAGGTGCTGGCAGAATTTTTTCCTACTCTGTAGATAAGGATATAGAAATTCAAGGAAGGAACACAAATGGCTGCTTAGCAGTGGGGTGTGTCAGATTCTGACTCATACACACTTCTACTCCACTGAGCATTCTACCTGACCTTCTCTACTGCTGAGAACATATACTGTGGTACACTAAAAAAGGACAATGCCAAAGATAAAACTATAGTCATTTACTTTAAAATTAAGTAATTAATGACAATAACTGGGATACAGGTATTTAACGTAAGTGTTGTCCTTCCACCTACATACCCAAGCCAGCATGTCCCAAAGAAATTTTACCCCAGATTGCATTACTCACTGAAAAAGTATATCATGTTCTGTCTTAATAGAGCAAGTGGGAGACTAGATTCTCTATTTAACGCTCTTTACCTGGATGCTCTCAGAAATCCTTCCCCCATCTCTCTCATAGAGTTTCCACTGTGGAGAGCTCACTGTGGCACTGTAAGTCCAGGCACACTTCCAAATACAACTTTCTTGAGAGGAAAATCCCTTTCCAATGAATTATAGAAACAGTGCAGCAAACACTGTTTAATCAATGAGGTTTAAATACATTTTGAAGAATTCTGACACTGTTTTTTATAACTCATTAAGCTCTGACCACAGGCCTACTGACAGACGTGAGAGCTCTGTAACAATCTAATTCATGACAGTTTTCAACCATGTCTCAGGGGACTACAAAGGTATGTATAATTCATGCAGTCTGCTTATTTCTTGGTATTGTATCAAGAGGAAAGGCTGTCAAAGGTTCTGGGTATGAAAAGAGGGTCCTATAGTCTAAACTTCCTGTTCGTGCCCTTTCTAGGAAATGGTGTGAGAGGCTGCCAGCAGTGTGTGCTGCCCACTGTATGTGACTACAGTGCCTCAGCAGAGCACTGCCATGCACACCGCATGTGCTAGTTCATTTAACACACAGCCACAAGTACATTCTAGTGTTACACCTTTGTAAAGAGGCTCAAAGAAGTTCTGTTTCCTAGCCAAATTCATACAACTAAGGGAGTAGAGGTGCTAGAATTAAATCGAGGTTTACACAAATTCACAGGCACTATTATTTTCTTTACTAAACCTTGTGTTCAGTTGGAAGAGTCAAAACTTACTTCAAGAGTTAACAACACTTTCTTTCAGTCACAAAGCAACTACGTGGGTACATGGGTGACTCTTGAGGGGCTCATGCCACTGCTTGTCCTGGGAATGCTTGCTGCCCCTTTTCAGGCCCTTCCTCTCTCCCTCCTCTTTAAAACATCCTGCAACATTACTTATGGCACCATCCCCTTTTAACCAAGTAAAAACCAACTTTGCTAAAACAGATCATATGTATGTAAAACTATTAGAAAAACTCCTTTACAAATCACATACAAATAGAATCACATTTTAAGGCTGTATGAAATACAGAAAGGAGACAGACAGGGAAACTGTACAGCGAAGGTTTAAAGTTGGGGATAGAAACGGGCACGTGCCCTGCTCAGCCAGCCCGCCACACCGTCCACAGTGGAAAGGAACTTCTTCCCGGCATGCTCACCCAGCGGAGCATCTGTCACTGCTATGAATGGCTGATCATAAGTACTACTGCAATCTCTCTCAGCACTATTAAGCAGATGGCAGCGCTAAATCCGAATGATGTCGTACATCTCCCTGGTGGACTGTGTTTTCATACTCTACCGTTATCCTACAAGTCCTCAGTGATAAATCTCATGTATTCTCAAGAACATTAAACAGGGAACTGACAGTGGCAATTGATTTATTTCTACTAGGCTGCCTTTTCCCCTAGTGAGTTTCCACACTCTTACGGAAGAAATGCGTGAAGATCCCACCTGTGAGCACTGTTCACGTAGTGTGTCCATTTATTGCAACTCTCCCCGTCCACACACAGCACATATTTATAGCACTCGCAAGCAGAACTGGGCTGGGATCTGAACTGGCCAGCGATGCAGGATGAGTGTTCCCAGCATTTCTTTCTAAGATTTAGGACAGATAGGCAAACTGGAGGACAAGCATGACAGCACTCAACACAGTACCCGACGACGCTTGGCAGGAAGGTCACACATTGATCTGCTCCAACTTCATTAGTTAACTATGGGGAGAAAATTCTTTTCTTTGTTTCATTTAAAGAATTTTGTGAAAAGGCTTCAGAGTTTCTTGGATCATTTTCAATGCAACAAAGGTGTCATGTTTGCTAAGCAATGCAATGGAGGATGCTGACAATGGCTGGATTGGTCACATCTCAGTCACTTGCAGTTCACTGACAAGATTATTGCCACTATCAGGGGGAAGCTCATCAGGATTCTGCCTTGCCAGGGACATTCTCACCTCTGCTTCCTGGCCACCTTGCCAGCACCTCTCACTTCGAAGTGTCCTTAGCATCCCAAGAGTCACAGCTAAGAGGTCTCTGCTCATTCCCATCTGTTCTTCAGACATCTTGTCAAAAATGAGTCAGTTCAGACAAAGCCGCTGTACCCATTAGGAATCTCTCACCCATGTTCCCATCCTTTCTGCTGTGCACACAGTGGAGCCCAGCCTGCCTCCTGCAATGCAAATCCCATTGCCACGGCTCACGCCTCCATCTGGACTGAATGCCTTGGAGGAAGCTTCTTCGCTGTACTTTTGCAGGGGTTGCTGATTCCTTTTCCTAGGTCTGTCACTGCAGATTTTCATTACTCCCACCCCTTTTTCTTTTCTATGGACTATTCCACTAAGAAACAAGGCATCTACTGGTCTGGAGTACTAATTTCAGATGGTATCTCTTTTGTCAATGTCTTTCTCATTCTGCATTACAGTATGTGTTCATAGTTTTAAGGTATAGTCGGTTTCTTCCAAAAAAAAAAAAATATAAATAAATCTGAAGGACTGAGCTGTGTAAAGGTGTATGTGATGGGCCAGGCATGCTGCATGCATGCTGCATGCAGTGGATCTCACCACTGCAAATTTGATCTTCTCCTCCTCCTCCTCATCATCATCATCACCACCATCATCACCATCACCATTATCAAGACATTTGGCAACAATTTTATAAAGCATGGTGAACAAACTTTAACAGACCAAATCATTAAACAGAGCTCCTGGATGTTATAACTAGCTGTTATGAGTACAAGAATGTTTGCTTGATGTTTAAATGATCACATCTTAAGTTAAACCAAAATAAGAGTTGCTAACTGTTGTCAACCTTCACAGGTCAGTTCTAGAGATTATACTGTGCCCTGATGCTAAAAATACTGACGGGAACCACCCCAAGATAGACACTAGGCACACAGGAGAGCAGCTGCCATTTAAAAACCCAACCCAGCACTCTCAGCTTCTAACAGGTCTACCCTATTTGCCACAAAACAAGTCAACAACATTCAATACAACTTTCTTGGCTGGATAAAAGTTTTAAAGTTAGACAAAGGTCTACGCCTGAATCCCTTTGGTTATGCAATCCCAGAGTAATTGTGGAACCTCTCAATCAACCCCCAGATTCATACGTGGAAGAGCTGCCCACTCAGGTCACCATGACACAAAATAATACACAACTCACAGGACCAATGCCAGACTTAGTTCATTCCCAACACTGGGATGCCATTATTAATTGCTTTTTCAGAAATTTAAAGTATCTTCATGGTAGAAGGGGTGGGAGAAGATGAAATGTGTACTTGAAGGCATTTTAAAACCTGGGAACAATGGGAAATTAGTTCATCAGAAGCTAAGTGCTGTCACTGAACTCCCTCAGAGTCATGTCCACCTTTTGAAATCATTTTGCTTTTATTTATATTTGCGATTATAAGGGCTAGATATTTCTTTGGCTACTTCACAGCTGCTTAGAAATGCAGAGTAAAATTGTCATAAGGGCAATTTTAGGTAAGATGTCAGATGTAAACTAACCTGACTTGCTTCAGAATGAAAGGGATTACATCTGGGAGCTGGGCTTCCAGGAAGCAAATCAGAGGAAACTATGGATGCTCAAGTCAGGTCAGACCAGGGCCAGGGTCTAATGGCAAAGGTCATTCATTATCTGTTTACATTCGTCACCACAGCTTCTCAGAAGTTGTATACCCACAGGGATCAATCAATAACTTCCAATGAGTTGTAAGTGACAATTCAAAACAACCCGTTATATTCCTCTTTTTAATAACTGTATTGACATCATATTAGTTAAATGAATGAGATTAAATAAACTGCACTGTTTTATACTACAATGTCTAATTCTAAGACAAGATGCTTAACATTGAAAGAAAAAATTAAATGTCTCAGACCGCCAGATAAACACTTGACTGTGCAATATACAGGAGAGGAAGATGATCAGCACTTAGCAAGCTGTAAAGTCTTTTCTGGAGACAGCCCTTCATTCAGCAGGTGGGACAGGTGATGATGCCACCTCTTGTTTTGCTCTATCGCTGCCCACCTTCCAATCTCTCTGGTATGGCAAATCTAGGAGAGCAGATGGGGAGTCTTAAGTGAGGTCTTCCTTCCATCACCACTTGGAAACGCCTACCAATAGGTCCTTACAGATTTATGAATGCTGGCTTCCTACAGCCATCCACCTGAGAACTGAGAGGTGACTTGGAGGTGTGAACAGAAAGCAGCACTAGTGTTCCTGCCACCGGTCCTGGAGTGGACCACAGAGTGAATGGCATATTTCCCTTCTTGTCTCATGTCAGTGTGCTCATTCCTCCAAAGGGAAAACACAATCATCTACCTTAGAAACAGAGGCTTAGAAAGCTTGAATCAACTGCCTGAAAGTCGTGTGTGTGTGTGTGTGTGTGTGTGTGTGTGAGAGAGAGAGAGAGAGAGAGGGAGAAGGAGAGGGAGAGGGAGGGAGGGGCGGGGGGAGTGTAGTTCTGTCAGAATCTGAACCTCTATAGCACAGGTCTCCAAATGTTACAGACAATGCCCCTGAATCAGAAAGAAAGGCATTTTGAACTTATAACCACTCTGTGTCTGTGTATTACATGTGCTAAGGACAACACATCAAAGAGGAAACTTGAAAACACTAAGTGGATGTGATGCTCTCCAATGCTCTACTCAGGCAGTGTGGCCCCTAACAGGACGAGAGGCAGCAACTTATACTTAGAATAGCCCCACCTAAGAGAAAGAAAATGGCAGCCATCCAGCAATTCAAAGTTCTTCACTACTTATTTGATGGTTTTTATGTGATGGTCTACCAGAGGGAGGCTGACGTGTATGCTACAGCCGCGGGTGGCAGAGACCACATGTTGGGCTTTTAGAGCTCTCATGCTGGTAGCTCCAGAGGATGGTACATTGCCAAGCTCTGCTCACCACTCCCACCTTCTCTAAAGGACACCAAGCAGGAAACCTGGAAGCAACAATCAATACAATGATAGCACAGAATGGGTTCCAGAGTTCAAGAAAATTATTGAAGTATTAAAAATATTTTCCCAGAAACTTCACTGTGTACAGTAAGAAATCTGAGCCACAGACACAGGGTGCTACATGGCCCTGAGGCAGAGTGCTCTCCAACTGCTGAAGCAGCAAGTGCTATAGGCTGGAGGGAACTAATGTTAAGTTGGAAGACTTGAATTCTTAATTTTGCTGTCTTAGCCTGTACATTAAAGATACGATTAAGTGAGGTTTTGTTGATTAAGATAATCCAGATCTGATAAAGTTTGGCTTCAAGACACAATTCTTAAGATATCTGAGAGCATTAAATACCAAGGTTTTTCAATGCTTTATGGGTTAGGCTTTTAATCTCTTGACAAAACAACTTAGGGGGAAGAAAGGCTTGTTTTGGCAGACTGCTTCAGAGCTTTTAATCATCACCAGGGCACTGTGATAGACAGAACATAAGGGAGCAGTAGCTTGTGAGGAGGAGTATTCCTCCTCATGGAAGCAGGGAGCAGGGAGCAAGACTAGGTGCTCCCAAGGACCCACCTGCAGTTCCCCATGTCCTCGAGCAAGGCCCTGCCGCCTAAGGCTTTCAACAATTAAAAAGCTTCAGCGGCAGCTGTGGCTCAAGGCTTTAACACAGGAGTCTCCCGAGGCAAACACTTATCCATACCAGAAAGTCATACATGTTCAAATGGCAATTAGTGAAAGCAGCTGAAGTCACAGCAAGGGTGGGAGGAGTGTGAAATAGGGGCCAAGAGGACTCCCTCTAGGCAAGCTCTCCAAGCCTATGCAATGATGGCATAGGTTCAACCTCCAGACTGAATGTAGCAGTATTCTGGGGGACACAGAGAAGGGAGAGAGGATCTCCACAGGTTTGATACCAGGGATACTCCGGTTTATATCAGGTTCCTAACTTTGGGACACAAGCTATGCATATATCATGTATCTTTGTGGTATGTGGCAGGTTGTGTACTCTTCCTCTAAAGTCCGATGTTGAACCCCTGGGCTCCCAAGCCCCTGATTTATGACTGTGATTGGAGACAGGACCTTTAAAGAGGTAGTTCAAGTTGAAATGAAGCCTACGGATAGATTCTAATCCAATTTGGTTACTGCTCTCCTAAGACACACAGAGTCTTCTGGACACACAGAGACACCAAGGTTGTACTCACACAGGAAAGTATACCAAGAGGACCTTGCAGTCGACAGGACAAAGTCCTCCAGTGACTTTGAGGCTCAGTTTCAGAGCCCCGAGAAACAGCATTGTAGTACCTTGATACAGCGCCCCAGTGTACTAACATAAGAGCAGAAAATTTTTTCTTCAAGCAAACTCTGCACAACAGCCATTTCATTTGAATTTGCTGTAGAGCAGCAGCCATTTCATTTGAATTTGCTGTAGAGCAGCAGGCTACATTAGCCTAACGGGTGTCATTCATTCAGACAAACCCAAGGTGAATGATATTTGGGAAGTGATCTAATTGAGCCATAGTTTTCTTCAAGAAGTGTGTGCTTCATGTCATTTGGTTCCCTCTGCACTGTGCACATATGCAATTCTCAGGGACTTTGCCCCTTTGGGTGAGATCAGCTAGCTGTAGTCCTGAAAACCTCACTTCAGAGGTGGCTGCACCGCCAGGTAAGCTGTCTGTTTAGCGAGTCTTTCCTGACTCTTAAGGGTTTATAATTTATAGTGTTTCAGCTTCTTAACTGATTCTGCCCCAAGCTACACTAAGCATCTGCCAATCCAGTTTCTCTATACTATTGACTAATTAATTTCTCTAAATTAAGTCTAAACACATCATTTTCTAGGCTCCCTGCTGCTTCCAATTCTTAAGTCTCAGCTCCCAGAGAGCATATTCCATCCATGTTACATTCTGAGTATTTCTCACACAAGATACTTGGCTGCTGTTTGTTGTCCTGTGTGTCTGAGTCACTGTGGTATATGGTCCCTTCCCTAATGTCATCTTGGGGACTTCTCCTTATCTTTTATTTTCCTGGATATATCCATAAATTCAGAACTGGAATTCTCTAGTCTTTCGAATGAAAACATGACACTTCTCGGCTTCTCATAATACTTTACAATTAAATATTTACATTTGTCTCTTTATAGCCAGTGAGCTTTCCGATGACAAGACTATGTTAACAGTCTTTGGGCATCAAACTTTAAGAGCAGTGCCTAGCATATGGCAGATAAGAATCCCCGACTGAATGATGTGTCCTTCATATTACTGCATCACCACATTTAAAATGAGATCACAAGCTGCTGCAGCCCAGGTCTGACTCTTGCCAGTGATGCAAAGCTTAATGGCTTAAACACCAATCTTGACTATGAGGATTCTCTCAGTAACTTGCTTTTCATTCTGTCTGCTTACCAGAGACTCACTGTGACATTACTGTCCAATAGGACAAATTTGGGTTTTTATGACAATTGAAGAAACACAAGATCATCTGGACTGGAGTCTTGCATGAGGGTACACTAAATAGAAGAGTGATATGCTTGTTTTCTCCTTTGTTACCTACTGGTAACAGTATAGGATGGGACTGGTGCCCATGAACAACCAAAATCAAAACATAAGAAGGCCACTTCCGGTCCCTTGGGACATGGCCTCTTGATGCAGGCCCAGCATCCCCAAGTTCTCCCTCCGCTCCTTTCAGACTTTACTTCTAGCCTATCTCCATGCCTTTGTGACTCCCACTGACCCACAGAACTGCTCTGTCTACCAGGGACTCACAGGTGCCACACTGCCTAAGACCCAGACTCTAGCAGGTACCACATAGCCACACTTGGCTGGGACCCAGAGTGGTAGTAGAAACAATATAATAGGCTTCAAAAACGAGGCCAGGAATCTACAACAAGAAGCACTTCAAACATCACAACTTCAGATGCCTAGGTCAAAGGTCAAAAGGACAACATGTCTCCTCCAGAAACCAACAGCTCTATTACAATATGTTCTGAGAAAAGTAATTCAGCTGATGCACAAGACAAGGACTTCAAAATAGCAAGAACCTTAAAGAGGATATGAATAGATCCCTTAAAGAAAACCATGAAAGCACAAACAATTGAATAATAAAAATGAATAAATCAATAAGACATAAAATAGAATTTAACAAAACAAACAAAAGAGCAGAATCTCTAAAGAAAACCTAGACTGAGATAATACTGGAAATGAAAACATAAGTCTGTCAACCCAGGACTTCAGAGTCTAGCTTCACCAACAGAGTACAGAGTACAATACATGGAATGGAGAATTTCAGGTCTTGAAGACAAGGTAGAAGAAATGGATAGTTCAATCAAAGAAAATGCTAAATCAAAAAAAAAAAAAAATCATGCACAAAATTGGAAAAGACCAAACAATAGAGACAGAGGAAGGAAAAGGAACCAGGTCAAAGGCACAGAAAAATATTTTTAATAAAATCTTAGAAGACAATTTCCCAAATCTACACGGATGCCACTATCATGATACAAGAAACATATGACCATCAAATAGACTAGAAAAAGAAAGTCCCCTCAGCACATAAAAGCCAAAACATTTGCTGGCCAATATCGATATCTGTTCAATACCTGCCCAATACCGATACCTGTGTGCTTCTCAGGAGGTCATCAGTGACCAAGGACACAGGTGAGAATTTGTCCATATACCCACCCACGCCAGCTGGGACACCCACATAGCCTAGCTGATGCAGGACCTATCCCACCACTCCCCCTAGCTCCACCTTCCTTCCAGTCCATTTCTCTACTAGGGCCAGACCAGTGGCCTGATACCCACCCAAATGCTATAGCCTATGAACTTCCCAGTAGGTCCACAGTAACCAGAGACACAGTAGGTCCATCCTAACAAGAGACAACATTGCCTGCATACAAGGAAACCAGCCCTAACTCTAGTCACAGAGCTATACCAGCCTCCAAGGAGACCGGTTCCAGTCAGACACACCCAGACCAGTTTGAAACACCAGGGAGAACAAGATGAAAACACCAGAGAGAACAAGATGGCCAGAGGCAAGTGCAAGATCATCAGTGACATTACCCAATGCAATCTGGCATCCTCAGAACCCAGTTCTCACACCACAGCAAGCCCTGGCTACCCTAACACATATGAAAAGCAAGATAATGAACTAAAATCCCACCTCATGAACATGATAGAGGCCTTTAAGGAGAACGTAAAGAATTCCCTTGAAGAAATACAGGAAAACACAGACAAACAGATAGAAGCCCTTAAAGAAGAAAGAAAGAAATCTCTTAAAGAAGCACAGGAAAATACAATCAAGCAGGTGAAGGAATTGAACAAAACACTCCAAGAACTAAAAATGGAAACAGAAACAATAAATAAAACACAAAAGGAGGCAACTCTGGACAACTTGGAAAAGAGGTCAGGAGCTACAGACGCAAGCACCAACAACAGAATACAAGAGATAGAAGAGAGAATCTCAGGCAAAGAAGATACCATAAAAATATCAACATATCGGTCAAAGAAAGTACAAAGTGTAAAAATGTTCATCAACAGAAGAATGGATACAGAAAAGGCGGTTCATTTACACAATGGAATACTACTCAGCTATTAAAAATGAGGACATCATGAATTTTACAGGCAAACGGAGAAGAGAACTACAAAATATCATCCTGATTGAGGTAACCCTCTACCCAAAAGACATGCATGGTATGCACGCATTGATAAGTAGGTATTAGCCAAACAGTACAGAATACCTAGGATATAACCTACAGACTGTAAGAAGTGTAAGAAGCAGAAATGCCCAAGTGAGGAGACTTCAACCCCACTTAGAAGGGGAAGGAAATAATCAAGGGAGGCAGAGAGAGGGAGAGATCTCAGTGGGAGAAGGGAGGGGGGAACAGGACCAGATATGGGGGTAGGGACAGGACAGGAGAGAAGCCCAGAGTGCCAACAGAATTAATGGAAACAAGCAGCTTCCTGGAGTGGGAGGTGGGGGGATCCTCTAGAAAGTACCAGAGGCCCCAGAGGTGAGACACTCTCAGGATTCATTGAGGTGACATTATCAAAAATGCCCAATACTGGGGAAAGGGAGCTTGAAGAGTCTACCTCTAAAAGATAGACAAGGCCTCAATTGGAGAGACAGGGTTATTAACCCACAGTCAGAATTCCTGACCCAGAGTTGTTCCTGTCTAAAAGAACTGCAGGGGCAAAAATGGAGAAAAGACTGAAAGAAAGGAGGTCCAATGACTGGTCCAACTTGGGATCCATCTCATGGGAGGGAGGGGCACCAAGGCCTGACACTACTAGGCTATGATGTACCATCCATTGTTGGTGAGACTGCAAACTTGTAGAGCTACTATGGAAACCAATGTGATGATTCCTCTGGAGGGTGAGAATAGATCTCCCTCGGGATCCAGTTATACAACTCTTGGGCATAAACCCAAAGACTCGATATCTTATCTCATCCATGCTGACTAAGGCTCTGTTAATAACAGCCAGAAACTGGTACCCATCAAGCATTGAATGAATAATTATATTGTGGTGTACTTAGTGAATGGAATATTACTCAACTCTTATGAAAAATAAGATTATGAAATTTACAGGTTGCTAGGGAAAAGAGCATTATCCTGGGTAAAGTAAACCAGACCTAAAAAGACAAATATTGGCTACTATCTCTCACATGTGAATGTAAATTTTAAAACTTTAGACGTGTGTTTCAAAATAAACAACCACAGAGGTTAGGTAGGTAAATAAGGGATGGAAGGTGCAGGGGGAAAGGGGATCTTTCAAGGAAGGGCTATAGGATACAGAGTTAAAGAAGGAGATAATGCAGAAAACAGGATTCAAAGCTTACATGGGGAAGGGGAGTGGGAGGGCAGGCTAAAGGCAGAACACAGGAGGGAGGATTAATAGTAATAGCCTTTTGAAAAGCCATTATGGAAACCTAATGCTGCAGACATTTCCTCAAATATATACATGCATGAAAGGAATGTAAATAGAATCGATAACAATAGAAAAGACAATGCCCAAACTAGACATATTATGCCATCAAGTAAAACTTCCAGTGGAAGGAATGAGTTGCATCTTGTTGATTCACTGGTCAAAGTTCCCCCTGGAAACCCCCAAATATCACAGACTACTGCCAAAGCCATTGGCTATCCTCCGTAACCTGAAGTAAGGCTTTATTGCTACCAATAGTAATACATATCACTGAACATGGAGAAATCCAGCTGGTGACCCAGCTTTACCTCTACTTATTAATGTTCATGATGCTGTAAGATTTTGCCACCAGAGGAGAAAAGTAATCATCAGTATCACCTGGTTACAAATTCTGTCACCCACAGCAACCTGCTTACAAAAAACTTATACTGTTGTACTAATGGCCCAATGTTATGGGAGCACCCATTCATTTTTTAATTGACTATAAGGACTACTGCATAACCTAATGGCCCCTGAACTGGAACTGACCCAAGTGCCAGTTAGAAATGACCAGAGCTAGAATTGACCAGAAGGTGCCGTGCAAACTTCTATATAACCAATACTGCTATCCAGACATGATACCTATCAACCACAGTAGTGACCAGTATGGTACAATAACTCTAAGTGTGCAGCAGTACCACACACAGCTTGGAAGTAACCAACAGCTCTCTAATTGGACTTAACACCCACTCATTAAGAAAGAAATCATGATGTGAACTAGAAGCCCAACAAACTACCTGGGCTAGAGAAGTCATGGAACTTGGAGAAGAATCTACAAACACTACTTTATTAAATCAGCATAATCTCTAACTATACTCTTAAAAATTTTTCTTTATACCAACAATAAGAGTAGTTCTCACCCTTTATCAAGGAAATTTTTCTTTGTAACAGATGGCGACTAATACAGAAAAGTACGATCAATCAGAATGCAGAGCTGTGGAGTCCTGTCTCACTTAGATATATGTACAAAACAACTTCCACATAGCAGATGGAAGTGGGTGACAATATTGTAAGAGCCAGAGGACCAGGTAGTTTACTGTGAGACTGTATACTCTTGAACTGTCAGAATATACACACAAGGTCTCAGCAACAGGACTATATAAACGTGAGCCAAACAGACATGCCAACATAAAGGAGCAGAGGGGAAGACCATGAAGACTCAATTCTATACAAAGAAACTACATTTCTCAGGGAACAGCACACCAATTGGTTATCCTATAACAAACTGTCAGCCTTGAAAACATACAAGTAACATTAAACAGACTGAGCAGGTTATATTTAGAAATGTGTGTGTGTGTGTGAAAAAACATATGCATATATGTATGTAACAACAGTTAATGGAGAAAGAGGATATCAACTTGAAAGAGAGCAAGAAGGGGCATTTGGGATGGGCTGGTATAAGGAAGGCAGAGAGAGAAATGATGTAATTATATTATGAACTAAAAATAAAATAAATACACTCACTGCATGAGATGAAACCAATGCCTGACACAGGTAAAGTGGCCAAGAGACTAGATAGGTCATGGGCCCTAGGGGACACCTCCCACTATTGTTTTGCTGAAGGAAGGAACATAACAATAAAATGATGCCTACTGACATATTACTATAGCTATGGATCAGTGCATCACTCAACCCTCATCAGAGAAGCTTCTTTCAGTAGATGAGAATTAAGACAAAGACTCACAAATGGACAACGTTCAGAGAATGAGAGCCTTTGAAATGCTCACTCCTAAATGAGACGTCTTCAACAAACCCTCCCAGCTAGGCTCAGGGATCTATGTGATTAAGGAGACAGAATGATGGTAAGAGCCAGAGATGGCGGAAGACTCCTAGGAAACAGTATCCTCCAGACACAAAAGGACTGCTACACAAATGAACTCACAGATAAGTATGGCAGCATACAGAAGATCCACACAGATTTAAAGGAGAGAAAACAGCAGCACTAAGGAGGGGAGGTGGGCGCACAGTCCCATCTATAATCACGAAGCTAATCGCAACTGATAACTGCTGGGAAAGGTAAATCAGTTGTTCCCATTCCAGTGTTCCTGGGTCTATCAACCAGAATGCAGGGCAGGTGCCAGAGCCAACAGTAGTGGGTCAACACAAAATGGACTCTGTTTTTAGTGTGTGTCTGTGTGTCTGTGTGTCTGTGTGTCTGTCACACAGACACACACACGCTCGCACTTTTTGTATCATGTTGCTTTTTTTCTTGCTGGATTTTTGTTTTGAACTGCAGTTTGAGAGAGGGAGAGAGAGGGAGGGAGGGAGAGAGAGAGTATGAAGTTAAGTGGGTAGGGGACTGATGATTTGGGAGGACTTTGGAATAAATATAATAAAAATATATGAAACTTTTCTTCAATAAAGAAAACTGTATGCTAACTAGAAGTGAGAATGCAAAAGGCCATAAAAAGTACTAGCACACTATCTAGGCACTTCCAGATCAAGCAAAATCAGACAGCAGCACTGGATTCTACACCTAACGTGTGTGGAGCCAGTACTGACCTCAGAGTACAGTGAGGCTCAGAAGGAACCCTTCCCACCCATTGACTGAGCAGTTATCAATCTCTTTGTTATTTGCTCTCCTCTTTTACAGACAGTGTCTGCAGGCCTTAGGAGAAAAGGGTCAGGCAGAAACTGTACACCCAGCAAGTGTTATGAGGTGGAAGATGCATGTGCTTTACCTGGGCACTTCATCCTGAAAATTGAGACATTTACAGACATTTACAATGCCTAGTTGTAATGAACAGTCCTTGTGTCGGAAGATCCCACTTAAGGCCCATTTCCTTGATCCTTTTCCAGTGTCATTTTGGACTTCTCCTGG
This sequence comes from Rhynchomys soricoides, assembly GCA_019843965.1. NCBI lineage: Eukaryota > Metazoa > Chordata > Mammalia > Rodentia > Muridae > Rhynchomys > Rhynchomys soricoides. The sequence continues at coordinate 7,169,869 of JADRCH010000060.1, read as the reverse complement.
AAATTCTTGCTCTCTACAGCAGGACACTTCAGGAAGTGCTGGCCTATTTACAGGTGGAGCTGTCAATTCTCATGCAGCTTTTGCCTATCACTTTCAACAAACTGTAGGACTGGCTGTCCCCAGCACTAATGATTCAAACACGAAGAACAAAGCATCCCCCTTTTTGAAAAAGACCACTTGTCAGCCAAAGTCTGAAGGCCACTTGTCACAGGTTATACATTCAGCAGTATGTCATGAGCAAAGAAAATCGTTTAATATTCTTACCTACCCAGCATCAGAGTTTACAGGCAAAAGAACCAATGTATTCACTCACAGCTGGAGTGGGACCATATCCACGCATACGCCTGGATGCTCCATCCCAATAGCTATGGTCTATGCTTAGGTTTTGCAGTCACTGTAAGACTAGTATTTATTGTATGCAGTCTACTGTGGGAAGGGTTTGATCAGGACAAAGTTGTTACATTTACAAAATTTGAAGCTGCTGGGAGATAGGAATATTGCTGCTAAGAAGATGCAATGTTCTGCGAATAGTAAGCCAGGCTCTGGCATTACATTCTCTAGAAAGGCAGGAAGCTCACAGTTCCTATGGAACTTGGGGGCCTAAGGACGGAATGGTCACCTGCTTTGAAGCCATCATCCTTCCTTAAATAATACTAACCACTTAGGTCAAATTTTCAGAGTAGATAAAATTAAACTTAGTTCTCACATCTAGATGCTTTCAGAAAGACAGCATCCATGTGCAGTAATGCATGCTATTTGGAAGTGGATTCCACTTCCCTAGTCAGAAGAAATAATAAATGGCAAGTCAAATCAGTCCCACTGGCTGGCCGTCATACCTCTCAGTGAAGGGGCCCTGGGCCAAGCTGACATAGGGCCTGACAGCACGGGCTGACTCTTACCTTTGTGCTGGGGTGCTGTAGCTGTTGTCATAGGAGTCATAGCTCTGCTCATCATAGGCAGTACCATACCCATCGTCATAGTCCTGAAATACACCGAAGGAGACACAGTCAGAGGATCCTCTACAAAGAAAGAGCACTCTGCTTCCAGTCACCTGCTGATGCTCAACCATTGTGTAAGGAGAGGCACAGGTGTGGCTTCAGTCCAGCTGCCAGAGCAAGAAGCTCCCGAATTCTCTCAAGAAAACAAAGCTCATGCTAGAAGCAATTAAGATCACCACTGTTAGGACTGGAACACTGGCCACAGAGCTGCAGAGAGTCAAAGTATATTTATTTAAAAGCAAATACACCAACAAAGAAACCATGGTGAAATCTTGGTATGACTAGAGCTATGTGGTATTTTCCCTTAGCAGGATCCTGGAAGCCACTGGGGTGCAGTGAGGCAACTGGAACACCTGCTAGATATAGTGAGTGGTCCTCATCCCTCCTGACTTGGTTCTCTCCTTAGTACAAACAGGGTCCCTCCCGAGGGGTTAGCTGAAGAACACAGTTAGAGCCACTTGTTTAAGATGATAGCTGCTAGAGACTGTGGAGAGGTATTGGGCAATGGATTAATTCATAAGCACAAAGAACCAACATATTCCTGGGAATCTAGAGGGACACGCCCACCCCAGTGCCATATCCCTTGCCTCAGAAAAGACCATAGGCCCAGAGATGTTTCTTTTGACCAACCCTGAGATCCAGCACAGGGAGGAAATGGGCTTCGAAAGGAGAGCAAAGTGGCTGGGTGAGCGTTCAGTATGAGTGTCAATATACACAGCACAATCCCATGGGAAGCCAAGTAGGAATGAGGAAGAGGAGGAGGAGGAGGAGGAGGAGGAGGAGGTGGAAGAGGAGGAGGAGGAGATTGAAGAGACAACATCAGACGCTCACAGACTTCAGAGAATTTATTTTGAATAGCCCTAACACAAAGCAAAAACAAATAGCAGATCCTTGAAGAATGTGACTCTTAGAGTTGATGAATTATTAATATATTGTGTCTAATTTAAAACAAGAAGTTGAGACATGTTTAAAAAACATAAAAAAATGGTCTCTCTATAAGAACAAATAGCTGTTAATAAAAATTGTCTCTGAGGCAGCTGAGACATCGAGTCTACTAAGCAAAGAACTTCAAGCAACACACTGAGTACAGACAACGAACTAAAGAAACTGTTCCGATACAGCTCGAGTACATCACCTCACTAGGTGGAGACTGCCTGTGTACAGAGAAGCCAAGGTAAATGCTTGACTTGAAAAGCAATAATTAAAGCAGAAACTTCACTGTCTCAACAGCAGACACACTGGAGAGAAGTCACTGAACTTGAAGATAGATACTCCGAGAACAAAGCATGGATTAAAGAACCTAGGATCAGAAACTGAGGGCCACACCAAATGTATGAGCATATAAACAATGAGATCTGAAAGAGAGGAGGGGGAAGGGCAGAAACCCCTGTTTCAGAGGAACAACAGGTTCAAAACTTCCCCAATTCGATGAAAACACTTTACATACCCAAGAAGCTTAAACATTTCCAGAAGTAAAACCTAACAGATGCACAGCCAAAAGTACAGAAAGGCAAAAAACCCAGAACCTCCCAGAGACAGGCACCTCATGACACAGGAGCACCCGACTATCAGGAAGGTCACTGCCTGGAAGATAATGAGAAACCACAATCCAAAGAAAAAGGGGGCTTAGGCAAGAAGAGCTAGTTGGTGGGAGGGACTTTTTGGCATTTGACCTACACTGGGTACAGTAATTGATATCCAACAAAGCTCTCCTTGCTAGCACAGGAGAGATTAGTACTTCAGCAGATAAACAGAGTTTACCAGTAGTAGATACACATTTAGGGCGCAGCAACAGGAGCCATCAGAGAAGTGAGAAGCCATCAGTCACTTGAAAAATGGCATATTTAGATATACATAAAGGGCAACATAAATATGTACTACTACTGAACATCTGTGGAGCAATGCATCTAATAAAAACAAAATACACCTTCATGCCAGTGGATCAAAGAATGCTCTCCATGTATTTGATGAATAGTTGCAGTAACCAAAGCAATACAACACTGACAGGCACACAGCAAAAGAAAGTTAGAAATTACTATTCATATTTAAATGCAACTCAATTTTTAACTAAAACACAAAGACAACGCTCTGAAGACTTTTCAATAAATAATTCTGGGATGCCTCCAGACAGATGCACACCTCAGAAGATGAGACTGAACCCCAGTCACACATCATATGCAAACATCAACACAACAAGCATCCTATCTTTTGTGAGCAGACAGAGAACTCTGAGAACAAAGTAAGCAGGAATTACTATACATTCTCCTGACCTTGGATCAGTGATAGGTTAGCAAATGCACAAGCTAAGGAATACAAGTTGGGAAATATTCAAAGCTTTTAACTTTCAAGGACACTATTTAAAAGAGATGGAAAGATAATCCACTTCAAGAGAAAAAAAATGTACAGATGAAACATGTGATTTGGTCTACTCTCCAGAATATAAAAAGAACTCAAAACCGAACAAGGAAAAGACAGTACACTAGAAAAGATATCCACCCTTGTCATTCTGTGGAGGACACAGTCCATGTTGATTAATTAATTTTGAGACAGGGCTCTATGTAGACCAGGTTGGTCTCCAGCTCCTAAGAGATCTTCTTGCCTCTGCCTTTCACTATTGCTTCTAAGACTGTGAACTTCAAAACAACCAAGGAAAACAATGTTTCTAAATAAATGGAATCAGATATGTCCCCCACTGGTAAAGTAGGCCAAAAAAGCATTGTATCTTGTCCTACCACTGGTTCTATGTTCCCAGTGTAATTTCACAGTGGCTTTGGATTCACAGAATTTAAATATTTTTAAAATATGTAGATAGCCTGTGAGCAATGTCTTGGAACATCAGGATCAGCTATTCAGAGATTTTAAATATGCACTCAACTCCTGGAAGCAGTGATATGTACTATGTGGTTAAGCAAGTTTCAGCACGCAGTCCATTATGTACATATCTCTTAAGATATCTTATTTTTATTTATGTATATATGTATGTTGATGTGCATGTGTGTGTGTGTGTGTGTGCACACGTGCGTGCGTGTGTGCGTGTGAAAGTAGGTGCCCATGGAAGCCGGAAGAGGGCATCAAAATCCATGGGAGCTGGAGTTACAGGCAATTGCAGGCAACCTGACATGACTTTGGGGGAACAGAATTCCAGTCCATTACAAATGAAGTAAGTGTTCACAGCTGCTGAACAATCTCTTTAGCGCCAATATTTTTTAAATTGAAAAAAAAAAAATAGTTACCATAACTGTATAAACTTTGCAGGCACAGTTTTATTTAAGGATACCAAAATGCTAACTACGTTGACTTGGCCAGTATGGAATTACTTTTCAAAAGTATTTACAGTCTCACGTCATTTGATTTAGAAAAACAATTATCTAAATAGAATGTTTCAAATTCTTTCAATGTTATAAAACAAGTATCAACATAAATGGATACTACCAACTTGCAGAACTCAGGCTTATGAAAATTATACACGAAGCAAGTCAGTCACCGTGTTCTACAGAGTTAAGAGCAAATGACTAACTTGGCAAGGATCTTCCAATGGCCAATGCAAACTGGCCGTAAAACAAATCCTGAGATGATTTTCATTATCATAGATGTAGCAATACAGTGACATGAACTCTGACCAAGGACTTAGCTAAAATCTGGCAATAACTAACAACAGGAGCATACTGAATCATCGTTGAAACTCTTCTTATAGCTCCTAACCTATTGCTGGCACTGCGCTAGCACCATGGGTAGAGATCTTCCAATGTCTAATGTGTGTGCTCACATACAACGGAGTGGGAGAGAGAGAGCAGACAAGCAAAGAAAACAACCCTTACAATTCATCATGTCAAAGGTAGGCACTGAGGTGACAGAGCAAACCAGCTAAGAAAGGCAAAGCAAACTCAATGTTAACGCATAGAAAAGCTAGCTTTTCCTTTCTCAAAGAAAGGTCATTAAAAATTATTCAGAATGGACTGAAGGTGTAAAGTAATGGAGGAACAGAAACAGACCCTTGTATCCAGGAAGGCTAAGGGTGGGAAAGGATATGAGTACAAGGGATGGCGATGATGGAAAGCCAGGGGACGCATTATGGAGGACCAGTTAAGAATGCACATCTGGGTTTTGAGTGACATGATTACCCTGTGCTGCAACAATCCCTGTCTGGCAATACTGCAGAAAAGAAAGGATGCCCTACTAAGTCAAGCATGTAAGGAGGTCATTGTGGGGTAGTCATAACTTGTAAGCTACACAGGTTATGGCTTTTTTACTAACATGTTAGAAGTATGGAAAGAATGTGTAGCTCAAGCGAAGAGTTTTGACATATATTTAAAATTATAAAGGATGAAAATTTACAATTTTAGCTAAAATGCCATGCAGTGCACTGTTTTCTTTCTATAGCTGTGCTGTTCAATCCTTGCTCAATTATTCTGCCAGGCTATTGCAATAATGTTTAAGGATGCAATTGGTAGGTCACTGAATTACTAACATAGATGTTTTCTATTTCACAATATCAATCTGCAGCTCTCTTTCATGATTTTGGTATTGAACCTGGCTCTGGGGTGTATATTTTGTACTTCTTCCAATCACAGCAATGATATCTGCTCAGTGGACAGCATATGGAAATATGGGACACGTTAAGACGAACATGACAGAATGAGGAAGAGCTGACTGACTCCCACACCCTTCTACTGGTTTTCCTGAAAGACTGGGGATAAGAGTTGCCAGACTGAGAACAAGTCTGAGCACTAACCAGGGAATGCTGGGCAGATAAGTGAACAAGGGTGGCTGAGGAATAGTGGACCTTATGAGGTCTGTAAAGATTATTTTTCCCCCCATTTCACTTTGTGGGACTATCTCAAGTAGCTCAGGCTGGCCTGAAACTCACTGTGTAGTAGAGAGTGGCTCTAACTCCAAATGCTAGGAAGATAGACATGGGCCATTGTGCCAGCCTTTCTGTGTTTTGTCTGACAATTTAATGATATTACAACTTAGCTATCTTCTTGTGGTATCTCTCCCTCTTTCTTTTTAAAATTTTATCTTCAGTGGTGGCACACCTTTAATCCAAGTACTTCGGAGGCAGAGGCAGGTAGATTTCTGAGTTCGAGGCCAGCCTGGTGTACAGAGTGAGTTCCATGACAGCCAAGGCTACACAGAGAAACCCTGTCTCGGACAAAAAACCCAAAAATAAATAAATAAATAAATAAATAAATAAAATTTTATCTTCCAGTGTACAAAGCAACTAACTGGTTGCTCAATGTTTCCTTATTTGTATACTTTTAGACTAAAAAGTTCCTTTTCAAGTATTTCAGTGGATACAGTAGAGTTTTTAAAAATTGCAATGAGTGTATTATGTGCTATAATGTAAGATGCAATTGAATAGAGTAATAAAAGAACGCAGAGAAGATGTGGAGAGCTTGGTTGTGTCAGACGTCTAAGCTCCTCAGTGTTGCAGGACTCGAGACAGGAGCTCACCATATTCACTAGCACTACTCTGACGCACCAGGGACTTCTTTACACTAGAGATCTTTGTGTTATTTCTCACACTTCTGCATTTCCTCTTAGTGATGGTTCTCTTTTATGACATGATAGGTAGGCATCCATCTACTTCTCTGCCTCATTTCTGTGCTCAAGTGTAGAAATCTAGTCATTTCACCTGTACTGTCTCTCTGTCCTTGTCACCTCTTGGCCTAGTCAGCTTTCTAAGCTGAGGTTCAAGTGGGTGGCTTCGATTCTATTACAGCATTTCAACCATACAAACCCATCCACTGTGCCTGTAGGACGGCAGCCTTTGACCTAATGAGCACACTCTGTAACCGTTCCTCCTGGTGGATCGCTCACCTTGTGCTTCACTTGCATCATGAACTGAAGCTGTCTTAAAAGTTTCCTTCAGATCAGGTACACACACAATGAGGACTCAGCAATGCTCACTGTTCTGCTGAGCAGAACACTGGGTAAAAAGCAGGACAATCCTTTATACCTCTCACCTAGTCCTACGATGATTTCCAGCTTCCTCACAGTTCTAGCCACTCCTCAGATGACCAGAAATGACTTAACTGGGTGGCTGAAAACACAAGTTAAGCCAACTGTTGAACTGCTCTTGAAGTATCTAAGGAGTTCCTGAATGTTATCAGCACAGGCCTGCCCTCAACTACCTGGCACATGTATGTTACTGTCTCTGCCATGCTACCCTGCTGGTTAGCTGACCAAAGAGTGAATCTCTTTTTATGTTATCAACCTATCTCACACGCCCCGCTCCCTCTGAATTCCAATATGAAATCTGAGGTCTACCCATCATAATTAGGTTCATTTGAATCGTTAGAATCTTTCAGATCATTTAGAATCTTTCAAATGGACAAAGTATGGACTCTGCATTTGGCTCTTTAGTGTGTCTTCACCTAAACATTCCTCCAGAAGTACCCAGCTAAAATGCAAACCTAGGCTTGCTGTTTACCAACTTACACTGTGTTTCCTGGCTCCTGGGAGATACAGATAAAATTGGCACCTGAGTGGGCCCAGGAAGCAGTCTGCTTCTTATCACTGGTCCGTCTGCATAGGCTGTTTCCTCTGGCACCCTCTTGGATGACAAATGTTCGAATGAAAACTGAGTTATCATTTTGGGCTATCATATTTGATATTCTATGTGATAATTCACATATATTTGGCACCTGTCCTTTCTGTTCTGACACCTTTCTTGCTCTCTAGTCTACAAAGTTCCTGTGAGTTAGGATCAGTCTCTCCTCTCCTCGCTGATACTCCCATCCCCCAACCCATCTTCACGTGCACACATCCTTACACTTTGTTCTTACTGGGAACCCACTGCCCTCCCCTACATTGCCCAACTAGTTCTCTCTCTTCTCCCAGTTACACAAAACAGGCCGGATTCAGAAAGACAAATACTGTTGGTTTTCTTTTACGTGTGAAAGTTAGGTTTAAAATTATGCACGTCTGTGCATATAAGTGTCTTTATATATGTGTATATAGGTCACGGGACTAAAAGGTGACCACGAGAGAGAAGGAAGAGGCCCTACAAGTGGTGAAATAGAGGTGATACCTGAGTACACACAGAAGAGGGTGTGACCTGGGAGCAAACTGGGCCATGCTCCCACCTGACACAGAGCAGGCAATGTGGCAACATCTGCTGAGTGACCGGAGTTGATGTCCAAGTCGCAGAAAATACAATAAATACAATAAATACTTCCTTCAAATAAATGTGAACTAAGGTAGCACTACAGAAGAAAGCAGGCACGGAGCTTACTAAAATGCTGAAAATCTTGATACTCAGACTGCATTACACCATTAACACTCAGTATCAGACTTCTATGCTCTGCAAATGATGACCTTTAGAACTCTAGTCTATTTCTGAATGCCAGGATGATGTTATCAAAACCCGTTCCAATGCATACTGGATGAACTGTTCATCAGCATTCACTACAAAGCTTTCTTCTTCATCAAGCACTCTCTGAGGCTTCTGCTTAGAAACAGGACTGGGACAATGGACCGGAGTGGGCAACAGGCTCCAGAGCCTGTGCTCTGACCCAGGTGGAAAACCTTTCTGTACCACTCCCAACCTGGCATAGGTCCAGATAACAGGAACACTTGCTCTGAAGCCATCTTCCAGGACAGAAGAAACAGCATGGCCTACCTAGTTTTATTTTTGTCACAAGTCAAATCAAGCATAATATTTAAACCTGGGACAACCATTTTAAATTGAGAGAATTTAAAAGATTTTAAAAGAGAATTTAAAAGAGAGATTGAAAATATTGCTTCAGTGTGGCATCCTTTCAAAGAGAGATTATTATATTATGAATACTTCACTTTAACTGAAGGGTGATAACTGGCCATTGCAAAATGTGAGAAGTTTCCACACAGATGCAGTGTGAAAAGTTTCAGCAAATTTAAGGTTTACAATGATTATGCTGAGTGTATAAAACAAATTAATTGTAGCTGGGACCTGGGAAACAATATCTTTGGCAATTTGGCTTCAACAGTATCTTTAGTGACGGTGAACATATGAACAAAGAGGTTTTTCACAAACTGCAGTACGGCTAATGCCGTATAAAAGTCTTTCCACACCAGCTGCATCAAATCTGACTTCCTGGGTGCCATGAGCAGCTGCTGACCTTGCAGAGGGTACACAAGAGGCTACTCCAATCAAGCTTGGCGGAAGGATGTGATAGCCACATTCCAAATCCATCTGTGGCACTGGGTGGGTTGCATACCTGTGGAGATAATACCTCTCAGAACCTCAACTCAGCAATTTGCAAAGTGGGAATCAAAACACAGCGTCCACTACTTCCAAAGGTTGTGTAAGATTAACCAAGAAAAAGAAGTACTGTGGAAGTGCGCTTGGCACAGTACTTTCCCAATAAAGATGGCTGTTTTATTTGACTCTCTTAATCCTAGAACCATCAAGTCAGAAAAAAATCAAAGCTATCTAAGTATGACTTCTGTGAAAGTCTTAAAGCCTTGCCTGAGATGCAAGGTCTTCATTTCCATTGTGCAAATACTATGAAGTAAATAAAGAACTGAATGTCAAGACGAACTGTGGTTCTGCACAGACCCCATTCAGCCTTTAGAGATATGCCTGCCAGCCACTAACAGAATGTCTTCTTCTGACTTTGTACCTATTAAAAGTAGAAGGACATTGGTTGGATTTTCTAGGTGCTCAAAACACAGAACCGAAAAGCAGTGGCGCAGTTAAAGTAGAAATCTTACAAGCAAGGGGAGGGTATAAGTATAAATGGGAAAAATTGTTAAACTAGAAATGCCATAATGACAGGACAGAGGAGAAATAATTCTCTGAACATGTATTAAAGTGGCAACATGCGAAGGCCTTACGTTCGTAATCGGGTCTCACTACTTACTTAGCTCAGGCTAGCCTCATGCTTGCGTTCCTTTTGCCTCAGCCTCTTCAGTGCTGTTACATGTATGTGTAAAAGTTTCTCTACTGATCCTGAATGTGTATGATGTGTCCATCAAAACTTGGTGAACAGAATCAAACAAAATCCTCTGTCACTATGCACCTGAGATTCTTGCAGCAAAGAAGGCAACTCTCTTAGTGTCCGTGGGGGATCTACATTCTGGACTCTAATTCAAAGCCCGACGGATTTACCACCTGCTTCACCCAGACCTGTTGGATCTTCAATCTTTCCAAGCTCTGATTTGTTCCAAGATTCCATCAGCCTCTTTGTTACCTTCCTTAGGATTTAACACTAGCTCACAGTGCTCAAACAGGGTACCCAAGGACGAAAGCCAGATAGACATCCTAAGGCACCAACATAAAATCAGCTTTGCTCCTATGCATCTTGACTGATAAAAATCAGTGACCACCCTTGAGACAGTTGAGGAAATAATCACACAGATAATTATATTCGGTGATTTCGAAGATGAAGGGCTGAGAAAGAATGCCACAAGAGATAACCAGCCACAAAATGAGTTTACTGTTCAGACTCTCATTTTTGTCTAAGTGGTGAACCAGTACCTTTCTTCCTCTTTTCTTTTTCCAGTTTTATGTACTTAAATGCCCTCCTCTGTTTGCTGGTTTTCCTTCCTCTTCTGTACTTACATCAACCCAGCAGGTCTTGTCTGCCACTACGCATGGGCCCTCCCAAGAACAGGCGTTTTCTTCCCACTGTCTGCCACTAAGTAAGCATTCGAGGAATACTTTCTGAATGAATACATGGCTGCCAGATGGATGTCATGGACCTATTCATGCTCCACATGCATTCTGTCTGAGTAATGACTGGCCAAAAGAGGCTGGCCCAGTGATGTCAGTTCTAGGGAGATGGGAAGGTGCTGCTGGCACCAATGTAGAGGTGAATCTGAAAGCATTCAGCTAAGTTCTATAAGAATTGTCCTTGCTCAGTTTGCAGAGCTCACTGAAAACCCTGTAGATCACCACCCAGCCCCACATTGAAAGACAATGAGCTGCACTGCTTCAAAAGGCAGTCTCAGGTCCAACAGTTAAACTCTCTTCATTTGCATGTTGATCAAATGTTTGCTTTACTCAAGAGCAAAGTGAGTTATAAAAAGAAAACTCTAAGTACTCAGCTTGGAGACTCATCGGAGGGGCTCAGCTGGTCACACACCAGGAGGAATGAGCACTCAGATGGAGAAACGGACCACCAGCAGTTCCGAGAACTACCCCTATGTCATTTTGCAATTACTCTCTTCTTCCCAAACCACCATCATGATTTTCAACCCAATCTAAGGGTTTTATTTACTTGAGTTTTATGCAAATAGGAGTCAGAATAGCTACTATTTGGGGCCATGTTTCTTTCAATCAGTGTGACGATTTGTGGGAATCATTGCCATGCTGCTGTACATGGCAATGACTGCTTCTTCCCACTGCTTTGAAACACTGTTGTATATGATCTGGCTGCTGGTTGTTTATCTACTCCACCTGGGTCAGAAGTCTTTAGCTTGTTTTTCCCTATGGGTTTCCCACTGAGCCTCCTGGTGTACTCCCTTGTGTATCTCTGTTGGGAGCAGCTTCAGATGCACCATGGGGCCTGGCAGCAAGGGGGGATGGTGCTATAAGCAGTGCAGAAACTTTTTCCATAGCACACATGTACAGATTTGTACTCTCACAGCAGTGCAGGGCACTCCTACTATTCCAAGTCCCAGCCAAGACCTGAAACCACCACCTTTTTCCTGTTCATCTCCGGCTGATATGAACTGTTCTGGTGTTCTTCTTTGAGACAGGGCCTGAGTCAACAGCAGATGTACTTGGTATTTTGTTATGGGTGACAGATAGAATCCTGAGTACTTTTCATATGATAATCTAGATGTTTCTATTTCCATTTGTAGCTGAGGAACTGAGGTAGAGCTAGGAGCTGAGCCCAGTTAACCTGGTTCCCTGATTTACTACTATGTCTGCCCCTAGCTATCACCAGCTATTACTACTTGCTGATGTAGTTGCATTTTAAACTGTTACCCAAGGTTTTTTGTTGTTGGTTGTTTTGTTTTTTAAATATTCAAATTCGAGTGTATCTTTTAGGAGCCGCATCTTGTCATGCACCTCACATTCTATTTACCTAAAATAAACTACAGAGCATAAAAATATCTCTGTGAGGTGAAGGAGGGCAACAAACTTCAACCTGCTATCAAAGTTCGAGTCTGGGGAACACAGCCTTCTCAGGGTATAGGAGTCTCCAGAGAAATCTCTCCCAGCTAACCAAGGCTACCCCACCCCAGGGGTACTAAGTCCCTACCTGAGGGTAATTCTACATCCTTTATAAACCTTGTGTCTTTGGTTCTCTCTCCATATTCTGTACATACAGTTAGCTATGTATATTATTATCCTTAAAGTCAAATGTGTTTTTTTCTCTATATCAAGAAATCACACAGAGTCTTTCCTAAACACGGGGGTCCCATGATAAAAAGGGGCATTGTGTCTGCCATCAATAACTTACTGAGAAACTGTCAGACAGGAAAGATCAAATCGCTGTTAAGATGACTATGCATCCACACAAGAGGCTGACCACCTGAAGCAGATAAAAGTGAGGCAGGTAAGAGCTGGAGGAGATCACACACCCTGTAGCTCATCTGACACTACCACAGGGATAGTCTGAGAATGACCATGAGGAGATGAGAGAAACAATGTCTGCCCTGCTGACCTGGGAGGACACATATATGTTACATGAGGAATTACTCTGTAGTTTTCCATTCCTGAAATAAGTCAGCTATGCAGCCAGTTTAGGAAGAGGCCTGACTTGTGAGGTACCTGACAGAGAGTTCCCACAAACTGAGTATTCTTGCTCTTCACTCTTACTTCTGTTAAAGTGAATGTAAGAAATTATACAACACTCATAATTTTATCTAAATGAGGTATCTCTGGGCTTTTCAAACCATGTTTTTTAAAAAGTGCATTTTCATAAATAACCTTTTCACAATCTGCACTCTGTTTTAATCAAAATGTTGGCTATGGAAGACAAGCAGGTTGAAGCAGACAGGGATTAGTTACCTGTCAACAGTATCTAGCGACGGCTGTGCTGGGAAAAGGGAAAGGCAGTAATGTAAAGCCTTCTTCTGCAAAAAGCTCCAAAATCTGTCTGCATTAGTTTTAGGTAAAGCCATGTATGGTGACACACACCTTTAATCAGAGATAATTCTTGGGAGACAGGGAGGAGCAGGTCTCTGAGTTCAAGACCACCCTGCTATACATAGTAAGAGCTGTCTCAGAAACAACAGTAAGAAAACAAATGAAACAACAATCAAAACCCCAAAGCTTCAGGTAGTTGTGAAGGAGAGCACTCTTCAGCCTTGACTCTTCACACAGTCTACGCTAAGGAGTGACAGGTACATTTCCAACATGCCTGGCTTTCCCTAATGGCTGCCCTGGCGTTCCTGCACTGGAGGAAGTTGAAGGGACAGGTGAGGATACTGTTTTGCTTCAAAACAGCTTCCATCTAGCCCAACTTTAATGGACCATAATGTAAGAGAACAGGGCAAGCTACGGTGCCTCTGATTCTACTCAGAAGCATCATCTCCGATGCTCAATGGGACATCTTGTGAGGAAATACTCTGCTGAAGTGGCAGGCAAAGCATGCCTCAAATGCTGGGGCTTCCCAGTCACCATGTAAAGGGTAGCAGCCTTGTCTCTCATTCAAAGCAGCTGCAGAACACAATGGGTCCCTGAATTGGAATGGAATCCATGAATCACTGACAAGAGCTTGCTGCTCTACTGGTTCTGTGGTCATTCACAAATGAAGTTACTCCAGGTACCACCAGCCCATTCATGGTGGACACAAATGAGTGGTGACATCACTAGCTTCACAGCTGCTCAGCAGGCCAGAGGGCAGCAGCTGGAACAAAAAGTGCATGACTACACTTAATGAGCCTGCCTCTAGCTCTGGCTCTTGTACTCCTTTGCTCATTTTCTTATTTCTTCTAGCCTACTGCACTATATGAATGAGAACATGGAAAACAAACACTTTGGTCTAGGGATCTAATCCTAGCTCATTACATAGCCCTCAGGAGTCATTGTGGCATTGGCTGGGTGCTGATCTGAGGCTTGGTGGGCACTGTCCTTCCTTTCCAGGTGAGGCACAGCAAGGAGTGCTCCTCTGAGTTGCACAAACAATTATGCAAGTGAAAGTTTCAACAGCTTGCTCACCACTCACCCAAATCCCTGTGGAGCATGCAGATGCCTGCTCACTGCGTCCTGGGAATCCAGAGCAGGGGTGCAGGGATAAGGTCACCTGGCTCTGCCATTTGGAGCTGTCAACTGCAGGAGCCTTTGCAGTCCCTTTAATTTACAGAGCACAGCCTTCCCTTAGCACTTATCAAGTAGGCAAGGCCATACATACCACACAGACTATTTCAGGACAGTCTCCTCCTCTATTTAACAAGCATGCTGTAGCTGGGTATCAGAAACATACTCAAGACTTTCATTATTTTTACCAACTTCTAGGACTGCACACAGAATTCCCCACAAGCGGACACAGGAGATTTACATCTCAGCTCAGTCTTACACACTGAGTGATAGTACCTTATTAAAACAGCAGGAGACTTTGCCCAGGCTTCAGAGCTGAATCAATCATAATTAAATGAATCAGAGAATCAGAATAATATGATTGAATTTCTAAGACAATTTAAGTTTATGCATCATAAAGGAGCCAACAAATCTGAGTTTTAAAGCCATCTCTGGGGCCAGCATGATGGCTCTCTCTGCCAAGCCTGACAACCTAAGCTCTGTCCCTTGTAACCATACAGTGAAAGGAGAGAACGGACTCCTGTAAATTGTCCTCTGGCCTGCTGACACGCAACTGCATGCGTGCACATACAACAAACCAAATAACTTTTTCAAAATTATTTTAATACTCGCAAATCCATGGCCACTCAGCTTCAGTTTGTTTCTCTTGTCACTAACGTACTTGCTTTTTGTATTCGAAATCAGGCTTTCTACTTGATGAAACTAGTTTCTTATTAGCCCTCTTGTGGGTTGTAAAAGGAAGCCAAGTGTCCACAGAAAACACTCCGTTATGGACTCCTCAAGCTGGGCAGAGTTATAGACATGGAGATGGACTGCAGATCTGCCAGCTACTGTATCAGAGAAGACGCTCCATCCCAGAAAGGCGAAATGACAAAGACAAAAACAATAGAATGCAGCCAAAGGGATGCAGAAGGCCCTTTGCCTCTAGGAATAACAGATTCATCATTGAATGGCACTGGTGTTTTTTATTTCTTAGTTCATTGAATAAACCCTCTAATGTTCACTAAAACTGGCTTAAGATCATCTATTTTACTTCATTAAGAAGGTGGGAGAGTACATGAAGACATAGCCATGACCAGAGAATTAGATAGCACAGTAGCAGCCAAGGTAGTCACCTTTGGTACTGTTAGGTGGTTTCTATAAACTGTCAGGCCCTGAGAAAGTTTCCTGCAAATGGAGATAAAAATAAAGGCACAAATAAATAAACCCACAGTCTATTGCCCACAAAGCCAAGTCAGGGAATCAGAGGCAGGGACAGGGCTAAGTGGCTAAAAGGTGACACAACAACCAGGAGAGCCCAGTGTCCTGGAAGTACATAAGAAAGCAGGCACTCATGCATGCTCCGATTCCTGTCACTGGAACTGAGCTGCTGCTAAGGCCTGCAAAGCAACACCAGGTTAGGGAGACTAACTGACAAACTTGCAAAATGGCCGCTGTTAGTGGGCATGGATTCCCTTGGCCTTGCTCCTCTCACAGCAAAGGAAACCAGGGGCTTTTGCTTTTGCACTGCTCTGTCTTGGTCCTTACCTCTCAAGGAAAGCCTTCAGAAATGACCAATCTGCTTTTTCCTCTCTGGTTGTTTTCTTTAGCTCTGTTTGTGTGTGTCTACACAACTTGAACCCTCCCTGCTTGGCTCACTGTATATTTATTTACTCTATTTTATGGAATAAAGTTTTGTTCAATTCTACAATTGAAAACATTGGCAATTTAGATCTTTAAATTCAATCTTTTTTTTTTTTTTTTTTTTTTGGCCTTTGACATTAGCAATGCCTAATGAGGATAGAAGCTTCAGCTGGAGTGGAGAGAGTAAGAAGAAAAGGCATTAAAGGAAGCCAAGAGCTGTGGAAAAGCATGGACACCCAGGCCTGTGTGTGGCTGAGGAGTGCAGAGCATAAAAGGAGGTCTGCAAGCTGACATGCTGTGAACAAAAGGCTGCTGATGGCCCAACAGTCAGTCATGGGACAGGACAGATACTCAGCTTCATCCTGAGGACACTTGTAGAATTCTAAACCAGCGTCTCTCCTCTCTGTAGGAGAGAGTGACAGCATATCACTAAATCTGGCTACAAAGGTTTGTATAACCTAGAGTTATTGGTGGACACGTCATGCATGGTGACTTGAATCCATGCTTGCGGCCATCCTTGCATGATTGAATTATTTGGTTCCAAATAGAGGATTAATTCTTTTAAAGCAGAGTTGTTATTTATTCCCAAAGTAACACACCGGTCATAATAAATAATACATTGGTAATAGATTAGCAAGTCAGAGCTGCCCTGACAACTTGAACAGCTGAAGAGTTGACTGTGGCTCTTGCCATGTGTGGTCATGTCAGACAGAACTGTAGGTAGTCAGAGGCCCATTGCTTACCCAGGACTGGATTTTGAAATGGAAGGGAGAGTGCTATGGGGTAGGATCTGTGATAACTTAAGAGAGCTTGCGCCCAACCTAGGTAAACTGTTATTTGGTAAGATGCCACTTACTGTCTGTCCACAGAGTTTGGTGTGCCAGGGAACCCATACAGAGCAATAGCGAAGTCTGACGACAACAACAGGAATGTGACCCAGACCAGACATCCTCCTCCCAGCACTGACCAACAGGCTGCTTAGGTTATGCAAATGAAAGACAATCTGCTATAAATTCAGCTCCAAGAGAGCTTTTTGCTTCTGCAGTTTGTTGGTTGCAGATAATTGATAAGGTTCTTCAGGGACAAAAATGCAGTCACCATGTACAACAGGGATGCATGCTTGTCCACGTGTGTGTTTTCTTTTACAGCATGTCCCCGGTCTGCAGGAATGTTAGGCCCTGCCAGGCCTGTCTTCTTGTGCGATCTCACTTTGAACTGTTAAAGTGCTCCCAGTGAAAACACTATAGGCTATACTAATTAAAGTTTCAGTTGTGCAATCATTTGGGTATAAGAAATAGGTTGGCATCACAGAGAAAAAGGAACTGCTTCTCCAGAAAAAGAGATGTGGGGTTACTGTAATTATGGCTAATTTTTCTACCTTGAAGCAGAGTGCAAGAAGGCCCTGGTGTATACTCCGAAAACACACCCATTATCTATTTTCTGCATTTTTTGAAAAAAAAAAAAAAAAGCAATGGTGAAGTACTTTGCTTTTCTGGAATATCTGTTAGCCTATTCAAGGAGAGGCTTTGAGTTGATCATGGCCAGCCAGCTCTCAAGGATGGTAATCCCAGACACACACACTATCTCTCAGACAGCAGCCACTCTTCCGGGTGACTGAGTCAGAATTCTTTTTGATCATGACTATTGAAAACACTGGGCTCAGAGGCATCTCAGATCTCCAACACTTATCTAGAGAAAAATCTATCCAATCTCATGAGGACATCCCTGTGCGCCCTCTTTCCACATTCTTCAAAGGAGTTCTCTACATAGCAAAATTAATGACAACATGCTCATTAACTGTGTCTTTCTTTTGCCTGTATGAGAATGCCTTTCTATTTTAGAATACGTATGCAGAAGGTGCACCGTCTCAAGCATCCAGACAAGCTTTCTCAACAAAGCATCAAGTATACCAGGATCACACACACACACACACACACACACACACACACACACACACCCCAGGATCCCTCCTCCAGGCTAGGTGTAAATAAACAACTGCATGATACCCCGTCTCCATATATACTCTAGAAATAACCATACAAACAGTAAGTGCTAAATCAGGTTTTAAAAATTAAACTGGGATGGTTAAATATAACCAAACAAGGGTTATGGGAATAAAGGTTTCTGTTACTGAGTATCTGTGAAGGACTTTCAAAAACTCTTATTCACTGTAGTATCAGTAATCAAATCCAAGGCTGCATGTATGCTACGCAAATAAGCTAAGTCCCCAGTCTCAAGGACACCTTTAAAGTTTACATTTCTGAATTGCAGAAGCTATCCGCAGACATAGGGATGGCCTGGTGGCCTTAAACAGCAAAAGGCCTCTAATTGATTTCAGGGTATTGGGTTTTAATCCTTATCTCCACCCTTCCTTCCTTTCTCCATTTTCTCTTGCCCACTTAAGGTGCCATAAAACAGGTAAGTACTGAAAACAGGAAGGAACACAAACTGTCTTTAATCAAGTCAGTGGTAACCTCCATAAAGAAAGGCTACCTTGCTTGGTAGTCCTGTTTAGCCAGCAAACTCAAAGAGTGTGCCAGAACCTCCAGTGGCTAGAGAAAAACTAATGAGGGTGTGGCTTCTCCTCATGAAAGCAAAAGATTGCCCAGGCAGGTAAAAACAGATATTTGTACCACATAGCTGTGTGCTAACACATGAGACATCACACCAATGACTGCGTGTCACAGAGGCCTCAGTGGAGGGCTGCTGTTGGCAACTTTCTAAAACCTGGCCTTCTTCATGGTACTCTGCATCATTCCATGGAGTCAGCAATTGCTAAAAGCCAAGCTCCACCAGACAGACAACACAGGCCAGGTGCTGGAAATGAGAAGTGACTAGGAAGAGCAGGAGAAGCCCCTCCCCCCGAGTTTACAAGCTGGTTTATGGTTACTCCACTGCAGTGGAACAGCTCAGCTGGCCCAATAAGACTGCTTTTCCACTTGATCTAAGATGAAAAACAACTTTTCTTGTCATTCAGGGCTCCCAAATTTGAAGTTTGGTATTTTCTAGTATGCTTATCCTATCTTAAAAAAAAAGAAGATGAAAGGTTTAAAGCTGGTTTTTTTGTTTTGTTTTTTTTATCATTTTGTTTTTTAATATACCCGTATACATACAATGATGAGAGTTAAACACTGACTAGCCATCAGGATTTCTAACAGTTAAAGAACAATGGCCAATGTCCAGACACATGTCAGAGACTACCAAGCTGGATGTGACTGGAAGAGGGCATGAAGCTGCAGTTGGGTCAAGAGAGCAGTAAGAGGTTAAGAGGGAACAGCTGAGAAGCTGCTAATGGCAAGCTCCCATAAATGAGGCTCCTCCTTACATCAGTGATGTCTGAGTTACAGCAAGTAGCTGCTGAGCATTTTACATTAACTCTGTCAAGGGATTACAAAATGCTAGGTTAAGTGAGGAAAATCCTTCAGTTTGGCTATTAATCCGAAAACATATTCCAATAAATAACAGATGTGAAATTAAGTGACCACATTTGTAGTCTGAACCCTTCGCAGTAGGAGTCTCTTGGTGAAGGTGTGGGCCTGTGACAAAGCTTATTTCATGCATTCTGCTGGTCTTCGTAAAGTGGCCTGAAAACCAAGCATGCCGTTGGTGCTGATGACTCCAGGCAAATGAAAGCGATAAGGAGAAAGTAGCTGTCAGTAGTCTAAATGTAACAGTGGGGTGTGGGTACAGCAGAAGCACCATTGCCCTGTGTGCAAATCCCAGTTTCAAGTGTCCTAGCGAGAGCCAGGTGTGAGTAGAGGACTCAATAATCAGTGAAGGTTTCTTTCTCCTTCAGAATGCACCAATCTTTGCTCCTGAAAATGAATTAAGTAACATTCTGCACAGCAGTTGAGGCCAGAGTAAATTCATTCAGCACAGTTATCTGTCAGTTCACTAATTTGATTGGTCCAATTATTTTCTCAATATCAAAAGTTGAACAAAAATCAGAGCTATAGGCAACCAACACCCCACACCTACCCATCCTCACCCCTTGCATGCTGGCCAAAAATAAGGGTATGATTGCTTTTATTTTCCTCCTCTGGGCAAGAAATGTTTGGATTTACTTATCTAATTTTTAGGCTGAACAGCATACACACACTGGGACAGGGAATGTAGATCTGGCTCACACAGAAGTCTCAAGCAGTCCTTATTGAGTATAAGGATGAATTAGGACATTGAAAGGAGACAGTAACTTTCTAAACATGTGCTTATGAAACCAGTAAATGTTAAATTGCCTAACTCAAATGGGTGGTGAAATAGATTCTATGATCTGATTCCCCACAATCCCTGCCTGGCAATGTCTAAAACATCATCCAGCCATGTTGGTCCAAGAGCAGTCAAGTTAAGCTAGGTGGGAATAAAGTGAGTCTGTATGGCACATAGCAACAAGAACTTCAACAGCATTCCTTGTCTTTGCTGCCCCCCTACTCCTTTTGGAAGGGTCAGCATTTGTGGAAGAACTCAAGACATGGCCGTCATTGTCAGTTTCACAAGGACACAAGGAAAGGAGAACAGGCAATGTTAGGAGAAGAAAGAAGAGCAAAGAGGCCAAACAGCAAAACAGAGGATCTGATACGGAACGGTGGCACGTTGAGTATAAATGAAGGGCTCTCCCGTCAGTCAAAGGAGCCAAGGATGGCCCATCCCTGCCCATCCACATGTTCAGCTCATGTGGGAGAGCGACTACAGCAATAGCTGTAATGCTCAAGAGCTCAGCAGCTCAGCAGCTGCCCCCATGAGGTTCTCCTGCAATTGCTGACCTACACAGAAGCAGAAAAAGCAGGCAGATGATATGGGAAGGGCAGTCTTGGCCAAAATCATAAAACAAGCACATTCATGGATTTCTATGGAGTCCAGAATGTGGAAGTCAAAGCAGCCACAGATGATACTAAACAGGATTCTAGAGACTGAGATAACTGCAACCTTTAGAAACTGTGCAAAGAGGTGTCCAGTACCTCCATAAAACAGCAGAGTAAGAGTCCTTACTGCAAGTATCTGATCCCTGCCACTACTGCTCTTGACAACTGTTCCTGGACTCCTCTTCAGTGTGAACGTCTACTGACTTCTCATTTTCTCCATCTCTGATAGCAAGGAAGCTATACCAAGAATACCAAGCACTGACATCCTTATTGAGTCCCTTCCCTTCTGTCCTACTTTTACAGTTCTATTTTTTTCTCTTATCTTATCTACAAACCATACCTGAAAATCTGAATTGGTAAGGAAAACTAATCTTTGCAAAACAATACAGAAGTTTAATTTCTCAACTGAAAAGAAATTCCTTATAAAGTTATGTTTTACCAAGCAGATGGAAATGATACATTAAAAGGTAACACCATCTTGGTATTTTTAGGCAATCACTTTTCACATGATTTTTTTTCAGATGCAACCGGAAATGGAATATGAAAGAATGTTCTAGTCAAGTCATGGAAGAGCTTAATAGCTATCTGTTTGACCCTATGTTGCATTCCTCATAGCTGAAATTCTGCCTAAGTTTCAAGCAGCCTTGAAACCAATCCCATATTTTTGAATTTCTAGGCTAAGTGTCTTTAATGTCAACTATTTGCTAAGCTGAGGAGGTAACAAGAGAAGCAACTCTGACACATTATGTGGACTAGAGCAACTTGATCTTCGCAGCTACCCCCTTTACTTACATACTCTCCAAAGGTCTCCTGTGTTGGGGGTGGTGGTGGAGGTCTGTATCCAGTTGGGGGGACACCTCTTGCTCTGGGAGTGAGAAGTCCTCTTCCCCGGCTCACTGGCCCTCGGGTTGAAAGGACTCCTCGGGGAGTCGGTGTCCCACGTGGTACCCCAACTGCAACAGGCCTGGCTGTGACACCTCCTCTTCCCCTGTGAGCAAGAGGGTCAATTTAGCAGTATCTGTCATACTTTCTAGCATGCTATTCGTCACACACATCGACATCTCAGACAAATCAGTTTTATAATTCTGTAAAATGTAGTGAGGACAAACACAAAGTAAACCACAGCAAATAAACATGTATCTAGGCAGCTAGTACAACACAACTCTGAAATATCCCAAGCAGAGCTTAATTTCTTCATTGTTGTCACAGTGGAAAACTTTGATTTCTGGGAGACCACACAAATGATGCTGTTCAAGAATGACAGCAAATGTGACTCCAACAAATGAGAGGGCCCTCTTCTGTTCATTTATGGACGAACAAACTAAGACATGGAGAGATCTTAAAATTGCCTACAAACACACACAGAGTAAAGTACGGATTCACAATGGATGCCACAGGTCCACCTAAGACCAACACAGAACAGGCTTTAAGGAAACAAAAGCAGGCATCCGTGAGGGGTTTGACACTTCTAGGTCTGCCTTCCACAGCAACCTGCAAATGTAAAGTAAGGCGTGCTGCCTACAGTACGCACACCCCTTCATTCTTGTCTCTCTTCTGGGGTCTCCTGAATCCCAGTTGGGGTGAGAAAGTGCACAGGCAGATTATGGGTAAAGACATCACCTGTATTAAAGAATAAGCTTAGTTCTTTCCTTTGCAATGAAAATGGAAATGTTTTATCACAATGTTATTACTTCCTACAGTACGATTTTACTTCAGATGCATTCTGAAAGGTATCCTGAAATGGTAATGGTAAAGTAACACTAGAAGATTCTAGGAACCAATGTGATCTACTTTGAGACTCCACAGTGGCCCCATAATGTACTTGCCCTGAACAACTTCCTCATGCAATGAGGTGAGAAATATGTAAACCAGAGAAGAGTTTTAACTGATCAACATTACCGCATGGGACACAAGGGCTTGTATAAATTTACCATGTAACAGGGAATAATCAAGGACGATGTAGATAAGATACATTCAATTTGATAGACAGGAGGAACTAAGACATGGTAATAAGAAGCAGCTCCTGGGGAAGTAACTCGAAGATCTTTTAATTCCATTAAAATATTACTGTATCACAAGAAGTTTAAAAAACAAACAACTGTTTGTTTATATTTTGAGACAGGGTTTCATTATGAAGCCCTAGCTGGCATAGAACCTACTATGTAGAGCAGTGTGGCTTCTGAGATTATAAGTCTGACACCGTGATGTCATTTGAGAACTAGATAGTGCTAGGCACCAGGGACTGTGTGTACTCTTTTTAGCTTTGTACCTTGATTTCTCTCACACTTACATATTGTATAACCAGTACCTAGGCTTTCTTCATCTTTTGCCATAAAGAAAACTCAAGAGAAATTTGAGTCCCAATCATTAACGGAGACAGCTTTCAATAAAAGGTAGTACAGAAATGAAAGGCAGTACACACCATAACCATGGCTCACATGGTAAGAGGAAGAGGGTTTTCTAACTGTTACATTATAGAATAAAGAAACTGCTTCTCTTCCTTACTTCTGGTAACATCACCACCTTAAGGGAAAGAGAACCAAATTAGAAACCGCCAATGATTTAAGGGACACTGACTTCCCAAGCACTGGCATTGAGTATGCGGCATCATGATATTCCCCAGAATGGAGACTCATTCTGGGTTACTATCTGACAATGTGGTATGTAAGAGCCATTAGGCAACACAGTAAAATGTATTACATACTCGATACATATAATAAATACCAGGACATGTGCATTTGTGTAGCAAATTTACTTTGTGTCACTCAAAAGAACATTTGTAGACTTATATTCCAAGATGGTGATACTTATTTCTGCATCCACATGTGGTCATACATCACTAAATGATGGCTAGTCAAAGGACTCTGTTAGATGTAGTTGGTGTACACTTGTATAACCTAGACAACAGAACCTCCTGCACACTTAGTGTACATTGCTGTGCATGCTCTGCTTTTACAGGGCAGGCAGTATAAAAACCTTGTTTATATCACCGTTACCATGGTTACTGCATCACTAGACTATAGGAATTTGTTTTAGCTGCATTATACACTAATAAAACCAATCTCGCATGTTACAGGACTGCATCTCACATCTAGCAGTCTGGCAGCACAGCAATGCCTGTTCTGGAAGGCTGTTTCTTATCTGTCTGTATATGCTGCTTCCAGTCCACAAAGGGAAGTCTGCATCTGTGCATGTATGTAACAATGCTGCACAAAACACATTACCTGCCCCACATGGCAACAGGCAGCAGGACAGGCAGTATAACACTTTGTTTAATATCACTGTTACTATGGTTACCTCATCAGGCAGCAGGAAGTGGCCAGTCATGGACAGGACAAGGTGGAAAACTTTCCAAAATACCTACTGAACATACTGTTTTGCACGTGACATAATGCAAACGTGTTAGCTCCCATCACATGAAGATAAAACTAGCAACTGCAGTAGACTGAGTAATGTCAGGCCAACCACTATTCTGCTGCCTGAATCCCAGGGAACCAGTACAGGGCATGTCAATGATGGGAGAAGGCCTGATGGAATGATGACATCAGATTACCAAAACCTTCCATCCAGTCACACATCTCTTACAAAAAAAGGGAGTTAGAAAGGAATGACAAGAGGAAGAGACTGTGAAGATGGACAATGAGTGAGTGATGGGGTCATAGACCATAAAATCCATGCAGTCACCAGGAACAGAATAGACAAGGGAAAGACTGACTCCTTGCCAAAACCTCATCCTTGGCTTAATGACACTGAATTTGGACATCTAGCTTCTGTTTCTGTGAGGAAAACAAAAACAAAAATTCTACCTGAAAGGTACTAGATTTGTGGCAATTAGTCATGGGACCACAAGAAACTACAGCAAGTACGTAATTCTTTCAAGCAAGACCAAAACATGGACAGGAACACTCCCATTTGCTGAGCATCACAGTGACTCATAACTCATCCACTGCAATGCTTATTAGCTCTCTTTTTCTGAAAGAACCTGGTGTTCATGCCCCCAGGCCTGGCCTACAACACAATTGCAAAAATAGCTTTGAATTAGCACACTCCAGAAGTAACTTTCATTCCTTAAATGAGCTTGGAAATAGAAAATAAATCCTATTTTCAATTCCATCACATATTCTATCTGAAAGAGACATTTCTAAACAGTTCACAGCTTATCAGGAAAGTTTAGGTTACTAGGTAAGGAAGGTGGTGAAGGCTGCAGTCCCAGAATTAGGGGACAGAGGGGAAACACTGTTCTCTAAAAGAACTTCATCAACAAAATTTTTGCTTTTTTTCCACTGATTTTAAATCACCAACTCAGTTTTCTTTGTTTTGGAACCATACTTGTCCTATTATAAGCTAATCAACAGTTCAGAGACAGAACTTTCTATCCATGTGCCAGCTCAGTAGTTTTCTGCCACCCCAGGTATGACAGTGCACACAAAGGCAGAAGAATTCATGGAGCCTCTTGCTGCCTATCACTGCACTCTGCACTGGCAGAGAACTGTCCAATATGGAGCAGGAAGTACACACACAGAGTATGCTCACAGTCAGTCAGTAGATTCACAGGATATCCTCACAGTCAGTCAGTACACACACAGGGTATCCTCGCAGTCAGTCAGTACACACACAGGGTATCCTCATAGTCAGTATGCAGAGGATCTCTTCTCATGATACCTATACTATTACTGACTTAAAACCAAGCTTCATTTCAGGGAACTATAGAATTTATGCTGGGGAGAATAACAGTATGCCAATCTACTATTAGCTAGGAAGTAGTACAGGATGTATATATGTTTAGGTTCAATTTTTCTCACATCTACAGTTAACCCCATGACTGTGACATCACAATGTCTGAATGGAGGTTTGTAAGCTACATTGACAAATATGTCTACCTATTAACGACAGCAACTTTCACACTGCGGCCATGGCAAGCTATCCTAAAAACAAAAAGTAATTATACACCTACCTGGTTATTGCTGGTGTCGTTACACCTCTTGTACGCAAAGTAGATTTCCCTCGAACCACTGGGACATCTGCATTTTCTGAACCTCCATTCAAATACGTTAATTCCTGGAGCTGTGCTTGCCTGATTTCATCATTATAGTCCTGCACAGAAAAGATATTGAAAATAGAAAGCACTTAAAATATAAAGTTAGTCTGCCTTCCTTCCTTCCTTTCTTTTTTTTTTTAAGAAAATGAGTCAGGAAAGCAGTTAAAATAGAAAATTTACTCAAAGAAAAAAGAAAATGTGTTTTTTTTGTTGTTCCCCCCCCCCCGACTAAAATTACAGGTAAGCTAATGTATAATTACAGGTAAGCTAATGTATAATTTCCTTTCTTACGTATAATTTCCACTTGAGATATCCGTAATGATACAAGGCAACATAACTATGACATAGGCATTGCTATTTACAACTCCATTCACTCAGCAATACCAAACATTTACATACTGACTGACAGAAAAGCCTGAGGGAGCTGGTCATAGCACATTCATATCAGGTACAGAGAGCAACGAACATAGTATACACGCATGCATGCCTACCTCACTTTTTCACACAAACTCCAGGATCCCCTGACTAAGGAATAGTTCCACCCACAGTGGATGGGTCTACCCACCTCAGCTAAGATAATTAAGATTATTAAAATAATCACAGCACAGATATGTTCAGAAGCCCATATTATAGCTAATACTAAATTGTGTCAAGTTGACAATTATCGCTGACCTAATGCTGTACAAGCAAAGTCCAGATTTATAAATCTGGTAAGTAATCAGATTCCTGAAAAATCGGTACTTTTTTCTCCACACATTAAACTCTGAAACTAGGACTCTATCCTGCTTCCTTCCTCTTTGTAACTATCCTCAACTGCATTTGATCATCAAAACCAAAAACAAGCAAACAAAAAAAACCCAAACCCCCAAAACCCCAAAAACAACAACAAAAACAAAAACACAGAATAAACATGACTGCTTTATAATAAAAAGCAATGTAAAATACAATCAAAGAAGGAAGTGTAATTTAGCTGCGCAATAGCCAATGGACCTTCTCTCCAAGAGGGGCTATCTGAGGAAGGAAGATTCAGTCACCCAAGGAGTGGACCAAAGCTCCACACAGAGGGAGGAAACTGGAGATACTAGCTAAGGCAGATGGGCTATCATGAGCTCAAGACCAGCCTAGATTACACTGAGTTCCAGGTTAGCCTAGAACACAAGTAAGAGTATCACAAAAATTAATGATGGCATGCATGAATAAAAAATAAGAAAATAATCAAAAGGCATTATATGGACAAATTATGAAGACAATAGGAGTCTTAAAGAGAAAGAGAAATCTAAATTGTGCCATGCCTTACGCTACAATAGTTTAAATGTAATTATAACTAAGTTGCTGAGACACTGTAACAATTTTTTGGGGAGCAAACTACACACTCAGGTTTATGCTCTGGAAAGCACAAAACAAACTTTCAGATTGCAAATGGGGCAGGGGAATGTGAACATTCCAGGGTGTCACGTGAGTGCAGCCACACAATGTCTGTGTTGTGTTACAAACTATCACACATCCCAACGAGAAGTCTGGGGACCCACTAACAGGAAAGTTACCCTAATCAGAGCGAATGGATGGAGAAGACAGACATGGAGACATCCATCTCAGTGAGATAGACGTGAAGGAGCCTTAAGAGTCACAGTGAAGGCAGGAGCTTCTGATGTCTGGCTGTACAAAGAGACACTCACTGACGGAGGTATCACAGGCTCACGGTCATCAGGGGACTGATGGAAAACCATGAGCATACTTCAGCGTAGATAGGGAATTCAGGTGAAGTATTTATAACCTAGATTAAAATCTCAAAGAAACACTATATTTATAAAAATGTCTTTTCTTCCTGACTTTCCCCAAATATCAAGCAAAAAAAAATTAGGTAGGCACCATGGAATTAGAGGAATCCCGTGGGCACCATCGAGAAGAAAGCTGTAATATACCATCAGAAGGAGAAGAACACAACAGAAGATGAAAGCCATGGCCCTTGGCAGGCGAGCTCAGAGTGTGGGTGGGACTGGTGTGCACAGACCCACCCTCCTCCAGACTTATCTGAGGCTCTGTGCCTCAGAGCTGTCATCTGCACGGGTCCATCATTCCAACCTGTCTAAAATAAGACTGCTAAGATCTTATCAGCCATTTTGCTAAAAATGTGTGAAGATTAATAAATAATTTGCAAAGCACATTCTAAATAAAATGTGCGAGAAAAATGCTAATACGTCCCTGTAGAAAATTGTTAGGAGGTGTGATACTCAGTTATAGATGCTAAAAATAGATTGGATTAAAAGATCATGGCTGAAGCACTATTTAGACACCAGCAAAAGTTTAGAAAACTGAAGTTAAAATCACGTGTTATATGCTAGGTTCAGTGTTACAATGGAGCCCACTTTAAATATCAGCTTGGCAAAACTATTTTAAAATACATAGATATTAAATGATTAAATGTACAACTATGTGTTTTTCTAGGGTAATTTAAGAATGTTTTAGGTGGTTTACTCTTGTGATGTCAGCTGGGCGGTGCGATACAACCATAGTTACAACCGAGCCACGCATGATGGCTTACAGATTCACCTAAAACTAACTCTCTGGGTGAAAATCAAAACTATTGAAACATGTACACGTTGTCAATAGTTGAGAGTAGAAAGGGCATTAGAATCGTAGTCGTGTGTGTGTGTGTGTGTGTGTGTGTGTGTGTGTGTGTATGTGTGTGTGTGTGTGTATGTGTGTGTGTGTTGTGTGTATACACCCGCATATGCAATCTTGTGTGTACTTTCCTACACAGTGAGTTTAGTCTGTTATGAGAGCCTGGAGAATACGGGAGAAGTTTTTAAGTGACTCATTAAGAGTAACCCTAAAGCCCTGACTGGTGGGCTGCTTCCAAGGACAAAGGCATCTGCCATCAGGATGGATGAGCTTAGTTCGAGCCCTGGTACCCATATGGTGGAAGGAGAGAACTCACTCTTGCAAGTTGTCCATGGCAGTCACATACCATATACTCACACACTTCAGAAGATTTAAAAGGAACAATCATAACAATAAAAAGTCACATTGGAATACAATGTCTTCTTGGAAAATAACTTACTATTCAGTTATTTGCCAAAAATCACAATATTTATGTTCAAGGTTTTCCTGGCATCCTTGTAGACACTGTATCTATAGGCAATAACTTTAATGTTCATGATTTGACGAGCAACTAAACAAACTCTGGAATATACAAACAATATAACGCGGAAGTAAAAATAGTATCATGAAACTGGACATACGCTCACAGGAAAAAACAAAATCAAATACATTTGAAGAACCATAAAATAAGAAGTAGAGATGGCTTTTTTGAATAGCTGATGAAAGTGTCCTTAAGAACAACAAAAGGAAAATGGTCCGAAGTCACCATGTAAGGAGTCTGAGAACAGATTCAAGCCACACAGTAAAATAAAAACACAATAAAATCACTCATGAAAAAAAAATAGCTAAACTGCAGGTTAGAAAAGTCAAGTCTGTGGCACTTTTTCTTGGAATAGCATCATTCTTCCTTAGGCTGAGTTTGAAAACCCATCGCTCTGCTGAGGAGAAGATCTCTTCTTCTGGAATAAAGGATAAAGTCCCCCATGCCAGCAGCAGCATCAACAGCAGTAAAACTTACTAAGGAATGAATGAGAAAGAACAGCAAATCAGCAAGCCTGACGCTGCCACGTCCAGTGAAGAAGCAACACCCCTGCTCAATAGAGGAGACAATGACAGAGCCCAGAAATGAGCCGGCAAGACCCTGATAGACTCT
The DNA here is from genome assembly GCA_019843965.1 of Rhynchomys soricoides. Lineage (NCBI taxonomy): Eukaryota > Metazoa > Chordata > Mammalia > Rodentia > Muridae > Rhynchomys > Rhynchomys soricoides. Next base: position 7,140,399 of record JADRCH010000060.1, on the reverse strand, counting down.
TTCTTACTTGCCTGACAGTGCATCTATGTAGAGGAGACTCCAAAGAATACCAGCAGGAAAGGAATACAAAGGTAGACATGAACACGGGCCACTCTGGATTCTATAATGTATACCAACAGAGAAATCACATTAAATTGGCCCTGAGCACACACAGCCTCTGGCCAACCACTGGTGACAACTAAGCTATGTGGACACAGCATGCTGTCTTCTAGAAGGACAGAAAAAAACTAAAGCTAGATAGGAGGACATATATACACATATTGCCAGCTAGAAAGTTTGAAGGGTGCAGCGCTTGTGGGTTTAGTTTAACATAATCATAAGAGAAACAGAAGACAAAATAACAGCAACAGTAGCTTTCTTGGAAGTAAAGTGCCCAGAATTTATATTTGCTTTGCTACTTTATCTAAACTCCAGCATTTTCAATTACAAGGAATGAGGAGACATACACAAAGAATATGTGAACCATCCTTGTAAAGGACAAGCAGGCAATCAATGGTAACCATGTGGAAGAGGACCCAGATATTAGACTTGCAAAAGACAGGTGAAAAAGTGACATCACTGCTGTGCAATGTGGCTGGAGAAGCTTCCCAGCAGAACCGAGACAGTGTGACCAGGGAACTTGAAACAGGCCCTTTAAACACCCCCGCCTGAGAAATAGAGAAAGGAGGAAGAAAAACAAACCCACAGCAGCAGGACAAGAGCCAAGATGCACTGAAGGGTAGGTCTGACTGGGTGGAGGGAAGGAAGAGAAAGAAAAACTCAAAGAAATAATAACCAAAAGCATCCCACATGTAACGGAAGCTTACACATTGCAATCATGACAGGCATGGGATAGACAAACTGCTCAAAACCAAACACAAGACACAGCAAAAGAACAAAGTGCCATGCACAGAAGCAAAATGGCCCTGTGCTCATTATGAGTACTGCAGAGACACAGCCAACGGACTATATGGACAAATTGCCAACCAACTCTTATAAGCCTACTCTTCTCCATGGAGGTCAAGCAAACTCACTCCCAGCAAGATCAAGACAGAAGCAGATCTACATTACAAGAGAGACTAAAGTTAGTTTTTTGAGCTTGAAAGAAAAGGTACTGTAAGGCAGCTCCATCACCCAGAGAGCAACACCAGAGACACAAGTGTAAAACCCTTGTTATAAACCAGTCTCTCAGTGTTACCAATGCGTGAATATTAACAAACTAACAGTAAACCTTACCATGCAGCAAGTCAAGAGGACAGAAAACAAAGACAGAGTAAACACACGCAAACTTGGCTTTCCATAACAAAATCCACTCATGTGGTGAGCTATTATTACTAGAATCCTGGAGGGAAACCTACAGAACCATCCTAGCAGGAAAACACAGAACTGGAGAAGGGCAAGGCAAAGACGACAGAACCCTGAGGAAAGTTTCACAGGCACCCTGAATGGCAGGAGCGTGGGGGTTAGTAACAGCATGACACTGATGTCAAAGAATCCTCATACACTAGGCTTTTATCTAATCTTCCTAGTGCCTCTATTTTTGTAAAATATGCTCTACATATTTAACAGAAGAAATGTCCCACAAAGTCAAAGAGCAAAATCAATAGGAAGAAAATCAATTGTACCTCTAAATAAATGTTCCATTTGTAACAGTATCAGAAAATATTAAATATTTGGAAATGACTCGACAGTTTAAGAGTATTCGTTGTTCTTGCAGAGGCCCGGGGTTTGATTCCCAGCACCCACACAGAAGCTCACAGACTGCAGTTCCAGAGGATTCAACACCCTCTTCTGGTTTCTGTAGGAACTCCACATTTGTAGTACACAGACATACGTGCAGGGAAAACACTCATACACATAAAACAAAAATAAAAGTAAATGTTTTGTTAATATGAGCAAATACTTTCTACAAAATAAGTGCCAGGTTACACCCTGAGAAAATTTTTTTTTTTTTACTTTTTGTTTTTGTTTTTTGTTTTTTGTTTTGTTTTTTTTGAGACAGGGTTTCTCTGTGTAGCCTTGGCTGTCCTGGAACTTACTCTATAGACCAGGTTGGCCTTGAACTCAGAGATCCCCCTGCCTCTGCCTCCTAAGTGCTGGGATAAAGGTGTGTGCCACCACTGTCCATCTCACAAAATATTCTTGGGTTATTAGAGAATATTGTTTTTGAGAATGAGAAGTACTTGGTATTCATAGAATAAAAGATACCAATTAAAAACTGGAAAGGGGGAAACATTTGAAATGTAAATAAAGTATAAAAAAAAAACCTAACTCCAAACTCATCTACAGATTCAACAAAACATCTGGCAAAATTCTTGCTGAACATTACAGAAGTCTGAAGCTGATACTAAAGCAAACATGGAAAGGCAGAGGAAGCAAGACAACGCTGAGAGAGGAAAACCGACCGGGGTACCTGCCACCCCTGGACTGGGGAGAGAATATAACAGACAGCAGAAAGGCAGGGGGTTGGGGGAGCCTGAACTAACTAAGAACTTTTAAATAGGAAAGCAACATTAAGTTGGACAATTCATTCAAGTTGACCTCAAAGTTCACTTGAAAGGATGAAGGACAAGAATGGCATTGGGCCGGGACAGGCTTACTGCAAACCAATGGGCAGAACTGAGAGCCCCAGACAGGCCTGCATTAGGGAAGGCAACAGAAGGACAGCAGAAAAAGAGAATGGAAGTCCTAACCTATGCCGTACGGAAAAGCATCACCAAGTGACTTAAATGGAAAGAATTTGATGAAGTTGTTTTGTTTGGTTCTGAGACAGCATCTCACTATGCAGCTCTGGCCAGCCTGGAACTTGGTATGTAGGCCAGACTGACCTTAACTGAGATCTTCTGCCCACCAAGTAAAAGCATACGCTGTATACACCATCACAAAAGCAAAAAGATTCTTAAATGAAAGAATTCTTTTAGGCATAAGGAGATAGCAGGAGAGATTAGCAACTTTACTTTAGACATATTTTTAGCCAGTCCAGATTATGGGTTAGAAAAATAAGGCCCTACCCCCTAAGGGAGGACTGTAAGGAGCGTGGGGTAGAAAGTACCACCGTAGCTATCTGTGGAAGAAGGAATCTGTCCCATGCGTCATAATCCCAGCTTTAGTCATCTATGTGAATATACGATTCCCACTTGCCTGCCTGTTAAACTACAAACTCTAGAGGCAGGGACTGTCACCAATGGTCTGTAAATGTCTACCACACAGTGAGCACTATTTTTAGACATGGCTGAGGATATAGCTCAGTAGTACAACCTGATGAGTGAAAACCACATTTAAATATACCTCAATATAAATGTAATATTTGGCTTTAATAGCAGATATGATCAGAATTCATTCTGCATACGTCATTCTCTCAGCAGATTCGAGGGCTGCTAAGGACAGCTTCACTCTGGACAGTTGCCTAGCAGATGTGCCAGCTCCTTTATAGTAAGTGTCCATACAGTCAACATATTTATCATAAGCATGCAAAAGGGAAAAAATAAGGCTCTTTTTATCGCTAGCACACAAATATTTAAATTAACTTCCAGAAGGAAGGTAGGAACATATTCTTTTTAAATCATTACTTTCATGGCATACCTGACATCACAGGCATGTCTGCATACTTAACTATCCCCTGAGGTTTCTATTCCCCTAAACTACACATTGCACCAGGGGATAGAAAATGTTTTTATTTAGGTCCCCATGTCCAACACCATGCACAGGCCAGGCATATGAAAGACATTAATGACTAAAGAAAAGCATGGGATTTATGTGACATTTTCAGAATCACATAAAAACTTATATTAGAGACCCAAAATCTGAATTAGTGATTTTGTTCTTCCAGTTTTCAGCTTTATAACCTTGGTGGTAATGTATAATCTGTCTAAAATCCCATTGGAAGTAGGAAATTATGCCAAGGAATTTTCATAGAGAATACTGTGAGGTCTACGAAACAGGGCAAACAGGAAGTTCTTCACAGAGAGCTGCACAACAAGTAGGAACCAGACCATCAAGAAGGACCTGGGTAAAGACTGAACCTTAGCATACAAGTTACTGATCAGTGAATGGTACTAACAGGGATCAGGAACTTCTTGATCTCTTCCAAGGCATGCCCCATCCGGGCATATGCTTCTGCTGGGGGTGCGAACACTTCAATGAGCACGTGCAGGTCGTCATTGAGGTGAAAGTACTTCGCTTCTCCACTTTTCCTCAGCTCTTCCTCCTGAAGAAGATAATCACATTTAAAATGTGTCATTTTGAGACAGGAAAAAACAAGTAAAAATTACACAAAACTTATTTGACATGTGCTTGTCATGGAAGACTCCATAGCACCCTGGGATGGCTTTCAACTATAAATCTGATCCTGTTGTTCCCAGGTTCTCAGGAACCCTGGATGGGCATCCTATCCCACTGGCATAGTCTCCTCTGCCCTGATGCTGCCTATAAGGAATAATCTGGCCCTGGCTACCTGCAGATCCTGTCAGCTCCCACATGTCCCATTACATGCCCCAGCTATGCACAAGCCTCTGATCTTCGTTTGACTTGGCTATGTGCCCAGCTCATTTCTGCACTATCGATGCTTGCTGTTTTAGGCACACTGACACCAAGCATTCACCACAATCCAAAACATCCAAGCATGTTTCAAGTTTACTTCATTCTTTTTGGTTTTCCCTTATTAGCAGGTGACTGGCAGAGAGCAAACCCTGTATGCCCATCTTGTCTGATGGTGTGTGTAGTGCTGGTTTAGACTTTTCATTTCTGGACCAATCTTCAGCTGCATCATGACAGATGTCTTATGACTGGTGGCTGGGCAATCCAGACTGAGTTCTAATAGCTGTTCCATGGCTTCCTAACAAAGGGAAATGTGCTCTTTGGAGAGGGATTCAGACTTGGGGATTTTGCACTCAAATATCAAATCTCACCTTGAGTGCTTGACTATGGGCAAGTGCTTTTACCTTATCAGGTAACCTGGGACAGACCTAGTGTGGTGTCATTTCACGGGGCGGCTGAGGTCAGACTCCTTAGAATAGTGTCCAGCTTGCTAACTATAGCAGGACACATCTGTAACATAAGTGATGTGGGTAAAAGGCACAAGGCCTGACATCAACAGATCAGAACATCATGGCAGTTACAAGAAAAGTAGCCACTGGCAGGTATCACCATGCTTCATCAATGTAGCAAATAAATGAACATGAGTCCATGTCAAATTTGCTACAGCAGGGATCACTGTTAGAATTTAATGATTCTTTTTTTTCAATTGTGAGCTTTTACACTAGGTAAGGGCGCGCGCTCTCGCTCGCTCTCTCTCGCTCTCTCTCAACTACGCAGGCTAAAGTTAAACTAGTAAAAGGATCAACTGCAATCAATATCCAAGCGTTTCATCACAGAAGAGCTAGCTGTGGCGGGATACTGCTACGGCATACCTACCTGCTACTTAAGCTAGCACCTGGGTTGCTTTCGGTGATGTTTTTGAAGGTTTAACTGATAAATCACATGACAGGGGCAGCAAGCATGACAACGAGGAGGAAGCAGAAGAGGTTGCTGGGGTGGAGTAAAGAGGGAGCTTTGAAAAGGAATAACACAGAGCTTGCTGTGACTGGGATCTTGGGTGGCCCTCACAAGTCCACGTTCCCAGAAAGGTGACTGGGAGAGGTGGGCCTGAAGGCAGAGACAAGATCTTCAGATCATTGGAGGTGTACTCAGGAAGAACTACTACTAAGCACCAGTCCCATCTTCCCTCCCTCTCCCTCTCTCCCTCTTTTTTTCTCTCTCTCTGTGTCTCTGTCTCTCTGCCTCTCTCTTCGTGGCCATGAGGGAGACATGATGTAGTGTGTCACTACAGATGCACAAGAAATGATGTAAACTATCCTAGGTTAGTACCCCAAAACTCTGGGTCAAAATAAGCCTTTCTTCCCTTATAATCTGATTATTTCACATATTTGCTACTTGATGGCAAGCTAACACAGAAGAGTCAGAAGTGCCCTTGGAGGTTTCCCTATGTATAGCAAAAAAAGGACACTAGATTCAACATAAAGGTACACAGTTCAGTCTCTTGTATGAGATGTGGGTTGATGTCTGAGTAACAGTGAAAACCTGCGGACTGTATTTGCAGCATTTGGGAAGAGAGTCAAATAATTCTAAATATGTAAATGCCATAAAAATAAAGAGTCTTTAACACCCAGCATGTCTAGCTAGTGAGCATCACCTGAACCTCGGAGGCTGTTCCTTGGAAAAAGACAGTACTTGCCATGGTTACTTTCTCCCTGGTCCTGACTCATAACTTTGCTTGCTCCATGAGTCTAAAGGAACAGGTTCTAGGCACACATTAACAGTCATGCCCCTCAGCTTCCCAGCCCAGATCTGGAACATTTTCTAGAGGGATGTACAACGAGAAGAAAGGATGCAATTAAGAACTGGCAGACCTGACTCTGACCTAATGCTGCTCTCCTAAGGTCCTTCAAGCAGGATAGGGCTCATGAGATCAAGGGCACAGACTTCTGGTTCTATCCCATTGCCAATGGTTGTCTGGTATGGAAATTGTACAACATAATCTCTTCCTCTAGTTACCCTGGGCTTGACAGAATGATCAGCTAAATCAGAATCATCACACATACATGGTGATGGACCCATGTGGTTAGAGAAAGAAATTTCTGGGTGGGTAGAAAGTACTCTGGGAGAGAGGCCCAAGAAAACAGGGTGCCAATAGAGCAAATGCAGGAACACTCAGTGTCAGGCATTTATGAGGAACTACTGTGGCAGATGTCTGGGTGCTTCCTCCTCCAGGCAGCTCAGTGCTGCTTAGGCTATACACCGTCACCAGAACAACAGTGACAGGTGTTAATTCATTATTTCACAATACAGATTCCTTCTTCTTGAGGATGACTGGTTACTGTCCTTGTTGAGTGCCAAATATGTCAACAGCAGGGAGCAGTCACAACCTTATTAAGACAGAATAATTTAGAAGGATCACTAAACTTTGATAGCAAGCTGATGATACTCAGGATCCCATTTATTGCACGGATAGCCAGATACATTTTATGGCCGTGTTTGTTTATGCATACATAATGGGGTGAGACTTGACGCCCTGACTTCTTTCCTTCTCTATACTGTTCAGCATTAATGGGGCTTCCGCCCAGGAACCTCCCTTGCTAACAAGCATCCCTGCCATTTACCTGACTGCCAAGCAGCCTTATGAGACAATGAATCAAGGCATCGGCAAGTGTTGAGTATTTTCCTACACAATACACATCATTTCTAACTGACTAATAAACATTTTCATTCCCAGCTAATGCCAACACAGAAGTGTCGGAGAATCCGAATAACGACACTGAGAAGCAACACCTGGTGACATGTGAAGCTAACTTGTCTGCTGGGTTAGTTCTACACTAACACTCTGAATTTCTACCCTAAAATTTTTGGGGTCCTGGAACCTTTATCTTACAACTTTGTGTGAGTCTGACACACACTATATTTTCTACCTTCATTAGTACTGCTGGCAGAGACACATGGCTTCACTCAATGTTAACCTAATAACATAGGTGATTCTGCCAGATAATCCAGATAATGACCCAAGTTCCTGACATGGACCAACATGGAAAATGTTATTATTACCTCTCATATTTCCTACAAATACCACAGATTTCTTGAAGCAGATTTCTTGTATTAGGAAAACTACGCTCAGGTGGACTTTGCTTAAGAGGCAATACTTGCTTAATTTAAGTAACTTTACATCTAAACTCACTGTCTAATGTTTCAGAGTGGGTGATTCAGGAATGGGGAGTTGGTCCTCACTATGGAAAGCTCTAACAGTAAGAGATGTGACAACCAAGAACAATGCAGGAGGCGCTATTATGTGAAAACTCCTCTCAGAAGTAGAAGTAACAAATCACAAAAGTATCTCAATCATTTTTAACTTCTCAAAACAATGGGGCATACAACACCGCTACATACATACATACATACATACATATATATATATATTAATATTAGAATATGAAGCAATTATTAAAACATTTAAAGTCATCTTTTAATGTGATGAGTGTTAAAAATTCAGGGCAGACAAAGAGATCAATGTACCCATGCTGTATGCCAAGACCAAGCACGGACCACCTGATGGCCAGAAGGTGTTGTGAGAGCTGCATTATCCAACCACATTTTCCTTTGAGTACTGTGACACACGCCTTGTGTCTCACAAGCACAGCCACAGCACTGGGCATCAGACTCCTAGATCACAGCCATATGTGGTCCAGCGTGGACCATACCTCCTCCTGTAGCATGTGGAGGTGGGTAAAAGATATATACAGGAAAAAAGTCCCAAGGGAACTAATTTAAAACACAATGGTGGGAAACTACAGGTGACTTCTCTTTCTCTTCATTATAAAAGGTGACAGGCTGCATTCAGAATAAACAATGTAAGCACTACTGTTTTTTTTTTTTTTTACATGAGTCTTAAATAGCTAAAACTGGTAAGATACTATCTGTTTTAGAACTGGCCAAAGAAATTCAATCTTCTACAGTGCATCAAAGTGTATTCAAAGTGTATTTATCACCTTATATGACATTTTCCTCTAATTCCATTTGAGCTTCTACTTAGCTCTTAGATACCAGGCATTAACACAACAGGCAACAAAGAGACATAACAGACATAATAGCACATAGCCAACAAGGTCACCACTGTCTATGGCCAATATTACCTTTGCCTTGTCTCTCATGGAACCTTTTCCAAGGATGGACATTTTTGTCAACGTTTCTTCTTGTAAGCGCTTCAGGGAATTGCCACGTGGACCCAAAAGCTTCCCCACAAAGTTGAACTAGGAAAAACAAACCAGCCATATTTGTAACATTCAAATCTTAAAAAATAGTTTACCAGCCTTGAATATTAGGAATCACTGCCCAACACTACTCATTGATAACAAGTATTGATGTTGCTGCCACATAAATCATACTGTAATATTTTCCAGACCACATAAAATGGTGCCAAAGATGTAAAATTTTAAAAGGTATCTTTTGCACTAGCCATTTGAGCAATTATGAATTTCCTATTATCTATAAGCAAGGCTAAGATTAGCATACAGGTGAGGAAAATGATCCAGGGATCCTGGAATGGACACACTGGTTCTCCTGCTTTGTCAGCATTTAGATTTAGTTACTGTCCCAAATGAATTCTCAATCCATGATCAAAAATGAATCACAACGAAACAGCTCTCATCCAAAATAACTAGATGTTAAAATGCAGGGAATTCATGTAATAAGAATCTGTGGTTTCTGATTTAATAAGCAAGGAGGAAGTGGGTTACTGAGTGCCCAGCCTGAGGTTAGGCTGCCATGGTTTACACTGGGGAAGCATCCAGTCCTCTAAGTGCTTGGTTCACTCTCCTGTACAGCAGCCATGAGGATAGGAACCATGCTCCATGGTCATTTTGAGGACTGGGTGGTTCAGTGAGAATAAATCATCATTACTTACAGTAAATACTTAGCACATAACACACATCTAAGAAACACCTTGTATAAAGGAATTATAATGAGAAATGCTGAATGCAGCTCTAAAGCGTTCCTGTAACTGAGATAAATTACCAGTATTTCTGTCTGCAAACCAGAAACTACAGGTCACCATTTCTCTTTGGAAAGATTCAACACTCAGGACAGCGTCTGCTGTCTTAGTGGTCTACGCCATGGCTGTTCCTGTGTTAAGGGAGGTATGACCTTTAGCAGTTCTAGAGGCTTTTCTGACATCAGTTAACACTTCAAAAATCAAAATGGGATTTTTCATACTCATGTTTAATTTTATTGGTCTTCAATCACAATTCCAGCAGTTTTCACTTGCATATAGAATTAGTTGGTAGGACATCAGCATCCGGACCCACCCATGTCTGCCTGTCCTTGCTACCCACATTCTGCATCATCTCCTTACCTCCGAGCTTCACTCACATCTCCTGACCTGACTTTTTGGAGGGTGCAACCATATTCCTTATACAACGCTGAGTCTTTCATTTCTTCAATCAAACGCTAATAACAAAGTCTTCTCTCTTGAAAATTGATTTTTAAAATAATTTTCACCCATCTCTCTCATCAACTCTGATGAACTTTATTATTGTTACATCTGTCTGTCTGTCCATCCATCCATCCACCCACAAAGACACAATCTGCTAAATCCATTTAACACTGTTTGTACGTACATATGTTTAGCTCTGTCCACTAGGGATTGAATAACCAACTAGGGGTTCACCACAGGCGAAGACTAAATCTTCCTCTCCCAGCTGCCCGTAGCTCTTCATCTAAGAGTAGAACCTTGGGAGATTTTCCCCATCAAGGATGGCATGTTAACTGGGGCTGTCACTGCTCTTGGAGCCGTTTTGTCAATATTCCCTGCATGTCTATTAAATACTATCTCACAGATGGAGTCCTGGTCTTCATACAGTCTTACCACCTCCCTTTCCTCTCTCTTCCCTAAGCATTAAGAGTAGAGGCTACATTGCAGATGAGTCATTTGACACTCCACAGTTGTTTATTCTCTTCATTTTGACCAGTTGTGGATCTCTACAGCAGCAGCCATGTACTGCAGAAAGACTGTTTGACGAGGGGTGAGAGCCATGTATGTGTGGGTATATGGACAAGTACTTAGAATGCAGTTAGAAATCATATTGGTTTGTTTGAGAAAGTGGTGGTAGTAGATTCGCCTCCAGGGTCCATGACCTCACCTGCCATGGGTAACGGTCGACTAGGTTTACTATAACAAGCATAAATTATTTCCTATTGGCAGAATTTAAGTCTAACTAGATATGATGATACTGAAGATATGTTACTACTGAGACACTGGAGTTGCCTTCCAAGCCTGCCATTGCCTTGGTTCTCAGGCTTTACATCTGGGTCAATTATTGGTTATGTATCTTACTTGGCAGCTAGTGTAGTCCTCTGAGACTGAGACTGAGTCCTCAGAGAGGACGCTTCCAGGTCAGTTCTAACTCCACTCTTCCAAGTCCTCTGTCCCAAGTGTGTACAATAGAGTCTATATGTACAAGTTAAGGTAGATAATCAAGAGTAATGGCAACAATCTATATTATTATGGGAGTCTCTTGGGTTTCCCTGACCAATAACTAAAATGGAGAATTTCCTTGCTGGGCTCTTGGATTTTTGTTAGTCTATGACTCCTAGGAGAACCCTATCAACCTGTACAGTGTAACTCCATTCGACACAATTATATACATTTACACATGCACATATATATGTATATATGTATGTATGTGTATATGTCTATATTTTAAAGCAAGCCTATAAAGTGTTTCATTAAGGATCCCCCCCACCCCACGTACTTTTCAAATACCCTTGGCATTATTTCTGTCTTCTTCCTACCTCTCCCTCTGTATTACTCTTCCTTCTCTGACCCACAATTGAGTCCCCCCACCACAACATCCCATTCTCCACTCACAGCACCCATGTCCCACTTTCTCTATCCCTATGACCCCTCATCACGGTTCCTTTCTATTTCACTGGCTTCTTTAGTTACTCCAGGTTACATCTCAAGTCTAAACATTTGGAGTAAGATCCACAGATAAGAAAGAACACTTAGCATATGTGTTTCTGAGTCAGGGTCACCAAACTCACTATCGTATGTTCTAAGTTCTATCCAGTCACCTGCAAATTTCATGGTTATATTTCCCTTGACAGCTAAACAGAATTGCATTATCTATGTTCTAAATCTTCACTATCCTCTCATCCCTACTGCGACAGTCCCTTTCTGGGCTCCTGCAACAACTTGTACACACACAGTCTCTCCTTACTAAATTCAGGGTTCAGTTTTTAGTATGGCAACTATGTCTGCAAGACAGACAGTACAAGCTAATGCATTTCGGCATTCCTTTCTCCACTAAGTCAACATGTACTGAATAATTTGTTCATCTGCATTAAAAAACAGAACTACCATTTCTAGAAGCAATGATTTTTCTCCAGATGCCAATTACACACACACACACACACACACACACACACACACACACACACACACACTGAAAACCAGAAATGTTCAAATGGAGATCAGTAACTGTTTTCCGACAGAGAGTGGACAAGAGCTGCAATAGTCATGATCTTCATTGATGAAGGCCAACTGACCTTCTACACATGTAATGTGAAATTTTCCCTAGGGACAGTTATAGCTAAACCTCAAGAACACATAGGGCTTCTGTTAAAAGGTTTCTCTTAATTGGGTACTTACCAAAAGTTCACTAACCCAATGCATGAATGTTACTGACTCTAAGTCAGCTCAGAGAACTGACTTGGACAGCTTTGCCATCACAGTTTCAAGGGTGTTCTTCTTCAGAGCCCCAAGACAAGCAAGGGGCACCACTTCTCTGCATCTCAGAGGCTCAAGCCTACAGACTGACTTTCCCAGGGGTACTGGCCGGGCCTGTGTTCACTGCTCTGTCTACAATGCCTGTGCAGAGAGCATGCTAACTGTTTAAGGAACTGATCTAGCAAGTTCACCTGGACTACGCTTAAGTCTGTCCAGTTTTCTTCGGCCCTACAGTAACTAACCATCCGCCAGTTACATCCTTTCATGCATAACCACTTGAGGCTTCTCTCTACATATTTTCTTCCCTCTTTCTTTTCATCAACAGAGAGGGCTCTTTTTGAAAGAGAACACTGACAACAGCAGGTCTCAGATTAGAGCACAGTGGTATCACTGGTCTTAGATCCTATGTCCTAGTGTTTAGCATTGGCTGTGAATGGGCTTCCTCATAGATTTAGCAAAGCTGAAGCCACCACGCCCCTGCACAGCCCATGCAACTTGGTTGTAGAGAGCTGGAGAGAACGTTATTTCTGCTCTGAAAATGGGAAAACAGCTGTACTTGCTCCAAATTAATACTCTATCCCAGGAAAACTAACTCCACAGCATCCCTGGCACACACAGAGAGCCCTGACACAAAGGCATCTGAGATAGCATGAGAGTCTAATCCAGTCACTGAATTATAACGATTGGCATTTTCTTGAAGGGTCATTCTATTCTCAGAGCCCATAGAGAAGAAAGGGGAGAATACTTAATCCACAATTCCCTGATGAACTGGGAACAAGTGCGAAGCATCAGTCACTCCTGAGACAGACCTATCATTCACCTCCAGGAAGAATAGGTGCTGAGTGAGAACAAAAGAGCCCATTGCCAGTACTGTGGTCTGCAAAATGACAAGTGAAGGATGCATTTCGATGTTTACTAAAAGGCAGAGAGAGCAAGCACCAATGGCCTCTGGGACAGCTAGGCATGGGCTGTGTTATGTGTTTCATGTCTCAGTGAGAAGGCATAGGTACAGGCAAGCCCTCAGACATGAAGGAACGTCTCCAACCAGAATCAGTAGGTGGATGATGGAGGAGGAGGAGAAGTGGGTAAACAGAGTCAGGGACTGCTGGCGAGAACAAAGAACAGACATATCTAGCCAGGCCTTTGTCCATCATCAGGAATCCAGAAATGATTTCCTCATTGGATTTTGGTCACTGTCCAAAATTTTTCATACTAATATGGATTTAATGTTTTAAGAACGACAAATAAATGGAAAGAATGAATGTTGTTGTAAACCAATGCCATGTGCAGCAGCCTAGGTCCTCCTTGGGGCTCCGTGATTGTCTACAGGCTCCCATCCACTTTTCCTGAACCCTCTATTGACATTCTAAACCCATTTACTCCTACATTTCTTGCTATGCCAACCAAACTATTTAAAGACATTCCCTTGGACTCTTGGTACTACAGAACACATTTTATTCAACCCCTGAAATCTCCATGCCCAGTCAGTTTCCTAACCCTCCATATACTGCTGGAAACAAACCAACCCTAAAGCTATAATAGAATAACCTTAGGACCAGGAACCTGAGCACCTACCTACCTCTTGTTGTGTATGTCGAGAAAGCCATGTCTATATCAGAAAAGCTGTAAAACACAGAAACACTCTTTTGGACAAGAAATTAAAAAGAAAAAAATTTCAAAACTGGAAGGTCACAGCAGTTGCATACCATTATAAAAGGCCTTGGGTTTGATCACTGACAGCACAAAACAAGCAAAAGTTTAAAAACCATAAGTTTGCCTCCAAAGTTAAGAGCCCTGCTTTCTCTAAGCTGTTCCACAGTGTATTAAGTGATCTCCAGGTTGCGTCTTGCCTTGCATGCTCCATTTTGAACCACGTGCTGAGAGAATAACTACTCTGCATATTGTTTGTGGCACAAACAACCATTTTTTGTCTAAAACAACCACAGTCCAGGCTGATTGCTACAGTATTCACACAAGGAAAGCATTACCACCTATAAATTACAAAATATAGTCAGACATCACTGACCATATCATAAAATCCAAACCTCAACACACCAGACCAAGATTGGATGCAAGATCATGTAAACAGAGAACCCGAATGTCTGTCTTTTGTTGTTTATGCTGAGAAAGCCACACCTTTCTCCACCTGTGGTCACTTCTCTAGATATGCATGTAGAAGGAGTGAAAAGAGTCCCTAAAGCTTTCTTTTGACCTTCACAATTGCATGCACTAACACGCACGCACACACAGACACACACACACAAACACACACACACACACACGCATGCATGCACACACACTCATCATGTAATTTAAAAATTTAAAAGACTTAAAGGCACAGAGTGTGACAGGCCTGTGTTAGGAGAACAAAGCAGTAGCCATGTACCCTTCAACAGACCATCCAAACACAGGTCTACCTTGCCTTGCCCATTCTGTGTGCCTTTCTCAGCAATGCTTATGTGCTCCCCTAGACCCTACAGACACTTGCGAAAGTATCCTTATCAGCTCCTTGGATACCTCTTGTAACCTTGAGCCCTGTCTCTTCTTCAATAATCCCTCTGCCATTCTGCAACATCATTAAGCATAACCATATAAAGTTAACATTAGAAATGGGCACTAGAATAAAGGGCTGAGGGTCACCAGAGTTGAGAAGAAGCATTAACTATTTGGTGACCTGAAGCTAACAAAAGGGACCAGCTCATGAGCTAACTGGTATTAAGAAGTTTCTGGTATGTTTCCTCCCAGCAGTCATCTATACTAGCACTTGCCAGTAGATCTGATGCCCTTTGTTCTGTTAGTATTGAAATGGGTAGTTCTGATCCACCAGGCATGGGTACTGGGACCAAAACTCAAGTCTCAGAAAGAATAGCAAACACTCTTATCCACTGAGCTATCTCTGTAGCCCCAGTCTATTTTAAATGGAACTAAATAATTTGATCCAAACACAGTTACATACAGTATGAGGCTCTTTTCTATTATAGATATTGAAACCTTTTCTAAGATGTTATAGGAGTTAATGAGAAACAGTACAAGCTTAGATGGGAACCAGTTTCACCTAGCCTTAATGACTTCACTAAATAAACTAGGAGGGTTCTATTTTACTATTATCTGGATCAAATCTGCTACATTCAAACCACGACAAATTTAACAGTGTCCAACAATAGCCATTTTATTTATTTGTTCACAATTCAAGTTACAAAGGAGGGAAAGGGGCATCTGGAGCCATTTGCTGTTGCTATAACAAACAGTATGAGACTAGGTGGTTTTCAAAGGATGGAGGTTCTGGATGCTAGATGTTTGAGATCAGGCAGCTGTACATGAAAAGGGCTCCTGACTGCAAGCAAACCAACATTGCAAGAACACAGAAGAATAACGGACAGGAGCATGCTGAAGAACCAGAATAAGGAGACGCCCAGATGTACAGAAAATCGACTCCCCTGGTAACTAACCCAGCCTAAAATTCAGCCAGAATTCACTCTTTGCTAAAGATCTCATCACCATCTGTAAGGTCCTACCTCCCAACACTGCCAGGAAAAGAAAACTCCATTTCCACATGGGTCTCAGAAGAGACAAACCACCCTGAAAGTGGGAGGCAAGAGACACTGGCAAAGCCTGACACAACAGCCAGGTTCATGGGGCTTGGGCGGTGGGGTGTAAGCAGATTCACTTCTGTGAGGCCTTATTTCCTTTGCTCATAAGTCAATACTGGCTGGCTCCTGGGAACCACAGTCCTCACTGGTTTCACTGACTGTGCTTTGGCTGTGCATCTTGGACTTCACTTACTATAGTGGGCTGGACAGCTAGTATAGGAAAGCACACAGTAAGTCTTCAAGTCTGATCTCTTAGTTCTGCCCATGTTATTAGTACAGGAAGCCACATATGAGGACAGACAAAGCATGTGTCTGTTGGTTTGGAGTCATGTGGCACAGTGTAGCATGCTTCCTTCACCTTCACACGTGGAACTGACCAGGCAGCCATGGTCAACCAGGCAGACTTACCAGCTTCAAACACCACTGCGTTTTCTAAGACTTGGAAGGTCGACCTGCCTACATGCTTTGCTTGCTCAAATTGAGAACCAGGTGGCAATCTGAGGTTAAAGGGCCAGTCTCACTCATCTTTGTACTTCAACAACAGCAGAAAACAAAACCTTGTTTATAAGAGGCGAGCAATGTTCCATGAAGTCACAAACGCAAACCACAATTACTATTCGGGCTCCGTCAGTAACTACTGAGGCCTTAAATAGCATCAAAAATACACCACAGGAATAGATAGAAGGAAGAAGGTTTATGGAATATTGGTGCTAACAGGTCAAGAGTGTCTTCTGAGGATCTTATAAAATCTTAATGTGTATTTAAAATTCTTAAAGTGAATATATATCCCAGGACAATTAAGGTTGAGTATCAGACAATGTAAATATATTCTCTAAGGGTGAGGCTCAATTACATTTAAGAACAAGAAGGTTCAGATAATTTTTAAATATTTGAGCATAGTTTAAAGTACACATTGCAAATGAATTTGAGAGACTAAGGAGCATGTAGAAGCAGGCCCATTAAGGGGTACACTGTGTGGGGATGGCCACCATAAACACCTGCTTATCACCACTTCATGCACGCCCAGGCCTTCCACCTTCCACAGATGAAGGTATATAAACATATACATTTACAATGTCATTGCTGTTCAAGCATTGGTTGGAAAATCAGTGGTGACAAAGGGGATGGGACTCACCCGGAACAAACCAGCCGCAGAGATAGTCTCTAGTGAGGGAACTCTGACCACACGTCCACTGTACCTGAACTCTCTCTCCACGTAACCTCTCATCCTGTTTTCAAATCCTGACCCACTACTACCTCTCCTACATTAATTCACCCGATAGCCTATTTATTTGGTACAATGAATGCTTTCCACTGATAAAATTATAAATTCTCTTAGACACTTTTGTTTTCTATCTTTCCTACATAATGGCTTCTCAGTAAGCACTTTTGAAATTAAAGCTTATTTTCCTCTCCAATTTAATGATCTTGTTCAACAGTTTATGTCAATTTTCTTTGCTATAGCGATTATCGTGACCTATTTAGGCTGTCAATAACTTATTATTTAAATGTCGTAGTTTCCCTAGTAAATATAACTGTTGTTGGTAGTACACTATAGCTCTGCACCTGGGGACCTGGGAACGGGAGAGTCCAATGCCCTCAGACAGTACCACACCTTTAACAAAACAAACCAATGGAGCTTACAAGTAACTTTTCCTAAATACATGAGCAGGGAGCAAAGATGTGGACAGCAACGTGCACACGATACACACTTTAGAGACGATTATCTTATTATTTTCATCACTATTTAGTCAACATTGGATTTGCCAGCAGAAGATGGGAAATAGCTAGAAAATTTTAATCCAGAAAATCAGAGATGATACCCATCTGATTAACAATGCAAGGATTAATTGGAGGATTTAAAATCAAAGGCAAGAAATTGATATGGATAAAGTGACTCTCAGAACAGCGTAGCCGAGGGATGGATGGCAGCATTCTCAAACAAATTCTGACAAGAAAATACAGAAAGATGAAGGGGAGTCGAGGTAGGAAGCAAATGCCTGGTACTTCAGGGATGAGATGAATGGGAGTTAATGAAGTGGTATCGTGTAGGCAAAAATGATGCCCTTGGGCACAGACACTTTAATAGGCTGTAGGACTTAACTGTTCACTGAAATGAAGAAAAACAAAACCACAGGAAGAATTCCAGCCAGTCAAGAGTGCCTGTGGAGTTCAGTTACAGCCATCAAGCCTATCCACTACACATCCACACGGAGCAGCCAACAAGTGTTTGGCAGGACATGCTAAGAGCTAATGGACACAGGAGGTACACACAAGAACAAGTCCCACTAGTTCCTAACACAAGTTTCTTTCCATCTGCAAACAAACTTCTCAGCGTAAATACTTTGTGTGCCTTGTATTGTGTGGTTATGAAGTAATTACTTGTTTTGGTGCATGCTTAACTTTAGTTCATAGTAGAAATTACAGTGGGAAAAGGAGATTCAACCTCTCCATTTCCACATCTCTGCTTCTTGGCCCCACAGTGTGAGCTGCTCTGCTCTGCTCTCCTGTGCTCTGTTGTGCTCATCAGGATGGATGGAGATCTCTGCAGCTGTGTCTCACATCCTCATCTCTCCAGCCCTAGGTGCTGGGTATTTCATCAGAGCCCTACAAATTCTAATGCAGATAAAGGCGGAATCAGCATCTTAATGAGAAGCCTGCTGTCCCACAGTCACTGCACTGGCCATGACTGCTATGGTATAGAAATGACCCATGTGCCCATCAATGAAGGATTTTAAAAATGTGAAGTATATACAGTGAAGCACAAAAAAAAAAAAAAAAAATCACACCCTATGACAACATTGGTGAGCACGAAGAGATTTACACCAAATAAAATAAGCCAGTTACAGAGACACAAATCATGGCACTAGGTGTGTGGAATCTAAAGGGGATGAGTAGGGAAAAGGCTCGAAAGGGGAGATGCTAGCACTGTCTAACATTCCCGGCTATCATTGGTTAGCCAGAAGGAATTAGTCTATGCAATCAACTGCACAGCAAGGTGATGTACTTATCAATGGCTGGACCAAATAATTAGAAGGGAGGACGTGAGAAACGATAGATGTTTAAAGTGATGGTGAGTTAGTTGGATGTCATCACAACACTGAACTCCCATGCATTTTAAAGAATCTTACTGTATGAATGGGGGTGGAGGACCATGGAGTGCCTGCTCAGGCCTGGGGCTCATCATCAGGTCGAAAAACTTAAATTCATTAAAACTACACTGTTTCCCAAAAATAAATTAACTCTCACTTAAAGAAACAGAGATGATTAACTGCAAGCATTACCATTATTTCTACAGGTAAACTATCAGTTTGAAACCTAAAACAAATGATCCTCTGGGGAGAGAGCTGTCTCTGGAAATCAACCAGGGGCTACAGGAAAAAGCAACTTTTAAAGCACTGACACATGTCATGCATTTACCAGCTGGGGAAGCTAAACCAACAGCTTCCACTGAGTAAACCACTGAGAAGATGGGTTTGGAACTGCCTATAACATGCTCCAAGGGAGAAAGAAAGGAAGAAAGTCAGCCAACGTTAAGACAGGAAGCTTAACTAAAACACAGAGCAGACATGGTTTATGGCTTTTGATCTCAAAGCTTCTTAGCCCATGCACACACACACCTGTGAAAATAGCAACCACTATGCATTGCCAACACACAATACTACAGATTTTTAATAATATTCTTTATTATTAAAATATTATTATTTTGCACCACAAACTGCAACGACTATGTTAGAATACCAAGAGATGTTTAAAACAGCCACCAAATTAATAAAACTAAGCATTTCCCTTCTTGGAGGTGACCAGTCTTTAGCAACTTGATCTGCTATGTTCCATTGATGCCCCTGAGAGGCCCGAGCTTTTCTGAAGGGAAACAGAGGAGTGGCTGGGGAATGGGGCGGGGTGCTGGCACAGAAAATGGCAGTCAGGATGTAATACAGGAGACAAGAAAAACAAGAGATATTCTTCCAAGTGCTACTTATCTTTTCATGCTAACAACCCCTAATAAAAATTTATTTAATATTCTAAAGTGGAGGAAAAAAAAGAATTTCTCTTCTATTTTTGTGTCTCATTCTGAAGGTTCCATTAACCCATAGTTGTCCCAAATCAAAATTAATAATTTAAAAAAAAATTCTAGAAATAAACCATTCATGAGTTTTAAGGAGCTTTTGCAGGACATGTTATTATAACCCCTCAATTTTGTTAGTTACTGTTGCTTACCACTGACTGCGCCTGATCTACCAGCCAAACTTTCCCTAGGTGCATGTGTCTGCGGAAACCACAATCCATACAAACTGAGCAATCTGCGATCTCAGGTTCCAGCAGAATACCATGCACAGCCAACTGTGTAGCCAGAGAACCACACATGAAGACACAACTCAGTAACTCAACATCATAACTCCATTTTTTGACATGGTCTCCAGCATTCCCTTCGACATAAGACTGCCATGCTTCCTGACACAGAACCCCGCATCCTCTAAGACAGCTCAAAAGTCACTCTAGTCTAGAAGAGTGCAATTCCACTAACCTAAGTAAATCCCATTAACCAATTCCTTCATGTCTCTTATTAAAATTTGCATATCTTGTTGAATTAATCTTCCTAACCAAATGAAATGGCTTGTGATGTCCCAAATGCATCTGACCTACATAGCATGCCCTCATGTTGGGAGGAAACATGAAATGTCCACCTTTCTCACTTGTAATCCTGACCGGCTGACCTCTGCAAGGGATAACCTCCTCAAAGCAGCCTTCCTTAAATGTGTCAAAATGACCCTCCTGTCCTTCTAAAGCCAGGTGTGTTCTGAGCATTAAACAGTCACCTGGATTCTCCACTCACGTGTTTGAGACCAGTAACAGAATCCTTAATCACTGTTGCTTTACCATAACAAATGTGGCTCAGAAAAGAGCCCCAGATATCAAATATCAGACCAGTCAGCAGGAGAAAATGATGAATTGATGGCTCCTTATTAACTCGAATTCTATAGAGACCTCTCTTACTGCATCAGCTCAAAGCCCACAGCCAGCACCAACTCTACAAGGAACTGTACTGTCCCCATAACTGCTCCTATTGGTCAGTCCTCTACTGTCCTCCAGGCGACAGCTGCCACTAGCAGGAGGGCTTCTACAGCACATACACATACATACAGAGCTTGAAGTGGGTAGCTAAGTGATGCTGATGGAGTTTTATAGCCTGCCCCAGATACTTACAAACAAATGAGGTGTACTTGGATCTGATACAGAAATTACATGTCTTCCCATCACATCACAGCTGATACTGAAAAGGAATATTTGAGATCCTGAGATAACCTCCTCAACGCAGCATTCCTTAAATGTGTCAAAATGACCCTCCTGCCCTAAAGCCAGGTGTGTTTTGAGCATCTGAGTATTCATGTATTACTTCACATAAGAACTTACATACAACAAAGTATCAATTATAGATTAGTTATCATATCCCAGAATATCTAATTCTGGAATATGAAGTGAGTTGCTATGTCTGCTCATCTTTCCATCTACTATGCACTGGGCCCAAAGAATCCATGCAGAAGGTTTGCCTGTGCCATTTCTGATCAGTAATTTGCCTGTCCATGCAGTGGTCATAACTTGCTTTCTATTAAATGTATCTCTCTATGTTTTTGAGTAAAGAGGTTCACAATCTGACATTTACAGGTATCAACCATAAACTGTCCAAGTCTGAACAAAATATCAATGTCAACTATTCTGAGCCCTGGATAGTGACAGAAAACAGGCAGATTCTGAAATACAGTCAAGCCCTAAAACAAGCAGCCAGGTATAAACGCACTAAGTTCAGAATTTTTATACCTGAGAAGCAAGGTCTAGAGCAACCATGGTACTGAAATACAAAGGAAGGAGCCCAGAAAGGGTTAGAACAGAAGATCTGCCAAGATCTTAGACTGTCCCTAAACCATATTCCTTGGCATTAGATGTAAAGCAAAGTTAAAAAAAGAAGTCAACTCATTACCAGTTTACAGTCTGAATATAATCTAGTTAATTAGCTACTAACAAGGCATCAGTGTCCTTCAGAGAACTGTAATAGAACTGAGGACTGCCAGAATATATACATTTATAGTGTTCAGGATACAATCCAAAACTACTCAACATGACAGACAATACAACTCTTCCCCACAGTAAGAGAGTGCAGCCTAATGCAATGAGATAAACATGACTTCAGAAGTAAAAGACCCAACATCAGCTTTAACTGCACCCAACGGCATAAAGGAAAGTAACATATATAAGGCTGGAGATCTGGTCTACCCCAGAAACCAAGTCAAGCTGGGTACAGCAGTCTCCATCAGCAGTCCCCGGACACTCGAAGCAGAGACAGAAAATCCCCAGAAGCCTGTGTGCTGGAGCAAGCAGCCCTGACCACTCAGAAGAGTCAGCTTGTCGCAAACAAGGTCAAAGGCTAGGATCTACACCCAAGGTTGTCCTCTCAACTATTCACACACACACACACACACACTTAAATAGACCTATAACCCGTACAGAAATAGAAGCAGTCGTTAGAAGTTTCCCAAACAAACAAAAAAGTCCAGTTGCAGACAATTTTAGGGCAGAATTCTACCAGACTTTCAAAGAAGACCTAATGCTAATACACCTCAAATTATTCCACAAAATAGAAACAGAAGGAGTGTTGCCAAATTAATTTTATGAGGCCACAGATATCCTGATTGGCAAACCACACAAATATTCAGCAAAGAAAGAATTACAGACCAATTTCCATCGTGAACATTGAAGCAAAAATACTCAATAAAATACAAGCAAACAAAATCCAAGAACACATAAAAAGCATCATCCTCCATAATCAAGTGGGCTTTACCCCAGAGACTCAGGGGTAGTCTAACATGAAAATCCAGCACTGTAATCCACCATATAGATGAACCAAAAACAAAACAAAACAACACGTGATCTTCTCATTAGATGCCAGAAAAGCCAACATCAAATTAAATGGAGAGAAAATCAAAGCAATTCCATTAAAATCAAGAACAAGAAAAGGCTGCCCTCTCTCTCCCTATCTACTCAATAGAGTACTTGAAGTTCTAGCAAGAGTAATTAGACAACTGAAGGGGCTAAAAATTGGAAAGGAAGAAGCCAAAGTATCACTATTTGCAGATGATATGACAATATACATAAGTGACATCAAAAGTTCTACTAGGGACCTCCTACAGCTGGTAAACATCTTTGGCAAAGTGGCTGGATATAAGATTAACTCAAAAAATTAAAAAATAAATAAAAGTCAGTAGTCCTCCTATATACAAATGACAAAAGGGTTGAGAAATAAATCAGGGAGACAATGCCTTCAAAATAGCCACAAATAATATAAACCATTTTGAGATAACTCTGACCAAGCAAGTGAAAGACTTGCTTGCATGATAAAACCTTCAAAGTCTTAGAAGATGTCAGAAGATGGAACAATCTCACATGCTCATGGATTGGTAGGATTAGCATAGTGAAAATGCCCATTTAACTGAAAGCCATCTGCAAATTCAATACAAAAGAGTAAGAGCTGGGAAGGGGGCACAATCCCCATCAAAATGAACTGATTTTTGCTAACATCCCTTTAACCAGATAAAATGTTGGTGTTTTAAGAAATGCCAGCCACCCTCTGGACTAAGAGTGAAGTGTCAGGTGCAATGTAAAGGTCTGGCCCTGGCTGCAGCAGGCATCTCAGTTGGCATTGGCACAGCAGGCATCTCTGACCAAGTGCTTCTCATGAATGAGCGTCCTTATTTTTCTCAAGACTGTCTTAATCTGCTTATTAAGTAACCCCCCTGCATTATAAAAATGGGGCATGTCAGCTATAACAGGTGTAGCAGGGAGAGTTCACCTGGAACACCCGAGTTCCAGCCTGATTATACCTAACCACCAGAGGCAGGTGTGCTCAACAGACGACTGACTGGGAGAAGCAAGAACATGACATTAAAAGCTCATATTTATTTGTTCTTCTAAACTTCACCAATAAACATAGAGCAATGATGAGAGACAAAGAGAAGGAAAGGGTTCCTATCCCACTGCCTGCATTAAGTATTTTATCAGAAGTAAAGCTGCTAATACAGACAGTGTGATTACTTAACTAGAGACCCTAACAGATCTACCAAACAACTTAACAAAATTAGTAATATAGCAAAAGAAAGAAGAAATAGACAATAAAGATAACAAATGGTGTGTTACAAACTCAGACAATAAATAGCTTAAAAATCCAATTTCTGATAGTGAATAGCCATGAAGATTTAGACAGGCACGGATGACCTGTACTAGGAAGGTAAGAAATGCTGTTGAGAAGAATCTGAGCATCTCTACAGAAACGGAGAGCCATCCCACACTCAGACACGGGAGAGTAAGAGCTAGGAAGAGGGCAGTCCCCAGAGTCATCAGCAGACACAACCCAAGAGCAGCCAGAGCACAACGGGTCACTATGTAGAGATCCAGAAATTTATACAGAATTGTAAAAGATCCAGAATATGTAAGTAATCCCGAAAAAAGAAGGTCAAAACTGGAGCAATTTTAAACTCATGGCTCTCCATAAAAAGCTTCAGTAAATAAGACTGTGGTCCTGGCACAAGGATCCATAAATACTTCAATGGAACAGAACAAAGCACTCATAAATAAATCTCACTTCCACAGCTGTTTGATTTCCATCAAAAGTGCTAAATGAATCCATGGACAGAAAGCATCAAACCCTGATGAGAAAAGTAAATACTCTCATGGGGAAAAATCAAACCTGACTTTTGCCTCGTTCCATCTTCTGTTGCTGTAAAAGAGCATACTCCAACAGAGGTAACTTATAAGGAATGGAAGTTTATTAGCTAACAGTTCTGTAGGCTGCAGCATCCAAGGGTAGAGTACTGGAATTCGCAATTTTGGGACATTTGTTTTGTTTTAAGTAATCCACATTCGAAGCCTACCCAACCACCTTGGTGTCTTCCTTCTCCCCTCCTTTTGAAAATCTCTTCAAAATCAATCTGTACTGCCCAAATATTCTTGGTAGTGTGGCTTTCCACTGGAGAATGGTCACCTTACCATTTTGAGGGACTTCATGCTTCTGGTCACCATGGATGCAAACATCCCACACAGAGAGCAAGCACACTAGTTTAGGTCTCTCATTCTCTTTTTATTTTATTTCAGTATATGTGTAAGTCAGATTTCCACGGGCGTCTGGCCAGTGATTAATGTCTGTTTGTTGTCTTCCTCAGTTGATTTCCACTTAGTTTTTGAGACAGGATCCCTTAGGGAATCCGTAGCTCATTATTTTGGCTAGACTGGCTGGCTTCCTGTGTCCACCCAACCACTGGTAAAGTTACAAAGTGTGCTGCTATGCAGCCTTCACATGGGGGCTGGAGATCTAAACCCAAGGCCTCACACCTGGGCAGCTGTACCCACTGAGTCATAGTCCTTTTGTAAGGAACACCTGTCATCAGTATAACCCCACCTTCATGAACTGTCTAATTCTGCTGCCTTCCAAAGGTCCCACCTCCAAATGTGATTGACAGTAAAGTTGAGGGCTAAGTTTCAAACAAAGGGATTGCTGGGGGACATATTTAACCTCTAACTTACACAATTTACAAAACCCATTTGAGTTGTACCACCACCCTTAACGTAAAAGCAAAAATGATAATTAAAGAAATTCTCATAAGAAAAGTATTTACAATTTATTAATGTGTTAATATTTGTCTGAGATTGGTTAAGATTTCTTAAGTTTATTGAAGGAAATAACTGTAAAACAAAATATTGAAAAGATTAAAGACTCCTCAAAGTAAGATTCTACCAAAATACAGTAAGCCAAAGACTGAGCTAAATATTTCCAAAATACAAGCTTAAAAAAGACTTGTATCTAGGCCATGTAGCCAAGAGATAAATGGGTCAAAATGTTATGACCTTTACAACAGCAGATACAAACATGCAAGGCTGTTACTCATCAGGGAGATGTAAGCTAACAACAGTGGGCCATACTGCAGAAGAGACATGGCTCCAAATAGTTTACCTAAGGACACATAACATTGTGCGACCACTTGTTGGGGTTGGGGGGAAGAACAGGAATTCTTTGAAAAATTGAACATAGCCTAATATCAATTCTTGGCATTTGGCCGGACAAATGAAAATACCTGTCACAAAATGCCTGGTAATAAAGCACTCATGCAACATAATGTGTAACATCCAACTGAAAACCATCCAAACTAGCTCCGGAACACTGGGTAATGGAGACCACAATACAAAGAAATGAACAATGTATAAAGACTGAATGTCTGTCTGAACCACAGACAGACACCTGATTCAAAGTTCATGACAATGGGGGTTTCATAAGCATACACATGCATACGCCCAATGTTGTATGCATCTCACATAAACAATTTCAGTTCTCAACCACTCAATTTTATATTTTAAATGAGGAAACCAAAGAGAAAGGCAGGGTATGCACTTGGCTAGTGTGATATAAATACTATAAACACCGTTTATTCTGGAGTCAAACAAAAGATTCAAATCACTCCATTCACCAAAAAGGTTGAATTAGCTTCAGGTGTGTGAAGGCCAGAGCCCCCCTAACTCCAGCGTTTGCTCCTGGGCTCAGGGTGACAGCAGTCCACAGCTCCTGCCTTACCTTGGGAAACTGCTTTACAGGAATCAACACTTTCTGTCCCAGCTTCATGTTCTTGTTTATCACCACATCAATGTACTTCTCTTCATCCTTGCCTTCTCCTTTTTGAAACTTTTCTATTTCTGTGGAGGCAAAAAGATATCCATGAAGCATGTGACTCAGAACTGCAGGTGTGGAGTCTGGCTGGCTCCACTTTGGACGGAACTCAAATGCAGAAACGAAGACTGTTAAATTGGCCTGATTTTTTTTCAAGTAATGACAGATCTATTTTACCAAGGAAATCTTCATAAAATGAAAAATGCACAATGTATGGTTCTTAAGGCAGCCCTCAGCTAATAAAAGTAAAATGGACACCCATAGTGGCAGGGAGAGGGGGGAGGGAATGGGGAGGTTCCAACGGGGAGATCTGGAAAGGGGGAAACATTTGAAATGTAAATAAAATGGACAACCACAAATTAAATCATTGTCATCGTCCTCCTCACCATCATCTCCCCTGACCTGTTCTCAGTGCGGCGTTAGACAGCACCAGTCCCCTACCTAATTACTGCTCTCGCCTGGCATTCTACAACTTGTACTATGAAGAACTGGCTCCAGAACACATATCTGAAGAACAGAGGACAGGGAGGAAAGGGAAGGGGGAAATAATGTAATTATATTTTTATTTAAATTATTTTGCAATTTTAAAAACTCGGCTCTAAGTTGGCTTAACAAACCTGGATGGAGTTAGACATCCTCTTCAGACAGCACTGGCCACTGCAAGTTAACACACTGCCTGCAGCAATGCACCCCACTTCCCCATGATGCCGAAATTATCTCATCTCTTTTCAAGGTTCATCCATCTGAAACTCACTGATTCTCCTTCCTTGGCGAAGTAGCAGGAACAAGAAAATTAATCTCTCATGGCTTGGCCATCACAGAGCACGGAGAGAGAACTCTATTACTGTAAGTAGGAAAAACAGAGGTAGCATCTCTCACCAGAGCCCCAGATTCTCTATATTAAAGCCTACTTCTACAAACATCTACCGCCTGACCCCTGCCACTTGCAAGTTTCAGAAACTGGACATAGCATATATTTTTACTCAGTGTGTGTACTCAGTAATTGGTTGTATACAAGCGGCACAGTCAGGTGCTTCCACAAGCAGGTGGACCTGCTCCCCAACAAGTACAAGACACAGGGCCTACAGAAAGGAAGAACTGGAGGTCATGTGAGTGTACAGATGGGGACATACATACATCATTGTGCTTGTTTAATGCATGTACATGGGAGAGCACCTGCGCACGCGCATACACAAAACACACACACACTCACTGTCTATCTCCCCCCCCCCCCCCGGGAGGAGGCAGTGCATGGGTGTGTATGTCTTGTTCTAACTCCATCTCCACAGGATCACTGGGCACCTGGCTGACAGTAGAGGTCTGGTGGTGTCAAGAAATACTACAACAGAAACTACACTGGTGGGGAGGAGAAGAGAGAAAGGAGAGACTCTGAAGGTGAGAAACATTCAGACATTTTCCATAACTAAATCCAAAGTTGGAAAATTTCAGGATCAATGGCATAACAAGTGTGTGTGTGTGTGTGTGTGTGTGTGTGTGTGTGTGTGAGATAAATTAATTAATTTTTAGTCTTCAATAAAAAGCACTGAGTCCTTTGGGGTGACCTAGAGGAAGGGTATATGGAAACCTATTGCATAATCCTATTAAAATGTAACTGGAGGAAAGAGGAGAAGAGGTCATCTATGAAGGAGGAGGGTGATGGAGCAGGGATCAAAGGTGCTAAGTTTGAAAGGGGTGGGGAAGGAGGAGATGGGTTAACCAAGACTAAGCCTTACTTAAGGAAACTTACTGAAGGTAGGACAACTTCAAATGGGCTTGTTTGTCTTCTAAGTAGTAATTCAATCCAGAAAACCTGGCTATTAAATAAAAACCGCAGTGTCAGTCACAGGACCCCTCCCCAGGTGTCCAAAACCACACAGGCTACACCACCGCTCTTGGTGCCCACTGTAACCATGAAGTAAAACCCAGCTCCTGGAGACAACACCTTTGTTGGTCAAAGGGCATAAAGAAATCAACTGAATCCCTATGAAGAAACTCTCTCCCTCCTGGCTAGCTCACATTTGGTCTTACCCAGCAATAGGCCTTGCAGGCTGCAATACCGACAGGCCAAGAAGATATGTCACTTGTGCAGAAGGGGTGTGACTGTCCCAGAGGAGTCACCTACTCTCTGGCTTATTCTGCTCAACAGGGGGGAACTTTATGCTTGGTATGGTTATTATAATCCTTGTATAAAGGGAGGGTACTTGGGAGGACAGTCACACATGCTAGGGTAAGCCTGCTATTAGTTTTCTAAATGGCCGTGCTGTCAAAGTGCCCACTAAGTAGGCCCAAGCTGCTCACAGCCTCAGTAAGAAAGCCTTCTTTCTGGACTGGGCAGCAGGGTATTGAGATAGGAGACTATGAGTATTCAGTCAAAAATAGGTCATGTTTATTAAAATACCACCCCAACTTGCCATGACTCTTAGAAGAGGAGGTAGAAAGTCTGGAAGAAGCCGGCCCGGAAAAAGTGCTGTAAAATGCCGTTCCCTGGACATGACATGGTTATTGCATTCATGAGCTCACGGCGACTGCAGTTACTGTACAAAACAAGTCAGAATTCAATATGAACGGGAGAAGAGCTCCTATGGCTTCCTTCCTTCCTAATGGCGAAGCTAATGGCAGGTTACAGAAGCTGGGGAAGGGACAATCATTCTTGGGGGTGTGGCCTCTGGTAGACTGATCATTCCAGTGGATGTCCCACACCCATGCACTTATGGGTAACATTAATTGGACTTAATAGATTATTTTTTTAAAAGACAAAGAAAGGTCAAAGAGTTGGGAGGAACGTGTTGAGAACCTGGGGGAACTGGAGGAGGATATGATCATAATTCCTTCTATATATGGCTAAAGATCTCAAAGAAAAAAATTAAAAAATAAAAGTCACAAGTCAGCTGCTTCACTGAGTATAAGACTCCAGCTTTAGTTAGTAAAAGAAAATAAATTCCATCTATTATTAGCTATTAATAGTTAGAGATAATCTTTGACACAGAAGTCAACAAATGAGGTAACTAAAATTTCCTTTAAAACGATTAGATTTTTTCCTCAATTTTCTTTATTTGTTTGTGAGTGTATGCATGCATGCATGTATGTATGTATGCTTCTGCATGAGCATGAGTACAGATGTGGGCATGTCTACATGCTCATGTGTTTAAAAGTACTCATGGATGTTAAGTTAGTATAGGAATCATCATTAAGAGTCTGCCCCCCACCCTGACTTATTCATTGAAGCAAGGTGTCTCAATCAAACCCAGAACTCACTGATACTGCTAGTCTGGTTTAGCCAGGCTGCTCTGGGATCCCACCTCTGGCTCTGTGGCTGGAACTAAATGTGGGCTGCTACACCCACCTAGCATTTACACAATCTGGAGATCTGAACTCTAGCCCTCACATCTGCAAGGCAATCAATCACTTTACTGAACTATCTCATCTCTGCAGGCCAACAGCTACAGATTTCGTTATATGTATGTTGGGTGATTATGAGTCGCCTGATGTTTTCAACGTAAAATATGGTGTGTGTGTGTGTATGTGTGTGTGTGTGTGAGAGTGTGTGTGTGAGTGTGTGTGTGTGAATGTGAGTGTGTGTGAGTGTGTGTGCGTGTGTGTGTCTCTGTGTGTGTCTCTCTGTGTGTGTGAGTGTGTGTGAGTGTGTGTGGGTGTGTGTGTGGGGGTGTGTGTGAATGTGACTGTGAGTGTGTGAGTGTGTGTGTGAGTGTGTGAGTGAGAGTGTGTGTGTGAGTGTGTGTGGGGGTGTGTGGGGTGTGGGGGTGGGTGTGTGTGAATGTGAGTGTGTGTGTGAGTGTGTGTGAGTGAGTGTGAGTGTGTGTGAGTGTGTGAGAGTGTGAGTGTGTGAGTGTGTGTCTGTGTGTGTGAGTGTGAGTGTGTGAGTGTGAGTGTGTGTGAGTGTGTGAGTGTGGTGTAACTATAACAGACAACCTCTAAACTCAGCAACTTTATTATTTATATTATGTTCTCACTGAGACCATGCTCACATGATCTCCCTACAGTAAATAAGAAAATGTTAACCAAAGTAACTTGCTGGCATGGAGAGGAAGCAAGTTGCTTTTGATTTTTTAAAAAAATTATATGACTATTATTATCAATTGAAGTATAAAATTTAAGTTTAGAAAATTGTTTTAAGTTAGAAAAACAATTTTTTATAAATAAATTTTGGCCACACAGAAATTTTACACATTGGCTGGGAGTGTAAAAGCTATGCTCTCTTAAGACACAGCTCATTTGGTCCCTTCCTGACTCTTTCCACTGAAACTGTGATGGGCCATTCACCCGCAGTGCATCTCAGTTAAATACAGATTGAAAACTACATGCAAAATCCTATGAGAATCACTACTATTCACTGAACTACAGTCACCCAAACTGAGAACACTACCTAGCCTTCATCTAAAGTCTATTTAGTTCTGAGATATACTATGCAAAAGGACAGAATCTAGAGAGGGAGGCAGAGAGAGACAAACGTAATATGATGCACAAAAAGCCACACAATGAGGTTAGATTAACAGCTTTGGAATAGCCAAGCTTACTTTAAAAGCTGGAAAATCCAGGACGAAATACTTACAAGACTTGGGAGAGGAACTATAGTCAAATGACTGTAGATTTCTAACCAAGAGCAGGAGGCCCTGAAAACACTACTGCAGGGGGGCTCATCCACACAGAGAATCCTAAGGTCTCATAGTGTCTCTTATAATGTCTGAAAATCTTGCCATCACAGAAGCAATAAATAGATGCTAGGTCTTGATGGCTGGATTGAGGTTCTTACAGAAGGATGGACAGATAGAAGTGGGGAAATGGGTCCCTTTGTTCTGTGCAGAGGAGGAAGGAGGGCAAGGCAGGCCAAGCTCTTCACATCCACATGACATGGTGACAGTTCAGTAACAGACGGGGGTTGCACTAACAATCAGCTGAGTCAGCAGAAGCATCCCCAAAGAAGACGATTGGGCAGCGCATAGAAAGTGGAAAGCAGACAGGTTGAACGATACAGTGGATAAAGACATGGAAAGGGGATAAGCTAACTCTTGGAATCATAGCAAATGGGAGCTGACTCTGGTTCATTTAAGAGTGGACAGAGGACTGAGGAGAGAGCTGCCAATCATGTGCACATGCGTTCAGAGAAGCATGGAACCAAAAGCTGGGTGTCCTGTTGAAATCACCACACAGGGACACCTCCACACTCTGCCTCCCCTCCATCCTGCTCTGTGTGTACCACCAGGACCACTCACCAAGCCAGCCTGTTTTCTACACTACAGCACATTGGGATACTGTGTGTATAGCCTTGTTTCCTATAATGAAACTCCATGCACTATGGCTAGCCAAAATTCCACTTTCTAGTAAGGCAACCTTCAAGTCCCTGCACATTGTTCTTTGATGATGCCTCAGCTGTTACTGTGTATTTGAAGTCTGTCTTAGCCCATAGACTATTTCTCAGTACTTCCTCATGCCCACTCTTTCAGAGTGCCTTGCAGGTGACTCCCAGAGAATGGGGATGACATTGACTCAACATCTAAGCATCACCTGTGCCTGTACACTGCCTCAGTGGCTTGTTCTCACTCCGTCCCCACATCTCAGAGGGGTGTTAATCACAATTTGCCATGATCATTTCAGAACTCAGAAATGCAAGCCTCCCCCTAGTATCTATCAACAGAGGTCATTCACCTGCTTTTATTGACAGAAGAATAAACCCAATGAATCTCCCCCCCCCCCCGTGTGTGTGTGTGTGTGTGTGTGTGTGTGTTGAGAACCTGGGTTATAGACTGTTATTACAAGGTAGAATGGGAAGGCAAGTATTAAACAGGCCATGAGTTCCTGGGCTGAGTGCATTCAGAACTTAGACTTTCATATGAAACCCTTTAGCTTGAAGGGCTCATACTACAACTTGGTCTTCCTGAAGCTTCTTTCTTGTTAAGTAACTGACCTTCAAAATGGGACTCCAGAAAGAAACAGACAAATTAGAGTCATCTAAATGGTTTAATAAAGGGCTAGCCACAAAAGCAGGAGAGATGACTCAGGGTTTAAGAGCACTTGCTGTTCTTGCAGGGGACCTGGGTTGGGTTCCCAGCTCCCTCACGGTGGCTCACACCCATTCATTATCTCAAGCTTAGAGGGAACCTTCACCCTCTTCAGGCATCTGTGTGGCATCCGGCATGCACTCAGTGAACTTATATACCCAAAAAACATTCCAACAAAGGTATGGATAAACATGGCAATAAAGAATTAATTTAATAAATGCATCAGAAGATTAAGAAGGAAGAAGAATGAGGGCACAAGGGCAGGGAAGGGTCGGAAGTAAAACTTGGAAGTGAGGGAGACAGGGAGACAGGGAGACAGGACAGGAGAGACCGGAAGAGGTACTATGAGAGAAGCATCAGAGAGGAGTTTCCAGAGATGGGCAGTCGAACTCAGGCACACTACAGGGAGAACAGAGAAATCAATACTCTGAAGTCCTTATCCCTACTGCCCATCTTACGCTAGTAGCAGAAAGCATATGGTTATGAGTGTGACAAGACCCCAGAGGACACTCCCACCTCTGAGAGACAGAGTGGCAGGGAAGGCAGAATGCAGCAGACATGTAAGAAAGGACTCTAGAAAGGGTCCTTTCTAACAAAGCTCCATTTGGGCTGAGTACACAGTGCCACACATAGCAAAGGCAAGGTGAATCCACGAAGTGGAGAGAAATCCTTTTGAGCAACAGTAATTTGATGATTATGACTTTGAGGACAATGGTTCATCATGCATGCAGCTGTGGGTTCTCTTTCCATTGTAGAAACTTTCATCTCCTACATCATTTTACAGAGCAGGATACGCATGCTTAGAGAAGCTGCCAAAAGCAGGCTAATGAAGGGGGAATCAGGATTCCAATGCAGATGACCTAACGCTGGAGGCAAAGCCTGTTCTCTGTAAAGAACACACATGGGTTTTATCCGTTTAAGCATTCCACTTGTGAGTATGCAGCTCAATCTTATAAAGCACATTCTCACTGTTACAGAACACACAAACTTTTCTTCTTCTGGCAAAGATGAAACACTACACCTGTTCGACAACAATTCCCCGCAGGTCCTTTTCTCTACTGTCTCACATGTACGAATACACAAGAGCATCCTGTTGTGATTTGTGTGTGTCACACACTACAATGTCCTCAATGTTCATCCTTGCTGTAATGTGACATATGTCTCTCTTTACTTCCACTGGCTTGTTTCTGCCATATCTCAAGAGCCACAGGCCCCTAGAGCTTAGCAGAACTTAGGCTGTTTTAGAAGCATCATTGAGACCTTGAAACCCAGCATGTTGACTATAACACCTGCCGAAACAGGAAAAAAGGCGAAGTCAATGGTTCTAGAAAAGTCCCTCAGTGTAACCCTGTCCTTTCGCTTCTGTAGTTCTGGCTTCTGGAAAACTACGCTGCAACAACCAGGATACACTTTCTGTGACTAAAAGACAGAGTAGTGAGGTTCGGGGCTACAAGATTTGGGCAAGTTCCACACAGAGCCAAGAGCCAGCAATGCACATGTCCTATTCAGCTTTACCAATACCTGTGTGTTCTCTAGTGCACTTAACCTCACAGCATCAGCTTCTGTCAACAACTAACAATCTCTGTCGCATGTGAAATGAGATGTAACAGTGCTCTCAGAGCTACAACCCCAAAGTGCCCCCAGGCCCTGTGATGACAGACACATCTGCTCCTCCTTCTTTCCTCTGCTGCAATGAGGCTTGTCTGTGAGACGTGCTGTTTCCCTGTCAGGAGAAGCTTGGAATGATAAAACCTCAACAGTCATGACTGCCTGTGAGGTCTGAAAGTAGAGCTAAAGGAATTCTGTGTGCCATCAAGAATTGATCAAGACCCAAACCCAAATGAAAAGGCAAAGAACGATTCCTCTACTGGCAAAGCTCCCTACAGAATTAAGTGATGACAAGAAATTCAACAAGCAGCCATGGCACTAAAAGACACGGGGGCAGGGACACACAAACACAGTCATATGC
This sequence comes from Rhynchomys soricoides, assembly GCA_019843965.1. Taxonomy (NCBI): domain Eukaryota; kingdom Metazoa; phylum Chordata; class Mammalia; order Rodentia; family Muridae; genus Rhynchomys; species Rhynchomys soricoides. Next base: position 7,105,865 of record JADRCH010000060.1, on the reverse strand, counting down.
ATGCCAAAGGTGCAAGAGATTCACTCAGGAAAGACTTACTGCTCTATGTGGTTCACCCAGAATACAACGGAACAATTTCACCACTTTAAGGAAAAACAAAAATCGATCCTGTGGCTCAGCACCCACAATGGGATGAGTGATGGCTGACAGGAACCATTTCTGAACTCTAAACTCCTTGAATGCAATGCTGAGTGCTAAATTCATACCTAGGGATTGACGGACTGTGGTGGCTCTTCTTGGTTGTCAATTGGACCTTGATAAGATACCTAGGAGTTTTTGGTTCTCCTTTCTCCATTCCTACTGTTAACCTTTCCCCAGTCTTTTGCCAAAGCGACCCTATGGTCTTTTACAAGTGTAAATAACTCGGTGAAGGCAACAATCAGACTGGCTAGGATTTACCAGATACTAATCTGGAATTGAGGCTGATTCTGGTGACCTGATGACAGGTTGACTATACCGGACCACTTTTTCCATGGAAAGTATAACACTTTGTTCTTACTGGAATACACACTTACTCTGGTTACGAATTTGCCTTTCCTGAACATAAGGCTTCTGCCCAAACGACTATGGACTTACACAATGTCTTAACGACCATCATGGTATTCCACACAGTATTGCTTCTCACCAAAGAACTCACTTCACAGCCAGAGAAGTATAACAATGAGCTCACAATCATGGAATCCACTGGTATTTCTATGGTGCTCACCATCCTGAAGCAGCTGGCGTAATAGAAAGATGGAATGGCCTTTTGAAGACACAGTTATGGCACCAATTAGGTGGCAGCAGCCTGAAGGGCTAGATCAGGGTTCTCCAGATGGTGGTATATGGCATGTTATGGTTTCTCTCATACCTAGGATCTGTGGATCCAGGAATAAAGGGGTGGAAAAGCAAAGATTTCCACTCACTATCTCACCCTTTGCAGCCTACTAGGAAAAATGTTTGTATACTCTCCCGTCCACCCTAAGTTCTGTTGGCCTAGAAGGTTTGGTTCCAGAGGAAGGGATGCCACAACAAACATTCCAATGAACTGGAAGCTGAGACATCCCCCTGGTCACTTTGGGCTTCTGACACCCCTAAGTCAACAGGCTAAGAAAGGAATAACAGTGTTAGGAGGGGTGATAGATCCAGATTACTAAGGGGAAATTGGATTGTTTCTCCACAACAGAGGTAATAACAACTATGTCTAGAGTACAGGAGATCATTTAGGGCATCTCTTGGTACTACCTATGTTCTGTGATTAAAGTCAATGGGAAACCACAACAGCCTAAACCAGGAAGCATAACAAAGGGTGCGGACCCATCAGGAAGGAAGGTATAGGTCACTCCTCAAGGAAGAACCAAGACCTGCTGAGGTGCTAATGTGGAGGAAATACACCATGGGTAGAAGAGGAAGGTGGCTATAAATACCAGCTAACTCATGTGACCAGTTGCAGAACTGAAGATAACTGATGAGTGTTTATGTCACATGTTTTTAAAAATCTGTTCACACAGATATTTGTGTTCCCTTGATTTCTCTACTATGTAATGTAACATCAACTAAAAGAATATTGTTATCATATTTAAAGTTTTGAGATGCTAAAAGAATGTATCTCAAGAGACATTGTCACCTATTGTAAAATGTATAATATGTTTGAGGTTGTACCTTGTACGAGGAATATGTTATGTTAGGTGTAATTATGACCTAGTTAAAAATCGGATGAATGTGTTTATCATACGTGGGATGGTTGTATCATGCCAGGCACAATTATGACCTGGTTATTGATTTTTTTTTGGTAATTAAACATGCTACAAAGAGAAGTAAATGTGTGTCAAGTTGACATGGGGTGGACTTGAGGTGGCTATTCTTGGTTTTCAACTTGACTACATCTGGAATTAACTAAAACCTGGGGTTTGGGCACAGCTGTAAGGGTGTTTTGTTGTTGTTCTTTGTTTTTTTGTTTTTTTTATTAAATGATTTAAAGTAGGAAGACCACATTTAATCTAGATCTTCTGAAGTGGAAAGATTTGCCTTTAACCCAAATGAGGTAGAAAGATGCCCCTTTAATCAGGGCCACACTTTGTGCTAGCAGCCTATAGAAAGGACATGGAAGAAGGAAGCTTTTGTGCTCTGCCTGCTTGCTCTTGCTCTCACTGTAAAGTCCATTCCTTCACTGGTAGTCAAGCCTACTTCTTCTGGATTTCAGAGTATACTGAAGACCAGCTGAGGCCTCCAGCTTTGTGGACTGAACAACATGGATGGGAGTGTATATATATATGGGATTTATTATATATGAAATTATATTAGATTCATTCTATAAGTTCTGTTCCTCTAGAGAACCCTGATGAATACACAAACTCACCAAGAAGAAACTGAAACATAATTCCTCAAAAGACTCAAAAGAGCTCAGGAAATAATTCAGCACACTTACCAGTATATGGCTGCCTCAAGGATTACTATCCCTGTGTCACTGATTAACCATCAGGAAAGGGAAGAAAAATAGAGATCACAGCACTTCTCCTACAGGGCCAACGTGTCATTTTTGAATGACAAAGTACTTCAAAAGTTATGACATTAACGTGACATAGGCAACTTCAACCCAAGTAGTTCACATTTGCCAAATAAAGGTCTTGACAGGAAGTTCTTGAAGAATAGCATTTATTTTTCTAGTTAACTTTATAGTTCTTGAAAAACACAAACCACAGCTCTGTATCCAACTCTTATGTTAACACATGCCCCAACCCCAGGTCTGTGGATAATGTGTCACTATACTCCATGTTCACAGTCTTCTACGCCTCCCCAAAAGTGGTGCCTATGGAAGACAGAAAACTCTGTTCCTTTGCCTTTCCGGTATTCCAACCCCTAGCATAGTGTGATGGTCTGTATATGCTTGGTCCAGGGAGTGGCACTACTAGGAAGTGTGGCCTTGTTGGAGAAAGTGTGTCACTGTGGGCGTGGCCTTTAAGACCCTCATCCCAGCTACCTGGAAGCCTGTCTTCTCCTGTTTGCCTTTGGAGTAAGATGTAGAACTCTCAGCTCCTCCTGCACCATGCCTGCCTAGATGCTGCCACACTCCTGCCTTGATGATAATAGCCTGAACCTCTGAACCTGTAAGCCAGCCCCAATTAAATGCTGTCCTTATAAGAATTGTCCCGGTCATGGTAGTCTCTTCACAGTGGTAAAACACAAGCTAAAGCACACAGGAAGGGCTCCCTGCATGGTTTCTACATAGCTGAACAGATGTTTTAAAATAGATTGGAATGAGCTGAACAAGTGTGTAAGGAGGTGGCAGCCCCTGATGAAATGTTCTTCTAAATGTCACGACTTAGTAGTTTTTAAAAGGTATTGTGTTAAGAATTCCGAGACCTATGCGAGAATAATACAGATCAGCCAGTGCCACAAAGAACTACAGTGAAAGTAACTGGGCCTCTGCTAATGCAGATCAGCCTACACAAAGAAGAACAGTGTGAAACGCAGCCTTTCCAATCACCCCAACCAATGCTTTTAACCAAAACTTTAATCAAAAAATCTATACTAAAATTCAGAATTCATGTAAGGAGAATGAAGTGCATGTCTGACATTCAGAAAGCCAGCTCTTATAAGATGTACAGAGAGATCCCCACCATCAGAAATCCTATTTGTCAGACTACTACAATGTTACCGCACCTGCAGCTCTGAAAATTTTAACTTCCAACTCCATAAATGTTTTCATTACAAATAATTTTAATTAAGTAATACGGCCTAAAGGAAAACCTCTTACATCTTGGTTATAGCTTTAATATGCTAAAACCTGCCTACCCTCCATCGACTCATCTAGCTCATAACCTTGCATCTAGTGTTCCATAATTAGAAAAGGTGACATGGAAGAGCAGACACCTGTCACTGCCTAGTAAGAATGCACAAGTTCATCATAAACACACGTAAACACATTGTTAATAGAGAAAAAAGTGGCACTCTAAGAAGTAAGCACTCTTAGAAACACTAATATTCATAAATCGGAACAAATATTTTTAGAGAAAATACATAAGGTCAAAACCTACACATAAGGAAATGACAGTCACATTCGTCTAAGGGAAAAGAGAATGAAATTATTAATTGTACATCTTATAGGTAATGAGGAAGGCCAAGCACTGCTACTGGGCACTAAGACGAATTTATAGAATACTTCCCAGGCAGGCAATTCTTGAGACAATGCCACAAGCTAGGCAGAATCATTAATGCACAGGAGAAAGTGCCTAAGATACCCTGAACATTCCAGGCCTGCAACTTCATGCTGGGCTGTCTGACTTCCAACCTCTCTCTCCTTCCTCTGTCAGTATTACTGTTCAGGAGTGATTTTTACTGTGAGTACAAAAGAAAAGTACTTTGTATTATTATTACACTTGGGGACACTCACCATGACATTATGCAGGTGTGGCCGGGGAGTAGAGACTGAGACTGAAACATCATGATTAGTGTATGAACGTAGCTAGGTAGCCACAGCCTTGGTTTCATCCGAGGAACAGAGCAAAACTGGACAGGGCTTATGGGTCTCCTAACTGGTTTTCTGAAGTCCTTTCCTCATCTCACTAAAGAATCCAATTCTGAGTGCTCTGGCTGGCATGAAATGCCATGCGTAGCCCATGCTGGCCTTGAACTCAGAGATACATACTCGGCTTCCCCTTTCTTAATACGCTCTCTGTTTCTACTGCCAGCCACATGTCCCTGGTGCAATTCTTTCCCCTAGGATAATAAAGCCTGGCACTGAGAGCTGTCTGAATACAGATCCCAAGCCAGGCGCTGCTAATCTTCCTTTCTGTGACACTCTGGGCTTCCTAGCTGCTTCTCTGACCACCAGACCCGACTTAAAAGGCATGTTTTCCCTTCATCTCCCTTTTCCTGGCAAATGGTGAGATTTTCAACTTGCCTGTCCTGTTCGTGACTGCACCCCCACCCAGAACGTTAATAAAACTGCCCTTGGGCTTTCCTGGTGAATTTTTATATTCCTCCAAAGATATACCCCTAATTCCACCAGTAGTAGAGGTGTCACAACTATCAGTAACGATTCACATATAAGCAACTGTTTACAGTGTCTGATTTGTGATTTATTCATTCCATTGGAAGAGCACGAACAACAGCAGGCCAGCATTACTTAAGATGGTGCTATCTCCCTGTGCTCCGATATGAGAAAAGAAGCTGAGCTCTGAGAGCACCATCACTGGAAAAGCACACACATACTGCACAATGCCAACAAATGCCATTAGGAACCTGCCCAAGCCAATCAAGCACCTTCTGTGCTTCCTCAGACACACTGGCAAGCTCGCCTCTGGATTCCTGCAGCCTTAGTGTCTAAGGATACTGAGTGAGCTGGAGTGTATTCCCTGAGTCATATACATGACACAGTTTGTGCGGTTTTCATATTCATCTGCTTTCGGACAGTTGCCACAAATCTTTGACTACTCTGTGTAGTGCTAGGAGAAACATCAAGATAGACATCTCTCTGCTTACTGCCTGTACTTCCCTCGTGTAGATGCAGGGCTCAGTGACAGCCCTAGTTTTAGCTCAGATCTCTGTATTCTTTTCATTCACATTTCCCCCAAGAGTGTGAACGGTTTCTGCACTACTGCCAGCACTTGTCTTTGCAATGTTTGTATTTTCTCCTTAATCTCGTTTTAATTATATACAGATATTTACACACACACACACACACACACACACTCACACACACATTACAGTAAAGAAAAATAAAAAGATACACTTGTTTACTGCACCAATGAAATCTAAGTTTCCTTCTGAACTTACCATGTTCTGGCCTAAGTTATTAATAAAAACCCTAAGTTATTAATAAGAATGGCTAACCCTAGTTATTTGAAACAATAATGGCTAAAGAAAAAAGAAAAATGAGGTAGACCCTAACATTAGTAGAAGGAATCTAATGAGTTCAGCAATTATTACATTCTAGACAATACAGGTTTTCTTGTAGCCCTTACAAACTGCTCAGAACAGACACTATCCCTTCCCTTCTCCATAAACAAACAACAGAGCTCAAGTTTGCCTGTCGAATTGCCTGAGTCAAAATTCTGCTGTTTCACAAAGTAGCACCCTGCAAATATGATGGTTTTAAGACAAAACAAAATCTTCCAAACAGTAAGCAAACAAAATAGACTAGTTTATTGCCCAGGATAAGGGAGAGTTATCTGCATCCACTGACTGTTGACTAAGGCATAACAAGTAGCAATGGAGGTTTCTGACATAGGAAGCAACAATTGAGCAAACATCTGTAGTCCAGCTGTGCACATGGACAGGGATGAAGAGGGATGAGTGACCAGGCTTATGGTCACATGCAACTTTACTGGTACTAATGTTGACACACTGCCCTGATGCTGGCACATTTCTCTTCTTCAGACCCACCTTCACGGCCAACAGTCACAAAAGGAAGGTCTAAAGTTAGTATTTGTTGAATGAATCAAGTAATAGGGATTGGCTCAGTGATTTAAAGAACTACCAAAAAGAATACACATGGAGGGACCCATGGTGCTGGCCACATATGCTGCAGAGGAGGGTCTTGTTAGCCATCAGGGGGAGGAGAGGCCCTTAGGCCAGAGGGTGTTAGATGCCCCAATATAGGAGAATGCCAAGGGGGGAAGACGAGAGTGGGTGGGTGGGGGGAATACCGCCATAGAGGCAGGGGGAGGGGAGAGGGAATAGGGAGGTTCCAAAGAGGAGATCTGGAAAGGGGGAAACGTTTGAAATGTAAATAAAGTATCAAAAAAATAAATAAATAAAAATTTAAAAAAAAAAAAAAAAAAGAACTACCAAAAAGGACAAGCAGAAAGATGGAGCTACTGACAATGACAACAAAGCCAGGGCTTGTCCCCTGACCACAACAACCCCGCCCTTGACTGCTCTAGAGACTATCTTCAGTATAACCCAAAGCATTTGTCAGTCAGGAAGCCCACAGGCTGTGTTTGGTTAATTAGAGCTAGTACTGACTTAAGTTAATAACTTACAGGAGAAAGCAAGAATTACCATTAAAGTCTGAGAAGAAGACAATCTACCTTTTAGTTGCACCTCAGGGTTAAAGCCCATTTCTCACTTTTAATTGCAAATACCATTAAGTACTCTGCAGAGGACCAGCTATCTTAAACAATTATCAGGCTCAGAGGTCACCAATTAGAACCCTGCAAGGATTTGAATTAAAAAAAGTTTTATGATTAGGTGGAGTAATGATCCACAAAAGAGATTAGTTCTGTTCAGACCATACTCATTACAAAACCCATTTCGTTTGTGTGAAGATTCAATGTCACTCTCATTTACTGGCTGGCAGGGCGTTATCACTCGTGGAGACAGAACTAGGACTGCACTACTAACACTCTACCACAACACCCATATCACACAAGCGCTCTACTCTCTATTACTGTCATATCTAGTAAGATTACAAATGAGGATTTTTCTATTGGCGGGTGGACAATAATACACACAGTGGTTGAATTCAAAATAAAATCAGAGTGGAATTTATCATCTCGTTACCACACATGCCTAGGTCAGATCTATAAGCTGTTCTACTCACAAGCAAGGGTGAAAGCAAATAAATGCTTGTAGAGAAGCCTGAGAGACTAAGTACCAATTTCTGTACGCTATTATCGGCAGAGGGCACTTTTATTCAAAACTGAACTCTAAAGATAATGATCCACGGCTAGATTCCAAGGGAAACATCCAGTGACAGCCAAAAGGCACCAAGGAATCTTTAAGAGATCCCCCCCCCCACACACACACACACAATCTTCCGACACACCTTAATGTTGCAACAAAACATACACCATTGCCAAATACACATCATGCCCACTGATCTTAGCCATTTGAAAATTACCAAAAGAATATAAAATATTTAATAGCAAAACACAACTGCAGCAATAACGTGCATTCTGTCCCTCAGATTGGATTTAATAAGCATAACAGAAAGTTACCATACTTATGAAAAACTCATTTAGCATATATTTTAATAGTCACAGCCTCAGAGAACATTACCCACCTTGGTACAGATTTATACAACAGTTGAAACTGAGCAGCTCCACATGTATCCCAAGGCTGGAGAGAGTTCTCCCTACCAGGGGTCCTCCAGACACATTGTATGCACTCTCTGCCTCTACTGACAGTGAATAACCAAGCTGGGGATTTCCTTCAGAGGGCCATGTTAAAAGATACAAATCTTTACATTCCAAACTGACTTGTACATTAAGCTTGTTTGGGAATCTTACAAAGAAAATAACATTGCCAGGGCCAGACAAGACACTCATTAGTTTACATTGTGTCCTTCAACCTTAAAGGATTTAGTCAGTTAATGTGCAACCCAGAGGTTTCACGGGCCAAATCTACTCTAAGGCTGAATGTGTGACTCACCCATTACTTACATTGCCTGTCTGGGCAAGTAACTCAGAACCTGAGTCAATACAGAGCTCTTAGTGCTTTGCTATGTTAAGTACAATTCGATGATCTACGAGCCAGTGACTAAGATAAACATTCCAAAACCAACAGGGCCCAGGACCCAAAGGTATGTCCTTAGACCAGGTGCCCTTTTCAGCACCTATGGCAGCTGGCTCACTAAGGCCAAAACACCAAGGTGGATGTGCAATATAGCTGAGGTCTCACTATTTTATGAGGAGAGGGAAATTATTAGGGGGAAAGCCTAAAAAGTTCTACAGAACAGGCAAGAATAGGGGAGAGGTGCTCAGCAGTGCCCAGGTAAGACGCGGAAACTGCTCAACGTGCTTACAGTAAGTGCAAACAATCCAAAGTGATTAAGATTTATACAAGCACTTTTCCTTAAGTACAAACAGTAAGAAGACGTGTGGGAGAATCAGGACTAAAAGGGAGAAATAGCAAAGGAACATCAATTCCAATTACAGGCCTGAAGAATCTAACATGTAACAGCATTTGGCTAATCCAGAAGTGGCTACTTTAAAATTTTTAGGTTCACCGAAAGCCCACTCTAGTATAGTCTCTCAGCAATGTTCTGGAAAGTGTCAATCATCTGACAGCAAGCTGGACATAAAGGTTCCTTTCAACCTTGAGATTGACACACATTTTCACAGTCTATCTCACTGACTAGCTCCTAGAGACTTAAAACTGTGCTATTCATCTATGTAAGTCCAAAACCACTTTCTGTACCTTGAATTCAGGAAGCATGTATCAAAGGACACCTGCTGAGTTGATGAGAGCAAATGGACAGTGAGACCCGATAACCAGTAAATAATAGCCAAGATTGAGATTAACTAAAGGCAAGTCACTTGTCACTTTGTTTCTCAAACAGACCTGTGACAGTTATTAAACAGGTGCCCCTTAGTTCCATATCTGTTGGGCCCTGCTAACTAAGGTCAAAAAGTCTGACATCAGAAAGCCCTGAGCTCAGCGCAAAAGGGCAAACTCCCTTTACCAGCAAGGCTTCTCCTTCTCTGACCTTGTCTAGAGAGCCCAAAACCCCTGTACTTTCTACCTGAGGAATGTCACATAGCCTTTAAGGAAATTATAGATCCAACTCTTATTCAGCAAGCACCTGGGATTCCTGGAGGGCCTCCCCATGCTAGCAGGATTTTTCGGCACCTTAGCCTTCAGCTAATGACCTTTGCCCACCCTGGATATTCCTACCTGCTCCCCAAAGTTTTATATAAGCATCATTTACCCCAAATAAAATTGAGCTGTCGCTCTAAGGCTGATCTAGGAGATAAGTCTGACATTTCTATCTTACTCACGGGCCATCCAAAACTGTTTGTCAATTCTGCTCCCTTGGTCCTCATGGGTCGGTGGCCAATGACTCTGGGGAGAAGGAAGGACCACACATTCCCACTGAGCAGCGCCCTGTTGTAGAATAGTGAGCAGAGGTTCTGCAAATCCTACCTTCTTGCTCCAGCTCAGTCTGCCTTCCCAAAACCATGTCTTCTGCATAGTACTCGTGGTTGTTAGGACTGCTGAGGCTCCCCAGAACCTCTGGCATGGTATTTGGCATGACCCCAGCCTCCTGATTCCTGGATGCTTTCCACTACCTGAAGAATTTTCCAAGTGGGTTTATCAGAGTCAGGACCTAGCCCAGTAAACAGATAGTGTGCCAGTTGCCTCAGGTGAAAAGACTGGATGGGTGTGTGAGGGCACTGAGTGTGAAGTTGGAGAATACTGAAGCCACTCAGGAAAGGAGGCACAGGAACTGCAGCAAGCTATGAGAACAGAAGGAAGTAATTTGATGAGCATGTTCTGGAGCTGGAACCAAGACCCATCTGTCATGGCAGAATCTGGGAAAGGCTCTCCTGGAGCAGGACGGAGTCCTCTGAGGAGAGCAGCCATAGCTACCTAAGGGTGTGTAGGTATGGTTTGGAGAGCTTCAGAGGCTGAGGTCACGGGTAACTGCTGGAACGACAAACAAAATGGAAAGGAACACAACCTCTGCAAGCCAACAATAAGAACTGTCATGATCTGTGTACTTGGGGTTCTGAGCAAGATAGCTTCAAGAAATCCAGTCAAACACAATGAAGGAAAATAAGGGTAATTGCATCAGAAGACACTCAAAACTCTTGAGAGAGCTGTCTGCTATCTAGGCTTATCCCAACCAGGAGTTATGCATTTCAAAACTGGTGCATGCAGGAGGGAGAAGTAAATGAGATTCCCATAAGATCCCCCAAATGCATATGGTCTTTCAGCTAGCTATGAAAACAGAGAGACATCTAGGCTCCCTGCAGGACAACAAGAGTAGCTCAGCTGTAAGGCATCAAGTTTAATAAAGGACACAGGTCTGTCTGGGAAATGAAGTGACAAGTGACCTCAGTTTTGTTAACTGCAATCTTGGCTATTCCTTTCTGATTATCAAGTCTCACTGTACTGACATGAAGAATACCCCCCGTTATCCTTCCCCACTCAGCAGGCATCTTTTGAATGTATGAGCTCTAGCTTGCTCCAAGGTATTTTTACCTTCCTACTGTTCTTATGACATCAAAGACCTGACTTGATTCTTCTAGCCCAATACTTCCTGAAAAGTCAAATAATTTCCTTCTATTTTTATAATTTATGACTTATCAACAGTAATGAGGTGCTAAAGAAAAGGCCCAGCACATGTCCCTGGGCACACAGCATATTTTTATGGCATCTCTAGAGACTGCAGAGAGTCCTTTCCTGTCAGCGTCCTAAGACTCAGCTATCTACATCTCTGAAGGTGAAGTGCTGAGCGTAAGCACAATACTGTCTCACTACTGGGTTGGGTCACTAGCCCTCCTCCCCAGGATATATGACGATCTCCATCAGTGTTCAGGAAAATGCAATCTATGTAATGACCTTACCATAGATGTTCTCTATGGAATGGAACCAGAATGAATATTCTTGGAGGCTAAATTATCTGAGCTAAATTTCTGATTTCCCCCGTGAAAGGCACAGGAAGACAATATAATCTGAGACTACACCACTGCAGGTGATGCTTACCCTGTGAAGTATACCTACCAGCTTCATAATGTGCACAGCACAGAGTACATGTCCATGAATATATAACCATTCAACACATTATTCAGAGAGAAAATGTTTATCATCTCTAAAACATTTGCTATTCCAAGAACTAATTCAGTTTACACACTGTGCTGTGAATACCAGAAGGCAGTGTATGTATAAATCATGTTGTTAACTATGCTGCTGACAAAGGAACTGCACTACAGGTATTACATCCAGCCCTGTGACCAGTCAAGTCCTTTAAACTCTATGACCTCAAGCCTGGGAACAAACGAAGCCAAAACAGGAGCAAAGCTGAATGTAAAATTAAGTTGTTTAGAGGAGAATGCAAAAATAGCCGGAAGTGGATGCTTGATGGAGCTATTAGCCACCTGTTTGGCTTACGCATTCTCAGAACAGCATATTAACCTACAGCCTCCAGATACACACAACTATCTAGTTTTTGACACAAGCAGTAAGTGAGCATACATTAATAATACAGAAAAAAAAGATTTTAACTTAGAAGATTTAAGTATTAAAAAGTAGCTTCAAATTCCAAATTGGTTCCTAATATAAAAATAAGAAATACAGGTGGCATCTGGTCACCTTCACTACCAGGACTACCGGAATGTATCTGGCTTTAGAGTCCTGAAGATTAATGCTAAGACACCTAGAAACTATACATAACCAACTCTACCTTTTGCATGCATGCTCCCCCGACCAAATGAAAATGCCAACCTGATGTAAGAAATGCCTGTTTTAATGAGTTACTGGTCAGTACTGATATTGCCAGCGTTCTTGGCTGCCCACCAGAACTTGATGGTAAGATCCACTGCTGAAAACTTCACTCACATTGGCTGCAGGATATAGAGAAATCAAGCCAGAACTGATCTCAAAGCTCCCTCCTTGTCACTGCAGGGAGCTCTCTGGGCTGCTGAGGGAGAAAAGATAGCAATGGTTTATGTAGCTATGGACCTTGCATCTCATGACACCAATATGCCACAATATGCCACAGTGGTGTAACAGGAACTCATCTGTTGGTAGGGTAACCTACTGCTCTCTAGATCTGAGCCCTGCACTATAGTTAGGAATGCATACCTGGTACTGTAATCCTGGTCAGAAACCCATGGCTAGGAAGATCACAAGCCCTACAGGCTACCTATTACTATTGCTGTTCTGCTGAATGCTCATGCCATACAAGTGCCTTTTAAATATTTATGCTTATACACATAGATTAGTGCTGCTCTCAGACTTGATGAAGAAGCTTCTATTTACAGCAAATAAAGGTGAAGGCAGAAGCTCGTGGCTGCTTATGGTGCTAAGAACAGGAGACTACTGTGTGCTCAGTCCTAAACTGGACATCCATATTACAACCCCCAAAGCCAGGAAACATAAAAGGAAAGGAAAAAATGTAAGAGTCAGGTGATAGCGAAGAGGGCTATGAACTCTACTTTCTGGATATGCCTACGCCATTGCAATCGCGGTCTCACAGAGGCTCTGGCTGTTTGCACAAGACAGGGCCTGGAAGAGCAGACTGAGGGCTAATGAAGTCCTAGCCCTCCCTAGAGAACTACTGGCTGTTGACAGATTCGATGGATGCAGGAGGCAAGGGGTGTCATCATCTTTATTTGTGTAGCGACTAGTGAGCCCACCAAACTCCAATGAACAGATCCATACCCATGTGCTTGCAGATGGCCATGGTAAAACCCAGTGGGTCCAAAAACAAAGCTTATAGATACCAGTGTGGGAAAGGGACTTGCTGGAAGAGAAAGAGGCTGACAAAATGTACAGAGGAGAGGGTGGGTGAAAGCAGTCAGCACATTATTACATACACACAATTGTCAAAAATAAAATTTAAAATGTAAGGTACAGGAAAGAGGGGATACTATCTAGCGTCTAATGATAAAACTGAAAGGAAGACAAGCCGAAGTTTCTTCTATAATATGGCTTTAGAAATCTAGGGAGGTACCTGTATAGGTGGGAAAGGGGGTTTTGAGATCCTCCAAAAGCCATGCAACCATGAACCACTCCACTGCCATTTAGCAAGTTTAAGATGTGCTTGTACAGCTGCAGTCAACAATTCATACATTCCGTGCTAAGTCTAAGGCTGCAGACAGAAGACTACAGTGTGAGAATGCTACCAAACAGTACCACACAGTGTGTGTCTATGACTTCAAGCTTGCTTTAAAAGATAGGCAGCCTGGGGTTAAAGTGGACAGGGAAGACATTTTCATTACATGTATTGACAGTTTTGGCATTTTGGTTTCTTTAAAAAACACAGATAAGAATGTGCTTTCATTTAATCCCAGGTATGAGGCTCTGAGGCTGTTTCAGATTGTCTCTGGCAGCTGGTGATAGTTTCTGTGAGTATATGACCTTTGGAATTCTGGGGACTTTTCAGAGGGTATATAAATGCTATACCCCCCACAGGTAGGTGGGTTAAAGGTTGTTGGTCTCTGGTTGTTAAGTAACAAAGAAAAACAACAAAAAGAAATTGTATATCCTGATCACAATGGAACCTTAAGCAATCCCAAGATGTGCAATCCTCTTCCACTTCAGCCACGACGTAGCTAAGTGGCCTTACTAACCACATGTTTTCTAAGGCTTGTTCTTCATCTCTAGGCAGCTTTTCTGAGCATTGTGGCTCCATCCACAAACGAGCCCGCAGTTGAGAACAAGCTGCCTCCTGAGTAGAAGGCAGGTGGGTGTGTGCCCTCTGTCCAGACTGCTCTTCTAGGAAGCCGCCTCTGCTTCAAAACCTTAATCTCCACCAACCTCAGACCTCTTCGCCTGCCAATAAATGAAGTTCTAGCTTGTGTAACCAAAGCAAACCACTTCACGAAACAGGAAGGACCATGAGAGACTCAGAGGAAGCAGATATCCTCCACAGAGTAACCATCCCTTTATTTAGCAGATGCAACCAAACGGCCAGAGTTTGGCAAATATGACCTCACAGTGAACTGAGTTTGCCAGCCTCTGTACTCTCTGCCCACCTCTTCTGGAGTTGGAGGGCTTAAGTCTGATCACCGCTGTGACATTTCGGTCCTCAGCAACCCAACACCTGTAGTCATGTCAGATGCTATTATCTCAAAATGTACAAAGATGGTTTTCTGTAAAAAAAAAAAAAAAAAAAAAAAGTAATAATAAAATCCCAAAGGTTAACCTTAGCTGCTAAAAACTAGCAACAGAGGGCTTTATCTTAAATGCAACAAAACAATCTTTTTTTTCTATTTCATTTCAATTTGGAGTTAGCAGAGGGGACAGGGACTACATAAAAGGGGAAAATTACTTTTTCATTTCTACATAATAAAAGTCTCTTTGATCAAATAAAAATCCACAGCAACTGTCTCTCCTCCTGGCAAGGTTAAATCTCAGGAAGATAAAGTAAATAAGATAAATGTGTAGAAAACACTCTGATGTTTCCGGAGTGGAAATTAAGGACTTCAAACAATCGAAGTAAAAGGAGGACTGAAGATATGCAGGTGATAAGCCTAACAAAAGTGTGGCCTGCCAGCTAAATCTACATCTGAGGGTTTACAGATTGACAGACAGACAGACACACACACACACACAGACAGAGAGGGATGGGAGAGATTATACTGAGAGCAACTTTCAGGTGGAAAAAGGATGTAATTTTCATTTTACAGGAAAAACAACAACAACAAAAAAAAAAAACCAGCATAGAGCTCAGCAGTTTGTACTACGTCAGCATGTGTTGGTGGAAAGGCTGGGTTACGAGCAGGTAAGATGCCAGTTTAAGTCTCAGCCCCTCAGCTGCCCCATTGCTTTTGCCAAGTTACTTAAACTCTGCCTCCCTCTTCAGTGATACGATTGTAGATAACATGCCTGTGCAAACCACTATAATGAACTGAAACAGGAGCTGATACAAGCGAGCCAGTCACAGGTATTACCGATTATTACTGTCTTGACATTTCATGTATGCTCTTTGAAGTAATGCAGTAAGAAACAAGGGAAAAAGAAGGCTGTGAACAAGCCTACACATCTCAACCACAACTGCAACATGCCAGTTCCCTGTGCCTTCTACCTCTTCTCTTTTCTCATCAGATGCCAGCCCTCAAGGACCAGTAACCAAACTCCCTGTGTTTGTGGGCCGAGAAATCCCATACCCAGTCAGTTTCAAGAGGACAGTGAGCTGAACCACAGCAATAGACACCACTCAGCACTCACCTACTCACACGCGCACACTCACAGGTCCATACACACATGCCCACGCAGGCACGAACACATTCACACATATTCACACACACTCACATGTACACACACTCACACACATTCACATGTACACACACACACACACACACTCACATACACACACACACAGTGATGCTGATGGTTAAATACTACTACAAGTTCTGCGCAGGTAGAGACCCTAGACTGATGCTGGACAGTATGAAACAGGAGGCATTTGCTCACATTCTCTCAGTCGCACATGAGCTGGACAGCAGGCTTACTTCTTAATCCCTGTCCTCAGCTTCTCACTGAGTGCATGAGTACCCTATGAGCACTTAGCTAGAAAACTAAGAAAACTATAAAGCAACTAAGCTTTGATCATCAGCTAGCAGCCACTTGTACACACCTACTCACTACATGCCTGGCAATGCTGGAGCTAACGGTCTGCAGAGTCCTCCCAGAGACAAGACAGATTTTGTACCACATGACTTAAGTAGGAAAGTCAGACACTGAGAGACAATCATCATGAAAGGCAATCAGTGTGGTGACATCAGGTACACCAGGCTACAAACACTGCATCAGATGGGTTTCTCACAATTCACTTCAGGGCTAAAGGATGAGACCGTAAGCTGGGAGGTGCTGACAGGCTTTCAACACAAGAGCAGTGACCTGAGCAGGCCTGGGTGCAGGGTTTGGACAGCTCTGGAGGCCTCTGCTGAGGCCTACCTTAGTGATGACTAAAAATGTTCCTAGCATCCCCAAAGAAAGTGTCGTATGGACTGTCAGGGAGAATTCCTGGAAAGAATCTGCATCTGCAAACACTGGCTGATTGGTCAGAACCAATGTGCAGTGTGGACAAGTTGGGATGTTTCAGGTTTAGAGGGCAATCAATTACCTCATCTCGGGCTAGCCTTAGCACCCTAAATAGCCCTTCTTCACCCTCCGCTGTGGCAGAACTAACGAACTAACGTCCCACGACTAATAGATAAAACCATTTAGCACCTATCAACTTAGCAGACCCCTTAGTTTCCAGCAACCCAAAAGCTAAGTATATCATGAGCATCTACAGGAAAGCCTCACTGGCATCACCTCTCTGATGTACCTACCAATGTATTTTAAACTTGCCTTGACCTGATTTTCTTTGTTCTGTTAAACTATAAAACTTCAAGAAACTGCCTCCATGTTGGAGCACAGAATTTGAGGTAATCCACATCAGTGTTCTGGGCCATGGTCACTTAAGTGTGGCTCTAGAATAAATCTCATCTTCTCTTGAAGGTGAGGACTGTGGTTTCGGCTCTGATAGTATCCAGGCTTCTGTCCCTCACAGCAGCACAATACAGGGTATTTGTCTGTCTGTGACCATCTGAAGCTGCCTTACCCGTCATATGCAGCCTGCTCTTAGGATTCACATCACAGAGCTAGGTCTCCACAGGCAGCATGATGGAAGGGGAGGAAGTAAGACTACACTACAGGAATTCAGTGCAGAGGGCAGGACCCCTGCCTTTCCACACATCAGCCACGAGATGGTGACCCCGTTATTAGCAGAATGATATATATGGGGACATCAGATGGAATAGCACAAAAGAAATTTCCAATTTCTACCTTTATGACCTCAAATAAGCAACTTTCTCATTGGATTAACCTTTTCTCCATTTTTAAAAGGTGAGAACAAATAGGCTGCACGGGGACTAACATGTCTGCCTAGACATGCAAATCTCCAGCATCACCAAGAAAAAAAAATGAGGAGCAGTGGTGTTTTTTAAAAAGTTGATTCATTTATTTACATTCCAGCCCCGTTGCCCCCTCTCCCGGTCCCCCTCCCCTTGGGTATCCCCTTTCCCTTGGGCTTCAAGCCTTTCATCCCAACTTGGCATCAATCTCATGGGAGGGCACCAAGGCCTGACACTATTACTGGTGCTATGATACACTTACAGACAGGAGAAGCAGTGTTCGTTTTGTTTTGTTTTGTTTTGTTTTGTTTTTTTAAGGTTGAGGGATACTTACCTGACTGGTTACTGACCAGAGAGCTCACTACTTAAGAGTACCTGCTGGGCAGACAGACCCTGCTGGGCAGGCCATTGCTAGTGAAGAGCTGTTCCTTGGTTAGTTACATTAAAATGCCCTCCTCACTTGGCTGTATTACTTTGTTCTTATGTCTCCACAGGCTGTTCCTATGGCTCACTCCTACAGCCAAGACAAAGAGCTTTCAGAAATGTCACTTTTGATTGGTAAGAGATGCTGGTGTTTAAAAGGTCTTTAAGACTGAATTCTTGCAGAAAGCAAACCTTCACAGACCCTGGAAGCCTTGACAGCACCCTCAATGACTCACGACAAAGAGAGAAAAGGCGGAGGATCTCTGAGTTCGAAGCCAGTTTGATCAACAGAATGAGCTCCAAGACAGCCAGGACTACACAGAAATAACCGGTCTCAATAATTATAGGGTTTCAAGAAAAGAAAAAAACAAAAAGACATCATGATGATGATGATGATGATATTTTTTTAAAGGAGAAGGCCATACAGGAAGAGCTGCAGAGGTCATTAGACAACAACTTCCTGTAAGAAATCCCCCTTCCTTCCTTTTTTTAAAATTTTATATCTTTACTTTTATTGTATGAATGTTTTGCCTTGCATGTATGTCTATTCACCATGTGTGTGCCAGGTCTCTTGAAGAGATCAGAATAGGGTATCAGATCCCCTGGAATACTAAGCTCTCCAGCAGAACTTGTGGGTTGACAGCTGAACTGACTTTCTGAAGGCCCAAGAGGTGCTCAGAGCCACAGGAAGAGTCAGCATCCAAACCCAATAGCACAACTGCACTCCCAAGAGCAGTCAACCTTGTAAACTACTGCACGCCGCTTTGTGCTCACCATGATCTCAACAGTGAGGGTGGTCCTAATCTTTCTGTTACTCCTCCAGGAGACAGCACCTGATCTGGGTGCTCTTCCATCAAGGCTCACTTTAGAGCAACAAACAGCATGGAGCAAATAAAGAAACACAGAACTGTGCTGTGGTGTAGTGCCAGTCACAGCAAAGCTTCTGCTGCCAACGACTGCCACGATGCCAGCCTCTGCCTTCCTGCCTCTGATGGCCAGCAGCATGCATCTAGCAACCTGGCCAGTGAAGTGCTGCTGAGAACAAGCCCAACTGGTCTGACAGCCACAAGGAGTCCAAGGAAGATCTCTAAGGCAGAACGAACTAACCACAGAACTCTGAGATAACACACAGGGTTCTGAGGCACCTAGGTTGGGGTGGTTCGTTATTTAGGAACAGACAACACAAGAATCAGGGTATGTGGATTTTAAGTGGAGACTTACCAAGGCATCACATGTCTCCATGGTTACTTGAATCTCCTGCTTCTACCCAAACCTCGATACTCACCCAGAAAGAATCTGCTCAGGAGCTCTCTTCATCTTCAACTCCCCATCTTTTTTTTTCAGGATTCATTCACTTACCCACCCATCTATATCACCTACCTACACGCATGTATGCACGCACGCACGGGCACATGCACTCACATACACAGGCTTGCGCATGTGCACACACATTTATTTGTATGAACCACCCTCTACAGTTTTCCTCTCTTCCTCCACTATTGAACCACATCCAGGTTTACAGAGTTGCAGTGGAACAGGTAAATGTGCTACAAGGCTCAAGAGTTTAGTGCACCGCTAGCTCACCTAAGAGTCTACCTCTACCTCCCTAGAAGAAAGTACAGATCTTGGCAGGGCATGCATTTTATTTTAAAAACAGTATTTATTAGTTTAAAATACTGGGAAAAAAATTTTTTTTAATTCTAAATAAATAAATAATACTTGGTAAAGTGGGAAAATATCATATATCCAAACTTAAAATACAAATAATTTGCATCATGGAGATGAATCTCTGACATCTTTGACTGCCTCCTCAGGGTGTGCTTCTCATGCCTGCTGAGCCTCACTTACCCTGTCAGCTACAGGCTCATTTAGTTCATGTTACCCTCAGGAAAGAATCCCTGACATTAATTGGTAAAGAAAAGATCATGGTATATTATGCCAAGGGACATGAAATCACAAAGGACCAATCAAAGAAAATAAATCTGGGTCCAGTGGCAGGAACTCAGCAAGGCAGCAATATCACCTTCCTGACAGAAGGTGACTGAAGTCTTGTCACAGTAGTCTTTGTCTATTTGAGTGCATTCTGTGCAGCCCTAACAGCACCCAACTGGGGTCATTGAAGAGACAATTGAGCTGATATTCCACTTTTACTTGGGATGCTGAACGCTGTTCATCCCTTGAAAACAAAAACAGTTGGTTTACCTACAATGTACTTTGTGAGCCACCAAACAAGGGTAAGATGAACTCTAACAATAAATGTCCACGAAGGCAAATGGGGCCAAGTCAGGCTCAGCTTTTGCAGAGTACAGATGTGACAACCATAGGGAAACATGCAGTGTTAACAAATTTTTACAGCCGAGTGCGGGCTAGAACAACAGCTGAAGATGTGCTGGAAAATTCGCACCTTTGCTTTTTCCTCAAGCCTCCACTTGGTGCTCCCAGCAAGATGGACAGGGTCAGAAAAGCAATGAAAGCTCTTTTAGGCAACAGGGGAAACACTGCCTCCACCAGGAACCTCTCGAAAGCAATAGCATTTGCCATTTGGTAAGACGCATAACCCTCAGAAGCAGCAATATCCTCTATCTGCCCTGTTCCAGTTGATGACTGGGGAGGACTACAGAGGGAGAAACAGGTCACCTGGGAAGGGCCTGGCGTGGCAAGTGACACCTTCTGAAACCATTAGTGATCTTCAATGGTGCAGAGCATTAGTTGCTTACATAGAAAGAAGCCTCTCAGTTCAGCAGTCTAAGTGTCCAGTGGAAGAAACTAACAAAGGAAAAGCAAGTTAAGACGAAGGAAGGAGAAGAGAAATGTGGCAGGTATCAACAAAAACATAAGAAATGGAGAGAAAATGGGGCTAGAGACATGGCCTGTCTACCAAATGCACTCGTTGCTTGCTGCTCATGTAGAGGACTGGAGTTTGAGTCTCAGCATCCATTCGAGGTGGCTCACAATCGCCTGAACTCCAGCTCCCGTGGACCCCGATGCCTCTTCCAGCCTCCACAGGCACCCACACATCCATATACAGGAGAAAGAGAAAAAAAGAAAACAAGAAAAGACCAAAAAAATGAAGGTTTCTATTCAATAAAAAGAATAAGTGCATAATTACTAACATCAGGTTAAGAATGCCAGCACCTATCTTGTGTTCATTTAGAAAAGGAAAAGGAATGTTGTCATACCAATAAATTTGATAATTCAGGCCAGACAGCTAATGCCACAACCCCACAAACTATCAAAAGCCACTTGAGAAGTAAGAGATGGCAGAGATCTATCCTTAACAGAGGACTATGGTCGTGAATCAAGCACTCTTGAAAATCCCAGGCCTACGGGGCTCCATGGGTGATCCCACCAACCCTAGAAGGAAGAACACTATGAATTCTACACAGACTATTCCAAAACAGAGACAAAACACAAATGGCAAGCTCATTTTATCAGTCTGGTACAAAACCTAGTAAACACTTTCTTTAAAAAGGAAGAAAGAGAGAGAGAGAGAGAGGGAAAAAGCTCAAGCCTGTGTCTGCCCACCTAAGTATTTCTTTTGAATGTGGATGAAGACGCACCACACAGATATTAGCCACAGGAATCTTAGGAGATCTAAATACACGGGCTCAGAGCACGGAGCATTTCGGGGAGGTAACGAGATGTAACATGTGAAAACAGTTCTACAGGGGTCACTACATTTAAACGACTAACAAGGACAACCATGAGGATCTGAGCCTCCGTGGTAAAAGCCGTTAACAAACATCTGAAATAACTACAAACTCCTCCAGAAGCCAGAGTAAAAGGAAGCATCCTCAACCCAAAAGAGACCAAAGACCAACAAGGAAAGAATGGGGCTGGGCTCAGTCAGGAAAGCACTTGCTTGATCCCCAGTAGCAAGTCCAGTGCTAGGGAGATGGAGCCAGAAGGACCCCAGGACTTGCTGGTAAGCAGGTCCAACCAACTAGACAATAAGGATCCTGTCTCAAACCATAAAGTAGAGACTGACAAAGGAAAATACCCAAAGTCAACTTCTGACCTCCATGTGCCCCCCCACACTCACACACAGACATTCACACACACACTCTCACACACATACTCACATACATACACTCAAGCACACACATTCACATACTCAAACACACATGCACACACACTCTCACACACACACAAACACACACACAGAAGAACCTAAAGCCACATATAAACAACCAAACTACTCCTGTCAGCATGTTACTTCAGAGCATATGTCTGCAGTGCAGCAGGTGTCCTACCCAGACAGAAAGAGATGGAGAATAGCCATTAGCATCATTCAGATTGGAAAAGGCAAAACTATCATTATTCAGATAGGATGGCCTAGAAAGTCCCAAGTTTTCTATAGCAAAGACACCAGATGTAACCTTGAGTTCAGGAGAGAAGCTGCATGTGGGGCCACTATGTAGCAACAGCCTTCAGGGCTAAATAGAAAACAAGAATATTAGAAAGAACTATAAAAAGCATCTCAATAGTTTCAAACTATGACATTAAGATTAATTTGGCAAAATGTGTATAAAATCTATACACTAGGAACAGCTGACACAGATAGAAACTGAAAATCCTAAAAATGGAGATACAGAGCAAGATCGCAGATAAAAAAAAAAAAAAAAAGCAATAGTTTATATGACCTTCCTCCTAGAAGTCAGTTATCACAGTCTGCAATCCCTATCAAGGGCACAAGAGATGTTTCTGTAACTCTTACGTATGTGTGAACTTGAAGTAGAAGAGAAGAAAATTCAGAAAGAGAACAAAGTTGAGAGACACATTCTGCAGCTGTAGACTGCCTAGATGTCAGCAATGGGGACTGGTAGGAGAGACACACAGAGCTACAGAATACCACACAGGTGCTGTCGACTGGGGGTCTGCTTGGTTTGCAGTGCGGGGAACAGAACCCAGGGGCTTGTACATGCTGTGAAGCATCTTACCACTGAGCTACGGTTAACTAGTGTTTGATATGGATCCAAGGGCAGTTCAGTGTAGGAGAGTCCCTGACGCAGTGCTCCAACACTGACAACCCTGATCATACACAAGGACCACCCTGAAGTAGAAAAATGATCGCATCCTCCTCCTGACTGTGGGTTTTCTTCGCTGCTTCTTAACTCTTAGCATGTAGCTCTCCTGAGTACATTAGCTCCTTGGATACACGAGTAGAGTATTTGAAGTACTATCTAAAGTAAATATAAAATGGATTCTACATTAAGACTCACAGAGTTCAGCACAAAACTACAAATTGGAGTCAGTACTGCCCACCCCACAGGCAATGCTGATGGCCCCAACATCCAATCATGGATCGGAAGAGGCCTTCTCTTCTCAACACTCCCTTGGATACCTTTCTTGAGACAATTTTTTTTTCTACAGCATCCAGAAACACTGTACGCTGGTTCCTTTCAGTCACAAAGAGTGCTGTTTAAATGCCTGTGCAAGGGGTGACATTCAGTGACATCAATAGTTGCTACAGCTCCAGCAAGAACATTCTTAGGGCAAAAACTGATTTCTGTTTTAGAAGCTCAGAGTATCCAGAAGTGACAAATAAAATTAGCACTACATGCTTTGGTGCCACTGTGTGGTATCTGCTAAAGGAACTGAATTTTAACCTATGGACAGAATCAGTTCAAACTGTCAACACAGAGGAAAAGGCTTGAAAAGCACCATCCTGATCCTCATCTTCCTCATCATCTTCATTTCAGAAAACGTCATTCTGACCTGCAGGCCTGTCCTGCCTGAGGGTCTGGGAAACCTCCAGGGCTTCACACTTTGGCTCACACTTCATGCTTTGTGGATCCATTTCTGCAGCTATCAACCACCCATGCTCCAAGATAATCTCTGCTGCCCAGACCTTAGCCTTGCACAATGACAAAAGCAGCTTTAGCACAATATGGATCTCTCTACTCTCTTACTGAACCTGATGAAAATGCATGCATGCATGAGCATGATTAGAAAGGAATCCCAAATCCCAAGGTTAAAACTTCCAGGGTTCTAAGTTAAATGTGTTATCACCTTACAGCTGTGTTGTCCTGTACCTGGCTGGCTAGTCAAGTCCCATTCTCTGTTCTGTCAGCCAACTCTTCTTTGTTTAATTATTTTTAAAAAATAAGAAAATGGGCTTGTAAATCTTATTATGGACAGAAGCCTCAGAAACAAGAAATTTTTTCTTAAATCCAAAGAGAGGTCCCTATGAGGGCTGGGGGTGGGGGTGGGGTGGAGGTTATGGAGTTCGTAAACATTCCACGCTGGAAATCCACACTTTTCTGTATTATTTAGTCAGGCAGACATGTAGAGGCCAGCTCAGAAACTAAGGGAAAGCAGAATAAATAACCTTTGCTTAAGTATTTATGAGAACCAGAATATTTGGTTTCATGCTTTCTTTATGGCTCCAACCCATATTTCACAGAGCTGATGCGAGGCAGACTGCTGCTAAACATCCAGTGTTGACTGAAAAGTTCACAGTGACTCACACTCTACGAGTGTTGCTAGAAAGGGTTTGACTTAGAACATGGGTGAGGAACTTTCTGTAACAGTAGGAGACCGTGTTTGAAGAGCCTTATGGTTTCTGCAGAGGACAGCTACAATGGCTATGCCAATGTTGTGTTTCTGGTCTAACAAAACTTTATTAGTGGACACTGTAATCGGAGTTCTATATAATTTTGAATGTCAAGTAATATTTTTTTAAGGCAGACATGATGACACATGTCTATAGTTCCAGCACTCAAAGGAGCTGAAGCAGGAGAATCAAGAGTTTCAAGAAAACCTGTATTATATAACTATATCTTGTCAGAGAGAGAGAGAGAGAGAGAGAGAGAGCGCACAAGCGAGCTAGCATCAACCAACTGGGTTAACTGAACCCAGTTATAGAATCCTCACCCCCAAAGCAATACATAGGGTTTTCAGAGCATCAAGAGCAGTCACCAAAGCAAAGCATACCTGAGCCATGCAGCAGTAATCCTAGGCAGGCTCAAAACATTAACCTCATACAAAACACTGTCTTTGACTACATTAGAATTAAACTGTAAGTCCACAATGAATCGTAGGACACTCTTTAAACACACAGAAAGTGAAAACCACACTTTCAAATAATCACTGGTCAAAAAGAAAGTTTCAATGGAAATTACAAACTATTTTAAACTAAAAACTGGATAGAACAAACTTCATAGTCTGTAGCCACTAGAAGGAAATGTGTTGCTTTACTACTTTTATTAGGTCTAAACCACAAGCTAAGAGTCACTTAAAGAAACGGAAAGACAACAAACAGAAACCCTGACCAAGGAACACGCTTCTGTCAATAAAATAAGATTAAACTCCAAGGAAACTTGAAACATTCAAAGAGAACAATGAGCATGATGGAAGCCAGTCTTTGAACTGCTCACATTCTAGAGATCACAGAAAGGGGCAAGATGGTGAGGGAAGGAAGGCAAGAAATGAGGAAGAAAAAGAAGGAAAGGAAAGGAAGGGGAGGAGGCGAGAGGAACAGAATTTACACTGCCAAAATCGAACTGAGGATAGCACCACAGTGCCCCAAACATGCAAGATCAATAGAGAAAATGTAGGAACACTCTATATGTAAACTCAACAATAACCCCACTCACTGAGGAATAAACCAGGGAGTCCTTGGCTGACTTGCAGATACAGTTCATCTACTACACAACCCACAGAGCTTTATCAGTCAACAGATAAATAATAAAAAAATTAAAATTTCTGCCCACAGTTAAGAAATAACATTTCTTGGGGGGAATCTTGGCTACTCACACCCCCCTCATCCACCACTAAGTTTGGGGACTTGGAAGCACTGTTCCTGAGCCACACTCCCTTCATGAATTCCAGACCTCAGTGTCAAATCACAGACATGTCTGTAAACACTTCCTGAGCTCAAGGTTTATAGCCATGGTCTTATTTAATCTTTACAGCTAGAAAAATGAACTAGTCACTGGCCTTGAATTCCTTGCTCCCATCTGCAGACACAAAGCCTGATTCCTTTTCTCTCAGTAAAAAGCTCAAAAGTGTTGCTTTCTACGGGTACAATAGAGTAGTCCATGTACTCGGGGTAGGGAGAGGTCAGTGATCCAGAACAAGAAAATGTTAAACTCTGTACCTATAACTTCAGTTCGTAATAAGTAAAATGCAATCTCTGTAAGAAAAGACACTCAACTTAAATCTCTCACCAGGAAAGAAACAAAAGGAGCCTGAGCCTGCATCTGACTTTTGCTGACTGCATTTTGGCCCCAAACTAGCAAGTGGATCAAGAAGAGGGCTACCCCAAGCATGGACGACTTAAGCATGGAAGCTTAAGTGACCAGGAAAGCAGAAAGGAGGAAGCACACCATAAGGTCTGATCTACCGCACTGAGGCCTTCAACACCAGTCAGTGCCCAAAGCTGCCAAGGATGGAGCAGTGCACAGTCTGGAAAGTTAGTGTATGCCAGCCTGCCAGCCTGAACCCCTGCATCTGGCCAGCACCATGACAGACACAAACCCAGCACGGTCCTCTTGGACCTAGAACTGTGCATAGGAGACAAGACACATAAAAAAGCTGCAGGGAGGGAGTTGGTCAGAATTACCAAAGTGAAGAAAGCCTCTGCCCATGTCACTGGCTAGACACTGTAACAGTTTTAAAACAGTCATCATTGTCACACTACAGTTTAAAGTAATACCTAGCTGGCTTCAATATCCAAAGATAGTCCTTCAGCATCAACTATGATCAGGAACTAGCTATGTGCTGAAGCTACACTAATCAAGACACATCCCCTTTCCACTTCTCTTATACTGCCACATATAAAGAATCTACAGCCTCAACCCGAACACTGGTTCTTTCCGGTTCTTGTAATAACTAGACTCCAATCAAATAGAAAATTCTCTATCAATACATATCAACACTGTCAATATATATTAATACTATATGTATTATATAGTATGTTATTTAAAAAATATGACCTATTATATGCATTAATAGTGCCTCTTCCTCAGTTTGTCTGTTTCCCAAACACCTTCACTGTGAAGGATGGCATAAGTTTTCTCAAGGATGTTTGAAACAAGGCTGAGATTAGCCATCCATGGGCTTCTCAAATCTGTGGATGCTGAAGCCAAATGCTAATACAGACAGATAATGCCATAAACTAAGCCCCACTAAAAAGCATTTTTCCTAGTACAATAAATCTGGAGTAGGCATCTCTAAACTACTCGGCCAAGCCATAACAACTACTCCCAATTACAAAGCTATCTTACCAGCTCATTAACTGAAAGAAACGTGGCCCTTCTTATAGCCAATCAAGTCTACCTGATAAAGCTACTTGCTTCATAATTTGGCAAGAATTAAATGATCTATAGCAATATATTTGCCTTTTGATATTCTGTTTCTGAGACCAGTGTTTTGATAATCTCCCTGTCACAAAGAAAAACCAGCATTGGAAAGTAAGCAAGTAACATCAGATAGGAGACAGAAACAAAGAGACGGAGAGGGAGAGGGGAGGGAGAAAAAAAGAGATGATCCGTAGACAGAGACAGAGATCCACATAAACTTATTACTTTAAGATAGACATATCAAATATATGTAACCAAATAAAAGTACAGCTTGGAACTGCATAAGCAACTTTCCATATGAATATACCCATATGCTATAGAGATATTTTCTGTAAGCTGGCATCCTACACGCTATAAGGAAATGCACAGGAATCTATGCACATGAACACACAGTAACAAGTTGTGAAATTCTGAACACTGGTTTTTAAAGATATAATGTCTCAGTAGGGCTGTACGGCGAAGCGCACTGACGGTGCAAGTGATCCTTCCCACCTAATTGCAAAGGCCTCATAGTGCTGGACCCCATGGCTGTCTATTGTAGTCCAATGACTGGATGCCCTGAATCCTCTCCCCTTCCTTCAGTCTCAGGAAGCTTTAACTGCACATCTCCAGCACACCATTCTTGTGAAGGCTCCCTACAAACATACCATGAGTTACACCCCACAAGAGCTCCTCCGGCACCCAGCACTTCCCTCCAGACATCTTGAGGAAGTCAGTTGCATTTTTACACCTTCCCTCCTTCTCTAACCATTTCCATCCTAGTGTTCTTTCATTCCACATTGTTTATTGAACACCTATTACAAGTGAGCAGCTGAAAAGGTTGTTTACATGGTGTTGACTGTCAGCTCCATGACCATGACGCACGTTGGTGGGTCACGTCGGATGACAAAGAAGCATTCTCTAAAGACACAGGAACTGAGTAAAGGGATTACTGAGGAGGAGAGGTACTTCATGCACAATACTGGTGACACTGGGTAGTTCTCCTATATGCAGGCAGACTACTTTTTCTAAGGCCAAGTACTATTCCTTAGTCACAGTTATGGTCCTAGCAGTCAACATTAGCAAATCGACAGCAGTAAGATAATAACAACAGCAGATAACTTTTATTGAGTGTTGCTGCCTGCCAGGCAATAATGTTTTACACATGTCAGCATATTTACCCTTCACCAAGAGTCCTTGTAAGGTGGCTACTTTCACCACTGCCATGTCTTGAACCAAATGAAAAAATTTAGGGCAAGGTGGTTACTTGCCCCAAGACACACAGCTAAGAAGCAGGGCAATGAGACAGACTAAACTTCAGATCCAATTCTAATCCCTACACTGCACCGTCTTCCAAAGCCAGTGGACATTCCCAAGTGGCATCGAAACAAGGTGGAATTTTCCGCTTATGCTATACAATACGTCTGGAAGAGTTCTGAACCCAGAAGCAGTCTCTGGGTCAGGAGAGAATGAGCTGCTCTCAATTGGGCTCAAACATCAAGCCCTGGGGGTCTCTGAGGCCCCTGAAGGAAGCTTGGCTGAGGGGCAGCAGGAAAGCAGACAGTGGCAGAAACAGGCCAGAAGCAGTATGCTTTCCTACTGAATCATTCCTTACAAAGGAGCCATGGGATTGAGTGCAGGCCGCTCCTCTATATTCTTCAGACCATCCGTTTCCAAAGGCTAATCAGTGACCAGGATTCCAAAGCACAGAAAATGCCACATTCTTCCCACCACAGCTGCCACAACCACAGCCAACTCTACCACAACCTGAGAACTATTTCATCCCACCACGGGAGCTACAAACCACAGCACGGGCACTAATGGCATCTGAAGCATTTCGCTGCCATCCATTGGGCTCCGGGTCTAGGGCTGCACAACAATGCTACTATAATAATTACTGGTTTAAGAAGGTATTTTCAGACAGACCTGACCATTGTACCATATGTTTAATGTGGAGCAGGGGTTCATAACTGTAATTAGCAAGTTCCAAACATGGGCCAGGTGCAGCGTGCTTAATTAGTACAGGCAGCACTTCCACAGAGAAAACATACCAGGGTTTCCCTTCTTCCAACAGTAAGGAGGCAGAGACAGAGGAAGGAGACTGGATGTCTAAAAACACACTGGAAGGAGGAAACAGCCCCAACTTGACTAAGTGCAAGAACAAGGCGCCACAGGTACAAATGCACAGAATTGAGTCCTAGCTGCTGCCAGCTCTTGGTGCTTATCCAGGATGGCACAGGCCAAGCACATTTTACCTACTTTAAATTGCACGTGCTTGTGTTCCTTGGGTGTTTTTTTTTTTTTTTTCTTGTATAATTGCTATGTTGGGAACTCTGTGTTTTTCTCTACAGTTCCCTGAGTCTTGGAATTGTTTAAAGCAATCACGTTGACTATGCTGAAATAGGATGCATACAACAGCAGAATGAACACAGGTCTTCCAGTCCAAAACAACCTGGTTTTCACAGGCTAAAACCTAATGTCTCACGGGCTTAGTGGCATTATCCCTAAAATGGGGGCATCGGTACCTATCTGCAGGAGGCTATAGCAAAGATTAGACAGAGTAATGATCTGGAAAATAGATCTAGACTTGCATAGAGGGTTGGTGGGAGCTACTGCTGACGTTGTTGTGCTTTAGTTTTTATTATGGAATAGCCCAAAGCTATTTACTTGAAACTGGACAAGAAAACAATTCCCCTGCCCCAGAGCCGCAGTCAGCACTGCAAAGTGAAGACTGTTTTCTCCAGAGCTTCTGCTCTACCAGCGGCTGGTGCAATTCACAGGGCAAGTGACACCACCTTTACCATTGCTGCAGCTATCATCTCTAAATGGCATTTGCCTTCTCCTCTCCTGGCTCTATTTTTCTATCTTAGTCACCCAAGTATGTGGGAAGCCAAAGAGCTTAGGAAACAAATGGGCACAAATTGAAGTCTTGTCCCACCACCGTGCTTGGCAACCTTGGCAAACCAAGCCTTTCTGATGTTCTGCTTCCACCTGCCAATTCACAGATGAGCTTCTCATTGACGATAAAGACAATGCTTTCCACTTCACAGACTGCAGAGTAGCAGGATTAGAAGAAACTACTTCAGGAGAAAACACAAGTAGTAGTCAAAAGGGAGCACAAAAATAACCCTTAAGAAGGAAGGTGTGCTGTACAATGGATAAAAAGCTGACTGGCAGAGGCAGGGGAAGGGGAAGAGGCTTACCAAGTCAGTCAGTTAGCTAGCTGGTTAGCCTGGCGTGCCATACCAAATCTGTGGCAATCACCCTGGCAGTTACTCTGGGTATTATACAAATAAGGCCTCACTGTGAAGGGGAAAGGAAGAGAAATCAACTCCATAAGACCTTTCCCTCTTACCTCACAGTAATTTGACTGAAAGCAAGTGAGTGTGAGAATCAGCCTTCCACTGGTACTATTCAGTTTGGAGCCATGAGACTTTAGGCCAGTCACACTCCTGTGAGAGTCTGTTTTCCCCACTGGTAGGTCAGAATTGATGGCATCCATCTCAGAAGATGGTTCTGGGGACTGGGAAAATGCAGCCTGTCAATCTCCCAGCTCACCCTGATGCTGAGCAGAAACTCAAGCCCAGCTTTAGTAGTTATTCTGTAGCAGTGACAACTCATTTGAGGTCTCCAAGATCCTCATGCACAAATATGAGATAATCAGAGTACATGAAATCTCTAAAGCCTGGCTGCAAATACTCCAGGCACCCCATAAACGTTCATTTCCTGCTACACACCCCAACGCTCTGTGTTAGGCAGAAAATTGGCTCCCACCAAAGACATCTGCATCCTTATCCCCAGAGCCCACAATTATTAAGTAGTATGGAGAATGGCTGGCTGGAGAGAGGATTAAGCTGGCCTCCGAGTGTAGAGATTACCCTGGTGAGTAAGCCCAGTACAACCACAAAGGCCTCACAAATGGAAAACAGGGAACAGAGATGATGGCCTCATGGTGCTGCCTCTGCAGACAATGGAAGGAGCTACAAGCCCACTCCATGGCTTCCAGAGGTCAGAAGAAAAAAGGTTGGTTCGCTAGAGAGAGTCCACAACACTCAGCTGCACCCACAGCAACCTCAGCCCATGACTGTGAGGTAATGAAGCCACCGCATTTAGAACAATTTGTCACAATGACCACAGAAAAGGAAAACGCTACCAGTTTTTCAGACTTATAGATCCTAGAGGCCAGAATCTGAAAACTGAAAAACTAAACAGAAAACAATTCTGCTTCCTCTTTATAATCATGCCTTTCATTAAAATTAATCTCTTAAGGACATCAGTTTAAGGCACTACAGTGAATAAGTGATCCTAACTGTGACGACCCTATGTTCTGCCCAGAAATAACTCAGAGGATGTTAAACCACAGACACACTCAGTAACAGTGCAGCAACAGTGCTAAGTCGAGATGCTAAGAGACCAAGTACAGAAATAGCCCAGGTCTGACGACAAGGTGACTCAAGCCAAAGCGCAATTTTCAGACTCTAAGTAAGAGGTTCTTTCTGCACGACTCCCCAGAGCACTTGTCCATCTTCAAGCACGCTGAAGTAGGTTTTGCTGTAGCTTAGATTTGGCTTGTCCTTTAAACATCATGCTGTGAAAGTTTGGTCCTTAGTGATCAATCCCCTGAAGGTAAATAGGTCATAGGAGAAGCACCCGTGCGTGAGTTGATACTGCCTCACTAAAGTGGTTTAGGTAAGACTCGTTCTCTCTGAATGAGCTGCCATAACACAGGCTGCCTAGATTTTTGGCTCCTCCTCCATGCAGTGGATTTCCCTTCCACTTCTCTGCCACACTGATGCAGCCATGAGGTCTACACCAGCACATGGGGGCCATGCTGCTGGAACTCTCCAGCCAACAGAGTCATGAACCATATAAACTTCTTTATAAATGAACTGGCTTCAAGGTTTTTTGCTACAGCAATACAAAATGAAGCAAAGCAGGTTTCAGGACAACGCGTGGTTTGCAATCTGCAATGAATTTCTGTTTAAACAGAAACCATACTACTTCTTTGTGGATGTCTATGGACTATCGACTATCAGTTGAAACCAACATTTTCTCTTCATATAAGGAAGCCAAATCAACTTAATTGGAAAGGTTTATTATTGACATTTTCAGACAGATCAAAAAATATTCTAAAAAAGATCCTCTTACAAATCATTTGAATAGAAAGCCACTTTTACTTAAAGTGCATTAAATGAGTTATGAGACTGCCATAGCTAGTTTCCTCACATTCACTAACTCACTGGGAAGTAAAAATTCACTTGGGCAAAAGAACTGCACACTTTACTCAAGTCTGTAAAGTACAGGAAGGGTTCCTGCCTTTCCCTTAACCAAAGCCATACTAACCAACTCCTCAACACACCAACTTGTGTGGTCCACAGAGCATACAGTGGAGTTTCTGTACAGATGGAGAGAACATAAGCCCATTCTCACGCACAGCAGACAAGGAGCCTGCAGCCTCCAGAGAGGCCATGTTTTCCTTCTCCAGACCATGCAGGAGCAGTGCCCAGGATGTTTCTGCTCTCCATCAGGGTCACTCTGAAGTCCCTCTTCCCTCCGCTCACTAGACTAATGCACTACTTGCTCCTAAGCAGGGCCACAGTATCCAGGCTGTCTTTATTACAGCACTTACCACCCTACAATATAAATGTCATTTAATTTGGCTGCTTCCCCACTGTGCTGGAAACTCTTTAAGCAGGGATAACGTATTAGCCAGCTCTGTTCCAGCACTTAGCCCAGCCTTGCCATGCTCCCACTGCTAAGGATGGAACCCACCCCTTGTCTGGAGAGACTGGAGGAAAGACACCCCCTGTCAGCTAGAGTGCCCCTGGAAGGCTGAGATTTCCTCAGTGCAAAGTCATGCTTCCCCACTGCTCAACTCTCCAACCGGACACAAGTACTATCTCTTAGGATTCATTACTGGAAGTAACACTGTGCTACGGAAACTGGTCAGCCATGAATTCTTACACCCTCTTCAAAGCACCTCTAAGAAGTATCCAAAAAGCATAATCTTGGAGCCTATGATTCTATGCTGAACTCACTGAAGGAAGGAACAGGACTATGCATGCTGCTAGCTCACTAGACTAGGGAAAGAGAAGCTTGACTGAAGTTTAAGGATCAAATGGTATGTTAGCATTTCACACAGATTCTCCCAAGACCATGTATGGATGAAGACAGGGAAGTCTGTGGTGCTCATCACCAAAAGTGAGTGCACAGCTTACCTCACTGAGAGAAGGAAAGAGCTATATGACAGAAGCATCCAGAACACAACCTAACAACCGGCAAAGCACACTTCTTAATGCTGATCTCCATATGCTTTTAAGTCACTGTACAGACTGAAAATACAGAGCAAGATTTTGACCTGGTGGTGCACTTCTGTAACTCCAGGACTGGGAGACTGAGGCAGAAAGATCCTGAATTCTAGATCGGTCCATGATGCCTACTGAATTGATACCAGCCTGAGTACACAGACAGACTCTGCCTCCAAAACTTAAGAAATAAACTGAACGTTGGCAATTCTGATTCTCTATTTGTTCTGATTTGTGTTTTACTAAATGGTGGGCATTCTGTCAAAAAGCAGAGGAAGTCTTTTGTCAGCGTAAGAAGCCTAGAGATGCAGGGACACCAAGGAGTAACAGCCTCTGGCTTTTCACATAAAAACAAAAGTAAACAGCTACTAACAGACTTGAACCTTAGAGGGTGGAACATGGTCCCCTAGGGCAGTGTGCTAAGAACCTGTGAGCCAATCAAAAGACAGAGCTGAGGACACTTCCTGCTGCTCCCAACAAACCTGAGGGCCAATGAAGATGAACGAAGGAAAGGTAAACTGGAAAAACTGCCCAACCAGCTTCCAAACTGACCTTTGACCTCTAGGAATAATAATAAATACAAATAATAAAATGAAATACAGAGACAATTAGGAAAGGCCTCCTTTGCTCCAGAGCCACGGGGGGGGGGGGGGGTATGTCATAAGTGGGTATATCGCATCCCCATATCAACCTACTGCGGAGTGCTGTGGCCAGCAGGTCTCACTGCTGTGTCAAATACACTCCAGGGTAGACAGTGTGCTTCAACAGATGATCTTACCTGATGGCCTACCACCCTCTGAGAAAACCCTCTTGTCAATGCTCTCAAGAAGTCCCGTTATAAATACATTAAAGCAATAAATTTCATTAAGAAAATTTCAAGGGAAAAAAAGTCTATCTTGTAACAAGAAAAAAAGTATAATTTGGGGATTTCTTTTTCACCCAATTGACTAGCACCAAAACTCTTGCCTCTCTGCTGAGACTGAAAGAGTCCTGTAAAGCCACTGGGGGGCCACGGCCCACAACCCGAACTGTGGTCTGCCTCTAGCCAAGCCTTTATTAAGAAAGGGTAAGGCTGAGAAGATGGCTCCACTTGTGTTTGCCATGCAAGCAAGAGGACCTGAGTCTGGATCACCAGCACCCAAGCCAAAAGCCAGCTGCAGCAGCATGCGTGTTAGCCTAGCACTGGGTAAGCAGACTGAAGGGACTGAAGGAACCTCAGGTCTGCTGGCCACCCAGTTAGCTGAATCAGCGAACTCCAGCTTCAGTGAACGATCCTTTCTGAAAAAATAATATACAGCACAGCTGAGAAGGACACTGACTTACACCTCTGGTCTCTGACTTTTGTGTGTGTGTATGTGTGTGTGTGTGTTTAAAAAGATTCTCATCTTGCAGGTATATTGGCAAGTTGCAAGATACAGGAAAGGACCTAATAAGAAAAATGAGTTGTCTGCAGTAGATGCAGCACACAATTAGCAATTTTAAACTCAGGACAAGCTCCTTCTACTATGCCCTCCTGTGGGTGAGCAGTATGCGGTGGGCTGTCTTGGCTCTCTAATGGAGCACTTATCAGGATGCACACATGCTCACTTACAGACTGTGCGTTCTACTTTCCACATCTACTAACAGGTGCTTAATGCAAGGCATACCTCAAAAATATCTGGCCTTTGGTTTTTCCAGAAAAAGCCTGCATTTAGCATGAAGACACAGAGACACAATTACAGACACAAATTTGTTCTCCAGATCTCTGAGCAAGGGGCCTCGAAGCAATAGTTTATAGGAACATTCCACCATGAAAGAAATCAGGGCAGTGAAGGACAGGGCTGATTTCAGCACATGGCAACAGAAAATAAACCCTGAAATAAGATGCTGCCCAAATACCCAAATCCACAGATGCTCAGTCCCTGTATATAAAACAGGGTCATGCCTGCTTACACTAAGCCATTCATGTCCTCTCTAGTCACTAAGCAACCACTACAATACATACTGGCACCTAATACTATGCAATCGTGTGACTTACATAACAGAAAATGTACATTTAATAAAGGTTCCTTTTTTTTCAAATATGTCTGTACATGTTTGGTTAAAAAACACTGAAGGATATGTAGCAACCAGTTATATATAGCCCATGCATATATAGCATACTAGCTATGCACACATGTGATAATCTCATCAAAAGGACCAAGAGTAGAGGGTAAAGGGCTCCCAGGAAGCACACGCAGGACAATGTAAGCATCAGTTTATACAGTAAAGGTTCATAACTCATTGATTAAAAGAATCCGTGACTATGCAAGATAAATGAGATAAAGTGAACAAAGAAAGGGAGAGGAAAGGAGTGGAGACAGAGAGGGGGCAAAAGAAATGCGCCTCTCAGTAGAATGCCAATAGAATGTAGCTGGAGTAGAGTATAAAACTGCCATTTTATAAATACCACACACAGCCACGCTTCACGTTGTTCATAATATGAATGGGTGCTGGCGTCTGTGAGGAACACTTTGAAAAAATGCAACATTCAGTTTTAACCTATCTCACAAGAAAAGCATCAAGTGTTACAAAAGAAGACAGATTACTTTTCAGGAAGACACCAGCATGACTTCAACCAGTCACCAAACTGGTCAACAGTGCTGGGAAGCCTCTGGCCACGTGCTCTTAGGCACAGAGAATGCACTGTCTCCTCCTCAACAGTACAAGAGAATCAGAGAGCCCAAAGTTACAGACGCTTTTCTGCTGTTCCATAAACACTGCCATGTCCTCAGAGGCAGGAGAAGGCAGAGGGCTGTCTCCATTAAAACACTGAAAACCTGGCAGCTGGACGCAATAAGTGCTGCTCTGGATCTGGACCCCTCAGGGCAAAAATGGAACAATGGCAAAGACAGGTAAGGAAGTGAGTGAGAGGCTAGCATCACATGTGAGCTTCAACAGCCTGTAAGAAAAGGCCTTTCCAGTTAGGAAGTATGCAGAGATATTAAACACTCAAAGGGTAACGCCACATGACACACATAGCTCACCATCAACAGAGTCATGAACACAACAGAGGGCACAGTAAGGACACCACAGCAAATCCTAACTGATGAGATCTGATGCCCTCCCAAGGATTCTACAGTCATGAATGCAAACACACACAAAAGAAATAAATAAAACCATTAAAAGGATTAATTTGCTTATTAAAAACAATAATGAAGGTGACAGACAGGACAAGAGCAGCAGCCATTTTTGCTCTACACTCTCTACACACCCAGCCTGCCACAGTGCTTCTCACAAGCACCACACTGAAGCGCCACAAACACTTCAGAGCACCCATACCTGTTTCATCACCATTTGCAGACAGGAAACTGAGGCTGAGAAGAGTTTATTCACACATCAAAGGCAGCACTAACACATGAGCCCAACTTTGCTGACACAAAACTTAGCCATTCTGTTCTGCAAAACAGTCTTGAGTCCGAACCCTGGATCATGTCAGCTAACTGGCTTGAAGGCCGTGTAAGAGATTTTTCTAAGTGCAAGGGATTTTTTCTAAGTGGTTAACTTCTGTTTATGTTCTCTGGGCACAACTGGACTGAAAAGAAGACAAAGAAATGAGGGCAGTAAGAATAACCAGTCCCTTCCCAAAAATAGCAGGTAATCATTCACTCTGCACTGGAAAAGGCTGGGATCTGAAACACAGACATAACAGGTATTCATGGGCAGCAAAGGAGACCATTGGAAGACCTCATGTTAGATAGCACTGTCAGTTCACCTCAGTGACACCAAATGAGCTAAACAGAGATAGAACTGCTCCAGTTCAGTAGAATAAATATCCGCAGTTCAATTTAGTAATTCAAAAGATGCCAACACATATTATTTGCATATTATTTGCATCAATTTTTGGAATTCTTATAGTCACTAGATATAGTGATCCAGTATTTAGCACTGTTTAAAAGCCACTTTAAAAGAAAACCATGTTTGTTTTTCTAAACCCTCATGTGTCTCTGTACCTGGCACTGGCAGGCCCTCTAACTCACTCGTGTCAATAACAGCAGACGGCAAGAAGAGGCAGAAAACCCCACACCAGCTGACAAACCTTCCTTACTGTGGCTTGCTGTGTAGCTCGGACTCTGATATACATGCCCAGTGCAAACTAACTTCGAGAACTGTAATTCCACTTTGAAGGAACAGACAGCAATGGCCCATAGTCACAAGCCAGATCATCCTAGTATCTAAGGTCAATCATAGAGTCTGTCATTAGGTCACAGAGCCTTCTCTACGTCAGCCTCATGACTCAAACAGTTAGATGACCCTGTGACCGCCATTACTTTATCTGTATAATGAGGTGAACAAAATTAACTTCACATGGTAGTACCAGAACTAAAAGAAACCTGTGAAAGGCAAACTAGCAACTGAGTACAGCACCCCTTAAGACATTTCAGAAACACTAGCAACTAGACAAAAAAGCTCCCCTGGGTCCTGAAATTCTGGAGAAAATATACTCAATTTTAAGAAAAAATAGTAGGTATGTATAAAACCCCAAAGAAAAGTGTGTTTGTGCATCAACACTAATTTCAGTTCACAAGTTAAGCTAGATGGGAAAAGGGTCTGCAGCTATGTGGAGCGCCATCTAGTGGAAGAAAAGCAGAGCACAGCCATGTATCAGGAGCAGAAGAATAACACCATGAAAATGAGAATGAAAACGGCCCCTCCCCATTCCCTCTAATTTCTCAATGGGACCTGGAACCAGTAGTGACCCCAAGTGTAGGATTTATTCTGAAGGGAGAGATCAAAGAGGTTGCTCCCCCACATCCATGCCCTTTACCATGCCAAGGAAGAGCACCAATAATATACCAGGACACCATTAAAATCCTTAAAATAGCAGCAGAAGTGGATTGGTGAAAACCATGGAAATTTACAGCCTCCCAGCTCAGAGCAAGCCCCTTGTGCTGAGGAGGCTGCAGTGTCCAGACACGCTTTAAGCTGTGGTCATAAAAAGGTTTATGGAACTTCATTTGTTAAATGTAGGCTTAGGGTGCTATGCGTTGACTAGCATAATGAAATCAACCGGCACTGCTGAAGCTGATGGGAATCAAAGGAGCTTCCTAAGTAAGCCAGGAGTTCTCCTCCAGAACTTCCAGGGCTGGAGAACTAAAGGCATCCTAATATCAGATGATTATCATACATAATAAGGCTAGGATCTGTATGTTATCACTAGACACAGGGTGTCTGCAAAGTGAAACCAGTACCCACACATCTGTCTTGGACCAGTTCACAACAGCAGGCAATAATAATTTAGAACCTACTGTGTGTTCTGCATTACATGTATGTAAACCATCAATCTTTGGGTCCTCAACTTGTGGATGGGCAAACTGAGGGTCTGAGACGTTAAGCAACTGGACAAATCTGAAGGGTGTCACGTTGCATAATCACTGGATTCTCTCTGCACAGTTTGGTCCTTGTTAGGTGTGGCTATTCACTAAGGAAATGGCATCTACCAGTCTCCACACTGGCAATAGGCACAATCTGCCCTCTATAGCACATGGAATCTCTTCTGCTCAGCAGATAACCAGTGCAAAGCTTTGCAGTTAATTAAGCACTGTAGACAGACCAGTTACAGTGCCTGCTAACACACTACCTGAGGCTCCAAAGCGCAATGCATAGTGACCCTGGTTAATTATCTGACCCTCCTATTCTCAGTTGTCTCACCTGTAAAACAAGCTATTCTTTTCTTTCCTTTTTTTTTTTTCAATTTTCTTTTTCTTTGAGATGGGGTTTCTCTGTGCAACTCTGGATGCCCTGGAGCTCACTCTGTAGACCTGGCTGGCCTCAAACTCAGAGATCTACCTGCTTCTGCCTCCTGAGTTCAGGGATCAAAGGTGTGTACCAGGACTGTCAAATATTGGTTTATTCTTTTAACAGTGTTAGAAGAATTAAATGAAACAATATACATAAAGCATGAAAATGAGAAACGGCCCTTGATAAACAGTAGCTGCAACGATTAGTAATTACAGGGCACACATGTTTAAATACACTCCCTTGTAGTAGTCAGGGTTCTCTAGAGTCACAGAACTTATAGGAAGTCTCGATATAGTAAGGGGATTTGTTAATGACTTACAG
Source organism: Rhynchomys soricoides (assembly GCA_019843965.1). Taxonomy (NCBI): domain Eukaryota; kingdom Metazoa; phylum Chordata; class Mammalia; order Rodentia; family Muridae; genus Rhynchomys; species Rhynchomys soricoides. The sequence continues at coordinate 7,066,496 of JADRCH010000060.1, read as the reverse complement.
TCTGTAGTCAAACTCCCCAACAATGGTCAGCAGTAGCTGTGAATGAAAACCTGAGGATCTAGCAGTCATGTAGTCTCACAAGGCTCGAAGGCAAAGAAGATTGAATCTTCCTCCTTCCACTGTCCTTACATAGATCTCCAGCAGCAGGTGTGGCCCAGATTAGAGGTGTGCATACCACCACACCTGAAACTTGTGTCTTCTAGACTCAAGATCCAGATCACAGGTGAGCCTTCTAATTCTGGATTGTAATTCGCTCCAGATATAGTCAAGTTGACAATCAGAAATAGCCACTACACCCTTCCAGAAATCCAAGACTATGGACTGTGGAAATATGATCATGTGTGTTAACATTTCCTCCCTCCTTTCCTTCCTTGCTTCTTTTTGAGCCTGGCTTTAAAGGATAGGGACTTTCTCATTATACCACAAACTAAGAATCTAATACACTTGGAACCAGTTGATTTCTTGGTGACCAGGAATTAAAACCAAAGAGCCCTGTCTACAAGTTCTACAGGACTCCTTCACACAGCAGGCCCTGAGAGAAGACTTCACTTGCGCACTTTCTAGGCCATGTCATCCTGCTTTCTCTGACTCCCAGGATGCATACATAAGTCAGACTCCTCACCCTGAACACCCACCAAGGCTCACACTAGTATTGCTGGACACAGTAGGTGGCCTTTCTGTTAAAGCACATTTTCAGATACCTCTTTTAAAAATTCATCATTACCAACGGAAATTCCTAATGGGCTTCTACCATAATCAAACTTTTATTTAAAAACAATGCTGAGTACCGGCCTTTTATATCCTTTCTTATAGCATCCTTTCTAAGCACTGAGGAGATGAAGCTGCACCCTGACTATAAGCCCCATCTTCTTTCCATTCTGGAGCCAGAGATGCCTCATCAGGGAAAACACACACACACACACACACACACACACACACACACACACGTGTGGCAGGACAGGGATAAAACTACCGACCTTGCAAGATCCTGTGTGGGTCAAAGAGGATGCACTGGAAGCACCTGGCACTAAAGAGGCTCTCTATGTGGTTGCTTGTATTTTAGTCATTTATAAGCACTGTCCCAGAGCTAAGAACACCCTGCTTACTGCTTTAGTAAAGGTGTATGCAGTTCTCTTTCCCTTCAGTGGGACAGATGACAAGTGGTCAAGGGGTCTCTGCATACCCAAGCTGAAGCTGGCATTCAGAACAATTCGGTTCCTCTAACTTCCAGTTTCTGGCTAAGCATGGCCTCAGTGGCATCCACCTTTAATCCTAGCACTGAGGAAGTCAGGCAGGTAGGCAGGGGGATCTCTACGAACTCGAGGCCAGCCTGGTCTACATTGTGAGTTCTAGGTAAGCCTGGGCTACATAGTGAAACCCTGTCAAAAGAAAGAAAGAAAGGAAGAAAGAAAGAGAAAAAGGAAGGAAGGAAGGAAAGTTTCTGGCTGGTGCCTGGAATTGCAAATCTTTCAGGATTCTAGTTTGACTATTTTAAAAAAAAAAAAAATCATCCCATACGGGTTTCAGAAGGAGGCTGATTTCACTGGAGTGCACTGGCTTAACAAGTTCCTAGGGAAAGAATAAAAGTAAATAAACATCTGATTCTAAGCAGATCTGACAACATCTTCTCATTATCTCCTGAAAAAGCCCCCTACTGTTCCTCTGGATCCTGGCATGCTCTCCTGCTGCTGACTTTCACACCACATTTCACTTGGAGCCTTCCCTCCTTCCTCACTGATGTGCACATTAGAGACCTCATCCCCACACCCCAGGCCTGATGGTCCACAGAGGTCAGGAGCAGAGCTCTCAGAAGCTCTGAATTCCCAGCCCACTTTCACTCTTCCACCTCTATGGTAATCACTCCAGGAAGGTTGGAGTGTGCAAAGCCCAAGCATGAAACTTGAAGCTACCTCCTGAAGACAGGCGGCCAGGTGAGACCATGTCTGCTCCTAACAGGGCTCCCACTCTCCCAGTAGAGTGGGAGAACTAAACCCCAACATCACACTAGGGCACAGGTAAGCACTGGGCATCACTGCAGATGAGAAGAAGGCAATGGAGCCCTGCCTTTTGGTGGGGAGAGGAAAGCAGAGAGACAAATTAAAGCAGACACCTACAGGGAGAGGAGTAAAAATAGACAACACATCATGTATTTTTCAACCCAATGTGGTCAGGAAGCAAGAGAAGGAACTGCAAACACATCAGGTTGCCAGGCTTTCCAAGTCTGCGCCTGTCTCTAACCAACTCTCCTACAGCAATGTCACTTCCCAGACCTCCAAGGGTCAGAACAGAATAGCATGACAAAACTGACAACCCACTTTTGCCTTCTCTCTGACACCCTGAAAGTGTGCCATTTCGGACAAGTTCTACAGCTGAAAACCTGGCCCAAAGACCTCTTGGTCCCTGGGATGTCGGTAGACCTGAGAATACAAGCATCACCTGGGACAGAAGGGGCTCAGAAACACTGTTCTATCTCATCGGAACATCTGATCACTGTGTATCCCAGAAAAACAACTGAAAACTGAGTTCCTGAGGAAAGAAGACATCTACAAACCTGAAACTCATTCTCTCCTGCAGTGGAGCACAGGACCTTCTAGTTCTTCACCTCTTCTCCAATAGCCAGCACAAAAAGCCTGGCACACAGGCTGGGTCCCCAAGGTCCAAGTGCTGGAACACTGTATCTCTCTGTAAGGCATTGCATAAAACTCAGAAGTGGCTGACCTCAAACTGAGTCACTAGATCCATTTCCTCCAAATGCAAACCCGAATACTTACAACCAGAAGAGAAACAAACACAGAAAAAATAATGGCAGCCTCCTGTGGATGAGGTAGGGAATCACACCCAGAAGCATACAGGTGCCACATCTAAACAGCACTCTGCTAATCTCACTGATGAGCCCTCACTGTACAGGTCTGAGCGCATTCAACCAAAGCAAAACGATTTTCCAAAAGGGAGTCCTCAAAATGGAAGCTACACCACTGAGTTCTGTTCATTACAAGGAAATATGGGCTAATGGCCCTCTTTCTGCACATACATAGGCTCACACATAGCTTAAATAATGCAAAGAACTCTAATATTTGAGAAGCTGAGATCACATGAAAACGATTATTTTGAAATAGCAACAAAGGGCTTATCAGTGTGTGTACAGACAGCCTCACTTCACTCCGATTCCTCCTGGAACCAACAACAACTAAATATAACTTGGCCAGGAATAGCCACCAATCTATACATTATCAGATAATTAAAAACACAGGGTTATGCCTTGGACAGACTTGGACAGGGAGCCATCTAAACCTTGACCAAAGTGTGAAATTAAATCATGACACAAGACACTCTGGAGAGAGATCTTATAAGTCAGAATATCTCCTACTGACAAACGCAACACGAGGCAGGCACCACTCCTGTAGTCTCTAACTAACCTCCCTAGCCAGAAGCACAGTAGTTCACGTTGTAGGCAGGACTGGGGGATCAAGCTGAGGAACAGTGAGCGAACACTAAAGCCGAATTTCTTTCCTTTCTTACCACACCTGACTTCTTTTGTCTTCAATGCCAATTAAACACTAGCCTTAATTTTGTTTTCGAATGAAATTTTGCATTTGGGACAAAGAGAGAGAAGCAGCTACCTTTGGAAATTAAAAGTCAACTCAGTAACTCATGTTCTCCAGGCGTCACTGGCCAGGACAAAAGGCAGACAGGCACCTGCACTGGCAGGGATCTCACCCGATGGCTATCTGCACTAGTCCTTACTTAAAGACTGTAGCAACAGTGATAACTCAGCCAGGATGCTGATCGATGTTTATGAATACCGAATTCTAAAATAACTACGTCTCATTTATAACCTGTCTCATTATCGTACGATGCTGATTACTAAACTAAAATACTGGGCACAGGAGGGCTTTAATTCACAGGTGCCTTGGCCCGAGGATTAAAATCCTTCAGAAGTCTACAATGGAGGTCTGCTTCTTCAAAATGCAGAAAGAGCCCCCTGTCTCCTACAGTAGCATCAATCTTTCTAAAAGGACACAGTACTTCCCTCTCTTATATTAAATTAACCAGAGACAATCATATTCACTCTATTGATTTCAATAGTAGTATAAATTGATGTGCAAGAAGAGTTCATTTCATCTTTTGGGGGGAAGTCACATGTAGAAAGAAGATGTGGGTTCAAATTAATTTCAGTACCTACAGGCCGACATGCAGCAGGGGTCCCAGCAGCCTCTGGGAATGCACTGACTGTCTTGCCTCCGGGGCTGGGAATATGAGGATGGAACTCGACAGCAAGTCTTCAAGTGCCGTGGAAACTTTGTCAATACTGTGCAAAGCCTTAAGGACCGAGAGCTCTGGAGACCTTAGCTGCAGAGTCTTACATGCCACATCACAGTAAAGGTCCAAAGTGCCCACCATTCCCACCTGTGGGAGATTCCAGCATAACCTCTAAAGAGACTTTCCTTGTAGTAAATATATATGAATAACAACACTTTCATATAACCAGTAAAAGGGTGGCTATCAGATTTCAAATGAAGCTTTGTCAAAACTCACCCAAATGCTGACTTCAGACCCAATTTTTTTTAAGGCACTTGTCATGTTGGAGTTATGTAACCGACCATAATTAATATTTCAAATGAGAGAGCACTGTGTTCTGCATATCAGGCTCCATCTCAAGTCGTGTAAAAACTCACAGTAACAGGAGCATCCTAGCAGCAGAGCTTCCGTCACCGGTAAGAAATGTACTTCTTACAAGAATTACAGTCCTGATGAAAAGCAAGGTAACCAAGTTCAAAGCCAAACAAGCCCTAAAAAGCACCTCCCAGGGTCTGGTTCAAGAAATGGAGCAACTACTGCCTGCAGCAGACACAGGAACCGACGGAACTACGAATATCTTAACAGCACACGGCTATGACAACACCACACAAACAGTCCCGACTTTTAAAAGAGCTCGTTATCCTTTAAAACCTGTTTCCCTGATTGAGTACAACCCAAGTTTAATTTGGTCTCTTCACCCGGAAAACTGTACTTGGTTTCACAGGCCAGACCATTTCTAATCCTCTCATCTCACACAATGTACAAAGAATTTTCTTTACGGAGATGACAGCCCAGCAAGCAGCAAAAGATACATGTAAATTCCAGGGAGTGGGGAGTACAAACCTAACCGCAGGGACCTAACTACAAGACTGTTCAGAAGGACCTGGCAGGAGAAGTTAAGATTCTTTTTCACTAATTTAAGAGTGAACGCCCATTACTTTTTCACAAGCCCAGTTACATTAAAGAAATAAAAATAAGCATGCCATTAACGGAAGAGGCTGGCAAACATATTTCTGTTCAACAATTCCAAGAAGCTGCAATTCTTGGAGAAGGTAAGTCTCTCTACCACCCCCACAAGAGGACAACAGCCTACTCCTGACAACTGTCTACAATAGGCAACTAACAGAGGTCGTGGTTCTAAAGCATAGGTGTCTATACACAAATAGAATATGTCTGCCTCATCTTTCTCTCCCAACAATAAGAGTCAGGACCAGCACTGTGAACAGAATACCCTCAATAGGATCCACTACAAAGTTATTCATAAAATGGTTACAGATCTGACCAGATAATGTCTCTATTATATCCCTAAAAAAGAAGTGGGGGGGGTGAGGAGGAGGTTCCCAGACTATCTTCCTCTGACACATGCTGGACCCGGGTGTAGCAGATAGATCCAATGAAGGCAGGCTTCATTTACCTTCCATCCCAACAGATGATTCAGGAAGCCAGAGGAGAGGTAAACCTGAAGAATACTGTCCTGGGTAGGCGTGCCTCCATAAACCCCAGCGTCCCTGTCCTTGGCACTTCCCGGTTCCTTTTCCACCCGCGCTGGTTGGAGGAGTGTGAAAAACGGCACAGGCGGGTGGTTCCTTCGGCAATGTGTTCAGCCCTAAGCCTGACACCAGTGAGGGTCACCCGCCCAGTTTGTCTCAAAAGAGAAAGGGAGAGCAAGAACTGGCTCTCTGGCGGGCCTCCACTACCAAACTGAGACCTCCAAGGGCCGCCTGCCTGCCAGGCTGGCATGAGTGCCCGCCCCCAGGAACGGCAAACTGCCCAGCCGGGGGCCGCCTAGGCACACACAGAAACCGTGGGAGAGGGGCTGGGCTCCTCCCTCGGGGCCGCTGTAGTCCTCGCCTCTATCGTGCTTGGAGGATCTGACCCTCAACCTCTTCCAAGGTCCCCAAACTTCACTAACAACCCAAGCACCTGTTCCCTTCACCTCCTGCGCAGCCGATCGGCTCAAGCCCATCCGTATCCCTGCAGCGCTTTCTTCCAGCTCCTTGGACACCCGAAACACCCCAGGTCCCAGCGCGTCCCACTTTCCCTCTCCGGTGGGCTCATCCAGAATCGGTCCAGATACAGGTTTCAACACGCTCGCTGTCCTCCGCCCAGAAGTTTCCCCTGGGTCCATCAGGGTCCCCACGGAAGCGCTTCCAGTCCCATGCAGATGTCGGGCCTCCTCCCTCCTCCCCGGAGCCCGCTACGCGGGTGCCGTTAACGGCCGGTGCGCTCACCTCGGTTCACCAAGCGCAGGGCGTGCGTGAAGGAGGGGTCCAGAGAGTCCTTCTCCGCCATCAGCTCCGGCAGGTACTTCTCCTCC
>JADRCH010000060.1:6957827-7059480 GCA_019843965.1 Rhynchomys soricoides | reverse complement strand
GGCGGCCGCTCAGCCCGGCCCCGTGGAGCCCCAGATCACCGCGCTGCGGGCCGCAGGCTGCACAACGGCGGGATGAGCGAAAGGAGCGGGCCGGGAAGCCGAGGAGCGCTGGCCGGACTCGCTCGCCGGCCGCGACGATGCCTAGCTCAGCTGCGACCCGCCCCGCGCGCCGCCCCGCGCGCTCTGTGCCGCCGCGCAGAGCCCCGCGCCTACCCCGCCCCGCCCGCCGCGCCTGCGCGCTGCACCGACCGCCCGGCGCGCGCCGCCTCGTGGGGGCACTGGGACTGCGCGAGCCCGCGGCGGAGATATTGAAGGGGCGCTTCTTGTCCCGGATCCCTGGTCTCCATCCCGGGCTCCCCGATGAGCACCTCTAAACTGTCCAGCATTGCTTTGTATGTGCAGTCTGAGGCTCACCGGCCAAGTGGCGCGTCCAAGGTCACCCGTCTTAGGGAGGAGGGACAAGGGCAGAGCCTTTGGAGCCCGGGGTTCATCCTGCCAGGCTCTGGGAACGGGCAGTGCGACCAGGCTCCTTGTTCGCCAATGCTCCGCGGACTTGCCTAACTTAGGTCGCTTTGCTGTCCACTGCTATTTGTAGGAAAACAGAGCCGGGCGGGACTTGAAATGCCAGCCTCCTGAGACCCTTGGCGCAGAGGTCGGTTACATAAAAGCGCCTGCCCTTCAGACTGTCTTTGTCTTCCAAGACTTGCTCCGAGTTGCCCTTCTCCTTACAAAGTGGTGTCTGGACATGGATGAATGAGCCTCTCTAAACTGTCCCCAGTAGGGAACCTACCACACCGCACATAGGTGGTGATGTCTTCTGTCACCCTCGAGCCACCCAACCAAACCCCAGCAAATGCTCTCCTAGTCTCCTTGTAGATCCTTTGAGGTGTGTGGAATAAATGTCCCACACTAGGCCAAGGACTCCTGAGTCTCAGTTCAGAGGATATCATAGTCCCAACCTTGATAAGGAGAGTCCCTTGACAGTGCTCAAGACTTCCCCAGAAAAACCTTAATTGCTTCATTTTCTCTCTCTGCACTCTAAAACCGTTCACAGAACTACTAAGACTCTGCTTTCATTAGCCTAGGGCTTTCTTGGGGAACAGCACCTTTTGTCTGAGGGAGGTCTCCAACACCTGGTGTCAGGGACAGATTTAGGGAGAACACCAGAATAGTTTGCTGAAGGAATCCCCCAAGCACCTGATCCCTTGTTCCAGCCTTGTGGATACTCGATTTCGGGTAAGGTGGGACCCCGGAGTCCTCTGCAACAGCCTCCCTCCTGTCTCTCTTTAGCCAGAACTGGCAAGAGGCCGTAAAATACAATGGTTAACTAGTTGTGACCCTTTAGCAAACTTAGGTTGTCTGTGCCTCTGCTTCCTCAACTATCACACAGAGATGAGAAAAGGTTATTTCTTAGGAAGCTCATGAGGATTCCACAAACACCCGGCACAAAATGAAAGCCAGACTGTTCTGTGGCAGTCTCCCTCGCATGACTGCTCTCTGAGGCAGAAGCTTAGAAAGGTAGCAGGCAACACCATCTGTGTGGTCCTCGATGCTGAACGTGGAGCCCAACTCCAGCAGAGTAAGCTCATAAGGGTAGATGCTGCTTCTGACCCTGAGCCCCATGCCAGTCTGGTCCTGCAGTGTGCCCTAAGTGTGAGCATCATATCTGAAAACCCAACGCCTAGGTTATGTCAGCAGTCCCTAGAGGCAGTTGGGGAGTTCTTGAGAGGTTTCCCTCTTACATCTAAATGGAAGCACATGCCTCTTGCTGTAGTCTCCCTAGACTTGAATTCTGACAACCACTACTGAAGAGGAGAAGAAGACAGAGTACCTGGTGAAACAGCTCTTCTTGCCCCATGTCTTCCATTTTCTGCCTGGGTAGTAGTCTAAACTTTCACTGATGAGTATCTTTATTAAGCAGTTACTAATTATCTTTATTAAGCATTTACTAATTGTCTTTATTATAAGCGTTTACCAAGTGCCAGGCTGCTCTGGCAGCTTATACCTCGGCCTCTTGATACCTGCAGGAAAGATTCCGTTTATCACCATTTACTCATCAAGAAATCTCCAAGGCTGAGTAATTTTGTACTTTGCCAACTGTGCCACCGTTGGCAATCTGAGGTTCCAGGCCCTCCTATTCCTTTCCCACATCCAACCCTTTCCAGGTAGTGATCCAAGACTGATTAGATCTATGTCCCACCCCCACTGGAGCTGCTGGCAGAGATGTCCCACCAGCAGCGGGGGAGGAGGACTGTATACCATGAGGCCGACAACAGAGATGCTGAAGCATCTGCTCAGGACCCTCCTCTTCACAGAAACTTCCAAGAGGGCAGGTGCCCAGCAATGTGAGTGTCCATGCTGGGTCCTCCAAGGGAGAAGACTGATGTTCCTGAAATAGGCCCAGAAAATCATCCCCACCCACCAGTCTGGCTGGACCATAAGATCCCATGAGAGTACCACCATGTCTTGCTGCCTACTCTGCTGTTCTTCATAAACCCACTGTCCTGTGATCTCTAATTTTCAAATCCTTTAGAAAATGAGACTTGGTTCTTGGAGAAAGTTACAGCTTTCCTGCAAACATCAGCAGGCAGTGATATAAATTCAGATCTTTTGGGATTCTAGGCCGAAGATCTCTCCAGAATACTCTGCTTCTGGCCAAGCACATCCTGTGTGCTTGGATTTAGTGGCAAAAGAGACTGCTCTGGATTTAGTGATAAAAGAGGCCTTATCCAGTGGCACCTCTGGGAAAGGGGACAATGCCACTGTTGACTTTACCCAAGGCTCCACAGCTCCTGTCCACACTCCATGGAGTCCCTCAGCTGGCATAAGGAACCAGAACTACCTTTTCCTCAGATCCAGGTCAGTGACTTGACTCTCAGCCCCAGAGATGCAAGGAGTATTTCCCAAGCCAATGTTACCTATCATTCCAGGCTACTAGAAGGAGCACAGACAGTGCAACCCCAGAGGGATGGCTGTCATTTTATAATCTCCATTGACTTCCAGCCCTTCTCTCCCAGGGAGAGACAGATGATATATCCTTGGCCTCTGACATTAGCTCCTATGAGTCAGACACTGCTGCTGTGTCTGACATCATCAGGGCACCAATCACACAGTCTGTGTCTATGAGCTAGTTTTCTTCAATGTAAGGATTTCTGCCCACATTACAAACTTCCCTATGAATGTGTAAGAGATGTAAGCCCTTTGTTATATTCTCATGGGTGGAAAAGTCCAAATCAGGTCTCATTCTGGCCCCCATTTCCTTTGCTAACTATCTACCAATTCCTCCACAGCAAGCACTAACTCTGAGCACAAGGAAAGGATGACGCCTATCTTTCAGGGTCAGTTAAGATTTATACCTCACTAACAACCTCATAGACACAGTGTTAATGCTTTCCGACTCCTCCTCCTCTCTGCACCAATGTTATTTATGCTCTTGTTCATGCTCATCTGAGCCTCGTCTTCTGTGTCCTTGGAGCTTTCTCAGCTCCTTAGCTCAGTGTCTGGTTGAGCAGTGAGTTCAATCAATGCAAGCAGTCATTTATTCAGGGATCACTCAAGAAAAGAAAAGAAAAGAAAAGAAAAGCATTCTCTAGCATCACTGTTACTCAAATCTTCTAGACTGTGGCTTTGTCATGTAAGGAGGACACCAAAAGATGGCATAGCCTCACCTAGAAATCCATCATGAGCATGTTACAGCAAAAGACACCAAGAAGATCCACTCTGCTCTCGGACTCCAGTGGTTGCCATAGAAAACAGGTTACACAAGCTTAGACTGTGGCTGGAAGGGCAAAATGTAACCCTGGAAGGGAAGGAGAAACTTTGGAAGGAAGAAGTCCTCAGAGTTCAGAGCACATCCACAGATCAGGAGTGACTCTGTGAGGCCTCAAATACTAGATGCAGCTGGAAGGAAGCTCAGACATCAAGTAAGTGTAGCCAAGAAAGTTGAAATAGTCCAGAAGTTGGAAGGAGAATTGAATACATTTGCTCACATGCACATGCATACACATGTGAACATAATATGTACACAAAGAGAGAAATACATATGCACATGCACATATACACTCAGATAATCTATCATTTCTATTCCACTCAGTCTAAAAACAGGAAAATCATATCATCCAGCTCAATCATTCACATACCTAGAGACACCTAGCCTGCTTGCTCTGTATTCACATGCTTTCTGTGCAAGTCCTCTTTCCATGTGGTGGATGGCAAGTCCAGGTCCTCTTGCACACTTCTCTTTACTGCAGCAAAGCCACCCATCCAACATCTGTTCAGTAGGGAAGATGACACAGATATTGCGCACACACCCCCTCGTGGCCAAGTTCGGAAGTACATTCCCTCGAAAGTTCATGCTGTGGGACAGCCACTTGGGTTTGGGCCTCCACTGAAAGGAACTCCAAGGAGGACTGTAATGTCAGCCTGAGAAGGAAAATAATGAACGGGGATTCTAAAGTGAAGAAAATGAAAATGGAAGAAGGTAATGAAATGGGGATGGGGGGAGAAAAAGAGAAAGTGTGGGAGAAGGGAGAACAAAAGAAAGTAAAAGAGCAATGCACAGAGAAGCAGAGAAACGAGCATAGGGAAGCCTTCCTGTGTTTGAAGGTAGGCACACAGAGGAATTAACAAACAAACAAGAATCAACATGTCCAGGCTCCTCACTGTGACAGCCAGGTGTGTGCAGATAAACCATTTGACCCCATCAGGACCTGCCTTGGTGATCTTTCCAAATTCCAAATCCTTCTGTCTCACTTCTAAGCCTGGAAAGTGTAACAAGTAACAATTGTCTTCTTCCTATTTGATTGAGATCTGATGAGACCAATAAGACCCACAGAGAAGACTCTGAAAAGTGCCATGCCGTTCTCTGACCTAGCCATGGTGGAAATGGGTTTTGTTATTTCCCTTGATGTGAGAGCCACCCTGTATCCGTCACATACTGTTCTGAAAATGTGCTATGTGGTGGTGGAATACAAGATGCTATGATCTGAAAAGCACAGCTGAGATGTAAACCACTATTGCCTCGACAGTAAGACATCCATGTCCGTCTCCTAGCCCACAGTTTCATGTTAGAATGCATAAAGACAGAAAACAATTTTGTCTATGTGGTGGGATTTTGGGGGAAAGGAGGCTCAGTAAAACCGCAATTATTGAGTTTGGTAAAATAATCAGAAATAAAATATTTTTGGCAGGATCAGACTGTCTATCCATTGCACAGCAAGCTGGTAAAGTGATAACATTTTTAAAGTCCAACACACTGGACGTCATATAAGATATGTTGGGGGCTAGAGAAATGGCTCAGCAATTAAGAACACTTGAAACTCTTGCCGAAGACCTGAGTCCTGTTGCCACACCCAAGTCAGGAGGCCCATAACTGATCATAACTCTAGCTGCAGGACATTTGACACCCTCTTGTGGTCTCCACTGGCACCTGCACTTATATGTACACACCAACACAGAGATATTCAGATATACAGGTAATCAAAACTAAAATAAACTATTTTTTTTAAAGAATACAGGCTTGTAATTGGTTGCGGTTTTTTTGGGTTTTTTTGTTTGTTTGTTTGTTTGTTTTTTGTAGTTAAAGGAAGATGAGGTAAGCTTACCAAAAATGGTTGTGAGAAAGAGCAGACATGAGGTTGTATATTCAGGTAAGAACACTGAATTCCCAAGGACAATATTTCAGAACAAAAGTAGACTTCTTGACAGTAACTTTAAGAGAAGCTATGTGTGGCCAAACATTTCATTCTTTGCTTTCTCTACAACATACTTCTAGCTCACACACACCTGAGCTGTCAGCCCTACTTTGCTGGGATGTATACCAGGTTAATATATCCTCCCCACACCCCTGCTTGTTGTTAACGGAGGAGGGAGGCAGGGCATTCTTAATCAACTTCATGTTGCCTCAGATGACGGTTAGCATACAGCAGTATGCCAGATTCCTCTAGTTGATATTATCATTTCAGTGGGTCCTACTTGGTCTTTCTAGCTACACTTACTGGAGACTGGTCTGCAATCAATCACCATTTCAATGTACAAAGCTTAATGATCTATGCACAGTTATACATGCTGAGCTCCCAGGAGTGCATACTGTTTGAAGCCACCTGCTAAAGAGCCGAACCCAGCCAGCAGCCTCTCCCTAGTCAGCTAGGGACTTTGGGATAAAGGAGCCTCTTCAGGCTTCTTTAGAAAAATGAAGGAAAGATAATTCCCTACAAGAACATACTCTATGATCCTCATGAGATAAATGTGAAGTGCTTATCCCAGGACCCATGAGCACATGACAAATGACATCTCAGTAGAACATCACTGTTCCATGGTGGGGGGAGGGGTAATGTGAGCTGGGTATATAGCTTTAACTTGTCTAGAAGTCAACAATGTGAAAAGAAACAAACAATACGGAAGTCATCTATTCAACCCAATACATTTGGAATGTATTTCAGTATTGTAATCAATAATCTAAAAATATTGGTGACCTTTAATACTCTTTCATTTTTTGGTAATATCTCTAGAATCTAGTATTTTGCATCCATAGCACATTGAATTCAATTCAAATTTTTCAATGATTAACAAAAAATACAAAGTTGTAATTTATGAGGGCATGAGCTGCACTATTTTAAAATTTAAATTCAATTGATTGAATAGCATTGTAAGTAATTCCTTACTACTAATAACAACCATTCATGTGCTAATTAGCCATGTACGTGTGGACAATGGCTTTGACACTGGACAGTACAGAGTGACAGGACATGATCCAGAATCAAATCCCCGCTGTCAGTCCCTAACCAAATAAATGTGCTTGGTCTCATCCTTCACAAAGTCCCAAAGTATATTGTGTACAGCTGGTGTGGTGGCTACAAGAGGCCATTGATGAAAGTTCTTTTTCTTCACCATCCTGGGCTTGACAGTTTGATCCCCTTCCACTTTGGACATCATGGCCTCGTCCCAGACAGGAATAAGGACTGATGAAGAGCCAAGGATGAAAATGGTTAGCACTTGCTTGCCCTTTTCTGCTGATGAGATGCTCCCCTGAAGCCCCATGAAGTGTCATTAAAGATGCATACTGCAGTAAGCATCCTTGTTTGCAGGGGGCAAAATCTACAGGTACCGTGCTTTCTAGATGTTCTGGTTAGGGTTAGGGTTAGGGTTAGATGTTCTAGTTAGGGTTCTCTGTTGTGATAAACCACTGACAAAAACCAACTGGCAGGGTGAGGAGGATTTTACTTGTCTTACAATTCCACATTATAGTCATCACTGAAGAAAGTCAAGGCAATGTGGAAGAGTGCAGTTTCCTGGCTTCTTCTCCGTGGCTTTCTCAGCCTGCTTTCTTCTACAACCAAGAACCTTCTGGTCTGGCCAGGAATAACACTGTCTACAGTGATCTGGCACCTCCTATATCACCATCAATCATTAATGGAAAAAATGTGCCCCACCACCACTCCTGCCTTCAGGCCAGTCTCCTGGAGTAATATTACAATTGAGGTCCCTCATCCCAGATCACTCCTCCCTGTACCAAGTTGACAAAAAAGTAACCAACACACTTGGATACATTGCCTTCACCAACAAAACTGGAATTCTTCAGTAAGGAAAAATATGTCGGATACTTCGTAAGCAACTGATCACCTCCTACAGAGGTGGTGCCTGCAGTTGTAATGGCTATGCCTATTGCTGATACTACTAGTACTACCACTGAACTTCTACAACCAAGCTCTCCCATTGTCTCCACGGGAGGCTCACAGTCTGCAACATTTAAAACAACAGTTTCATGTGGTTTTCACTATTTAATGAAAATATCCCCTGTTAGGGCTTTACATCTTAGAGTATTTCTGAGGACAGCTCGTGGGATCAGCATATGTGGAGTAAGAGGGGAGGAGCAATAAACCACCTTTATGTGAGGACTGTCGATAGCAGAAGGAACAGATTCTTGTGGAGACGGTGCAGGCAGGGGCTGTCTGCTTTCTAAGAATGAGGTAAAATCTGGGGCTGGAGTTACTGTCTGCTGAGATTGTGCTTCTAGCCACTGGGAGGGTACCTGTGGAAGGCAAATGTGTGCTGCCTATTGAGGGTTATCGTTTCTTAGAGGCATCAGAAATGGCTATATGGAATCAGATTCAGCTGTGAGACTTTCCAGTGATGCTGACTTTTAATGTCCTGTCTCTTTAGTCTGTCCCCATTTGTCACCAAGCAGGAACAGATGCACTGTCAACCTCAATATCATGCAGGTATAACCTGGTTTGCTCTCAAAAAGGTGCTTCAAACCTAAGTCTCACAGTAAGGCAACTAATATAATCACTTCACAAGCCAAATGAAGAGATGAGATGAGCAAGTGCACACAGATTTAGCTTATGTCCTCACACTGAAGATCTCCATTGTAATAGTGTATTGTTTTCTCTTACTGTGTTATCACACAGTGAGTTTTCTATTTCCTTTTTTCTTATACTCCCTCTCAATTTATTAGAGTCCTGAAAGGAAAGAAATTGTGTACTCAAAAGGGCTGTAACGGGATTTTACAAAGAGGTTATTTACAAGGTTAAGGTGGGGAGGAAAAAAAACTAAAAAGGAAGAAGGCAGTGTGGGATCTCAGCAGAAAACCTGGCCCTCCTGCCTCTACCAGTGAGGCAGAGAAAACTAAGTCTGTGCCAGCTATAGGGGTAGAACAAAGCCTTCAACAACGTTGTGCTGAAGACAGGTAACACACCAAAAACCAACTGAGCAGAATTTGTTTACTGAATTGTCATTATTCTCTTTATCTAAAGAAACCTTTGCAAAGAACTCACTGGGTGCCTGGTCCTGTTGAAAAGAGTTCACTGTGCCAGATAACTGTCAATGTCACATTGTCGTGGAGCAGCTGGTTCCTTAAGGTATGCTCTTGCTAAGTGGCCTTGTATTTTTTAGGCGGAGTATGAAGCTGTAGTTCCTGTGGGTTTATTCTCCCAAGGACTAACAAGCCCTTACTCCTGGACTCAGCTGTAATCATACCTGCTCTGAGGAGGCCAAGAGGGTGCTATCCACGCCCTTGGGGCTGATCACTCCCTTGACCTTTAAAAAAATTACTTATATATTTACATCACAAATGCTGCCCCCTCCCTGTCTCCCTTCCCAGGGTTCCTCTCCCTTATCTCCCTCCTTTTCACCTCTGAGAGGGCTCCCCCTGTGTATCCCCCCACCCCGGTGCATCAAGTCTCTGCAGGATTAGGGCACATCTTCTTCCACTGAGGCCAGACAATTCAGCCCTCTGCTGCATATGTGCTGGAGCCTTGTACCAGCTCACATATGCTTTTTGATTGGCATGTCAGTCAGTTCCCAGGGGTTAATCATCACTGTTGGTCTTTCTGTGGGGTTGCCATTCGCCTTCAGGGCCTTCAATCTTTCCCTTAACTCTTCCATAGGGATTCTCAACCCCCATCCAATGTTTGGTTGTATCTGTATCTGGCTCAGTCGGCTGCTGGGTGAAGCCTCTCAGAGGGCAGCCATGCTAGGCTCCTGTCTGCAAGCACAACATAGCATCCCTAATAGTGTCAGCAGTTGTTGCCTGCCCATGAGATGAATTCATAGATGGCCCAGCAATGCTGCACCACCTACAGCTCCCTCAACAGCATTACCATCTGGGGATCAAGTGTTCAAATGCCCAGGATTAGAGGAGGAATTTCTCATTCAAACCACCACGGGTGCTTATGAAACCAAATAACTGTATAAAATACATATTTTAAAAATCTATTTAAATGGCTCCTGTGATAAATATTTGTTTTCTGGGTTTTCTAAAATACAGAGAAGAATAAAATGTTACACAGCAAAGAAATAATGCCACTTGTGCCAAAGAACCTGTTGTTGTAATAGAAAGGGGCATTTCACTTCACAGAACATGCAAAGGAAACCCAGTGCAGGGAATGTGGCTTCTGACTAGGTCTTCAGAATGAGCCGAGGATCCCATGCTGCATACAGTAGTGATTGTTAGTCATTGGTGGTTTCTCCAAGATTTGCTCTTATAACAGGCCCCTCAATTAGCTTAAGAGTCCTTAAATCAAGTGAGTCTCCTCCGATTAAGGAACTGCTGTGTTCTTGCTTTTGTGTTCCTATGTCTATCAAACAGTTGTCCTTTCTCTAGAAAATTGCTCCAATTTTGTCCTCTCTTGGGATTCTCTATTCCTTTGAATGATACCTCTATTATTCCAGAGGTCTGGAAACCTTTCCCTACACCCCCAGAAGCTTTGTCTGCAATTCCTGTGGCTTTTTCCTCCTAAGAGTCCCTGGACTCCCCCGTCCCTGCTCTAGCCCTCCCTTCTATCTCATAGTCCAGTCTTCTCCCTGATCCTGTGATCACTGGCATCCCTCTCCACAACTGCCCGTGCTGCACCACACTGATCTTTAAAAATTCAAGTCTGGTTTTTTTCCTCTCTTAAAGCCCTACAGGGTCTCCCACACTGTTGGTTCAGATGAAGGTCAGATTCGTTATTCAACCAGTAACAGACTGCAGGATGTGGTCCTTCCTATTCTGATGGTTGATTCTGACGTCACTGCAGTCACACAGACCTTTGAGTTCAGGGAATGTACCATCAATAAGTTGGATTAGTAAGTCCAAATGTACAGGAGAATCAAGATTTAGTATTCGCCAGACTCTTAACCTGGTTTGCATTGTTTTCTTTCCTTATCTTCTTCCTTATAGTGTTTAAAGTTTCCTCTTTTTGCTAGCTAAGCGAAAAGCACAGGGCTTTGCATATACCAAGCACAGATACATCCTCTAATCTCCATTTCTAGCTTGGTGGTAAGACATATTAAATGACCTTTCACAATGTCAGCCCATCATTCCATCATATGCACACATGCAAAATTTTGGACATGCATGCATTGGCATGTGAATGTGCACAGGATCATTTGTCTATGTACATACATACCTGTGAGCATGAGTATAAACACACACACACACACAGGCACACACACTGTTACTAAGACTAAAGAGACTCTGTATCTCAAGTGAAAAATATGCTTTAAGTGAGGTGTCCACTGAGGCTGGAGAGATGGCTGCTCTTCTGCGGGACCCAGTTTCAATTCCCAGCACCCACATGGCCCCTCATAACTGTCTGTAACTCCAGTTCCACAGAATATGACACCCTCACACAGACATATGTGTAGGTAAACTATCAACACACTTAAAAATAATAAAATGAAATAATTAAAAAATTATTTCTAAAAATAAAAAAATCAGGTGAACCCTTGATTCAGGGAAAAAAAAATTCTCACTAGGTCCAAAATTCCCTCCATGCTCTTTCTCTCAATATTTATCTCTGTATTGCCTCAGTATACGTTGTGCATATGTCTTTTCCTTTACTGTTTCAGACTTTGGAACAGAGTTTCTGCCTTCATAAAGCTTATAGTCTACTGGAGGAGACAGAAAGGCCAACAACCAGCTCTATAAACTTAAAGAAGTGACTTAACCTCCCTGTGCCACAGACCCAGTGTCTATAAACTGGAACTGTGATGCCATCCTCACAGTGTCATTATGGACTGAAATTAAATAAAAGGTCAATGTGTAAGCGCCAATCTCATAAGATCAGTCTGAGACATAATGGAAGCATACAGGACTAGTGCTTAGAACAATAATATAAAGATACCACATGTCTTCATCAAGTGATGACTTTATAGTTTGTGATGTGAGCAAAAGAATACAGTAATATTTCTCACTCAGATTCAATTTTCTAAAAAGACAAATCCAGAGTTAGTGATAAAGGATACCAGAATATGGGAGAGCATACCAATAATTTCAGTAGCACTTCAGTAGAAGCAGGGGGATCAGGAATTCAAGATAAACCTTAGCTACATAGTAAGATTAAAGCTATCCTGTGCTACAAGAGACCCTAGATAGGTAGATAGGTAGGTAGGTAGGTAGATAGATGGATAGATAGATAGATAATAGATGGATGGATGGATGGATGAATTCGTGGGTGGATAGATAGATAGATTATAGATGGATGGATGGATGGATAGATGAATTCGTGGGTGGATGGATAGATAGATGGATAGATAGATAGATAGATAGACCTACCCAGGATGTCCCCTTCAAAGAGGTTGTGGAAACAAAACTCAGGCCCTTACACCTGAGTAGCAGACACTTTACCCACTGAGCCATCTCTCCAGCTCCTCTTTGTAAACAAAATAGCATGTGCATACTAAGCAGTAACCCTCACACATGAGCAGCATTAACAAAAGCTGGCCGCCTTCTGACTCTCCATTTGCTTCAGGTGTAAGCATTCATCAAATCTGGCAATTCTCAATTCTCAGATTGCACACAGCCATGCACGTCAGACTTCAAAGCCACGGTAGACTACCTCCCAACCCTGAATGCTTGCACATCACCACTCAGTCATACCAGAGTCATAGCGATGAGCTGCCAGATAGGTGAAACACTTGGATCTTGCTGGAGCTTTTTTCATAACTTCCCTAATCACTCCTCAAATGAGTCCATGTGATGATCAATATGAATTGTCAACTTAATGGACTCTAGAATCAAGTAAGAGGCAAGTCTTCCAGTATGTTTGTGAAGTATTTTCTACACTGAGTTAGCTGAGATGGGAACATCCATCCTAAAGGTGTAGAGACTGTTTCATGGGTTGGGGTCCTGGGCTCCATTCAAGTGAGAATGTGAACAGGGACATCCATCTGTCTCTGCTTCCTGACAGAAGGTGAAAAGTGAAGAGCCTCCCTGTCCTCCAATTACCATGCCTTCCCCACCAATGATGGACTGCATCATCAGACTGTGAGCCAAAAGAATCTCTTCTGTCTTAAGCTGCTTCTGGTGATTGTGTCACAGCAGTGAGAAAAGTAACTGATACAGTCAGTAACAGGTTTCCATCTTTTCCCCATTTGGAGGGGTGGTGGAGGAAGGAAGAGAAATCCTGGAGGATGGGGTGACTGGTCCAACAATGGACCCCTCAGCTTGGGTTACATAGTCTGATCCCATATCTGTACTATTTCTCCTGAGGCTTTTTCTACTATGAAGCCAAATTCTGCTGGAAGATTTTTGTCCACATCTTCCAGGAATGAGTTACTACAGACCTTTGATCTCATCTGGAAAAAAATCAGGCTCTGAGCCACCTTTAGTCTGAGATGTCTCCAAGGGCCGAAATAACACCTACTCCTTTCTTTTCTCCCTACCTTCCTCGTTCCTTTGTGTGTGTGTGTGTGTGTGTGTGTGTGTGTGTGTGTGTGTGTCTTTTATTCATTTCCCCCTTTTGTCTCCTTTTGTGTGCTGCACAGAGCTGCAGGCTTGCTAAATTGGCAAGTCCTGACAACACTGGATGAGAGGCAAGGGAGAACAGGAGAGAAAAATGATCCCAGTGATTCTGTTGCTAGTGAATTGCATGCTTTCTTCACAGCTGGAAGCAGTGTGTGAATAATCTCTGAATTAAGTACTTTCCCTGAAGAAGGCACATTTTCTCGAACAAGAATTAGGGCACACTTCTGATAAGCAAGCTGAGGATATGCAAAGAGGCCAAAAGATTGGAATCAGGTTCAGGGCCTGGGAAGGAGGCAGATAAATTCTTCCTCATTCTGCGCATGTGTGTGTGTGTGTGTGTGTGTGTGTGTGTGTGTGTGTGTGTGATATTAAAAGAAATCTAGGTTAAAGTTTATTCAGCTTTCAGGTCTATGAGACACTAGATTAAATGGTGAGACCTCTTCCAAGAATAATAACTGCTATGTCTTCTTGACCCATTGCCCAAGTGTTCCCAAAAACTGCACAGCTGAGCTGTATCTACATATTCAATGACTTCCTTGTCATTCCAGGGTCCCTCCCAAGTGCACACTGATACACTGTGCCACCTCTGACATGGCGTCCATCTTGAAAACGTGTCTTAGTCACATTTTTGTTGTTGTGCAGAAACCATGACCATGACAGTAAAGCAGTGGCTTAAAGAACTTACATCTTGATCCATAAGCATGAGGCGGGGGTGGGGGGGACAGGGAGACGGAACATCTTGATCCATAAGCATGAGGCGGGGGGGGGGGGGGGGGGGGGGGGCATCTTGATTCATAAGCGGGGGGGGGGGGGGGGGGACAGGGAGACGGAATGAACTATCGTGTAATGGTGTGGGTTTTTGAAACCTCAAAGCTCACCCCCCCCCCCCAGTGACACACATCTTCCAACTAATCCATGCTCCCTATTTCTTCCCAACCAATTCCCCCAACTATGGACTGAACATTTATAAAGCATGATCCTGTGGAGGCCACTCTCATGTAAAATACCACACAAAGTGAGGCTGCTATTCTCTCACGCTGATTTATGCATACAGCAGAATGTCATTAAGAGTAATTTTATTGCTATGTTGCTTTAGCAGAACAGGCAAATTTGGTTTTCCCCTAGGTCTGTGGCCTATTTAGTCTCAGGTCCTTGACCTGCTGAGCAGTGTTAAGCATGCATTCTGTCTCATGGAGTGGGCCTTGAATCTAATTAGATGGCAGTTGGTTTTTATGCCACCATTGCACCAGCATATCATGCAGGTAAGTGACCATTGTAGGCCAGAGGGTTTGCATCTGGGTTGGTGTTCAACTTTCTTTTGTGGTAACATGTATCCCTGTACCATGAACACAAGTGAGTAGAGGTAAAGGCTCTAGGTAGGCACCAGCTCAACTTCTTGTTCAATGAGAAAAAGAAAGAGGGGGAAATGGAGATAACTCATCAGTTAAGGGCATGCACTGCTCTTTCTTCTAGTAATGGATTATTAAAATCTTGCCCTGGAACATGTACTCTGACTTTATCATTGAGTTCTCAGATGAGAGACATGCTCTCAGCCTATAAATTTTTAAATAGCTTTAGGCAGTACAATAGCTGAACAGCTGCCTACCCTCCATGCTGTTAGAATCTACTTTCCTATCAATAATCCCACGTTATTATTTACTATTTTCTGTGTTCCATCTGGGCTGCTCTTAACTGAATTGGCCAGCTTATACAGCCATGGTTTTATGGCTTGGCTCATGGCAGCTCTCTTTCTCCCTCCTAAACATTCTTCTTCCTCCTTGTCCTCTCTCTTCCAAGCCCTTAAAAACTCAACCCCACCTATCTCTGTTCTGCCTAACGATTGGCTATTGTCACTTTTATTTACCAATCATAATTAACTGGGGCCAGGGTCACTCAAGTCTTATGTGTAGACTCTCTCCTCTCTGGAGCACCAGTCTTTAGGGGGGGGAGCACCAGTCTCCAGCACCAGCCAAATAAACTTCAGTCTTTCCTTCTTGCACAATCCCACTGAGCAAGCCACTGAGGAACACAAATTAGCATCAGAATACAAGCAGCATTAGGCTAATCCACTGCACTTTCTCTTCCAGAAGACTGGAGTTAGATTCATAGCAGCCATGCCAGGTGGCTCACAACTCTAGGTGACCTCATGTCATCTTCTGGGCTTTTGGAGTACCTACCCACACATGCACACACCACACACAAACATGCATTCATACACATAATTTATAAAATAGAATTCATCTTTTAAAAAGAAAAAAAAGTGACAACCCATCATTATTTAGCCATACAGACTGTTAGCACACTCCTCATGTAATAGGTTGAAAATCTGTAAGCTACTTAATCCATCAACATACATTTCATGTTCGACAAATTTACACCAGGATGATTTGTTCTGAGCTCTGGTAGTTTTAAACACAGCAATACTGACAACTAGTTTGAGCATGTAGTGTAAAAAGAAATGTCTTGGAGCTATTATCTAGAGAATGTTCAAGGAGGTGGAGGTGAGAAGGCTGAGATACAGGGTATTCTTTTCTTGTGCTCAGGAGAAGTGTCATATTGCAGAGCTTACCCAGGAGTGTGTGTGAGAAAGAGTGTTAAATTAATAGTTTGTAATGTACATATGCATGTATAATTATATGACAAGTTTAGAAAGCCAATCATGTTGTCAAAAATCCACTTCATTTGAGTAAAACTGAAATCCCATGAACCAAACGGTTGCTTTTTTCCCTCTAATGATTACGGCTAAAGAATCCCTGTTATCACTCACTCCTACCCCTCTCCACCACCAGCCAAATAAACTTCAGTCGTTCCTTCATTCACAGTCCCACTGAGTAAGCCACTGAGGAACACATGCCAGGAGCACATGGATTCATTGTATTTCCCAGCCTAGGGAAGGCACATATCAAACATTACATGGAAGGCCAGGAGCAGAAATGAGACAACTTAGGACTTCTCTTCTGCAACCCCATGCTATCTCCACTGGCTGCCTGCCCTGAGTATCTTTACCTTACCTTACATGCTTTCCTAATACATGCTTACCTTACATGCTTACCTCCAATAGTCAATGAGCTTATATTATTAAATCCACTCAGACACTCTGGCTCTCACTATAAATCATGATTTATAAATTATTGATCTTACTACCTACTGATTCCTAATTTTTTGAGAAGATCTCGCTGTGTAGCCCTATAGTCCTGGCTGTCCTGGAATTCACTATACAGACCAGGCTGGCCTCAAACTCACAGAGATCCACCTGCTTTTGTCCAGAGTGCTGGAATTAAAAGCATGCACCACCACATCCAGCACTAAAACAACGATTTTTTCATCTAGCTAGATGCATCTGCATATGTGTGTTAACATATTGTTTAAAGGCTGTGTCCTACAGTATAATTTGACCCTGAAGTGGATCATCATGTTAATCAAGAGACCACAACTGATTGAAAACCTATGAGGGGGAGATTAAAGAAAGTGCAGCAGGGTAGTCCATGCTTAATTTGATATATAAAACATTTATTGATAGTCAAAACACATTTAAAAATAGTTTGAAATAATCTCTATCTCATTAGGTAACAATGCTAATAAAACAAAGTTTCACCATAGACTAAGTTCTATGCAATAATCAGTTAATTAAGCAAAGGGACAAGTTGTATTTAAAGATCTGTTGATAGGACATCAAAGACATTTTTTTCTAATATGATGTACTTTCCCCATAATGCATCTTCCCTCTTTTTTCCCTCCTGTGGTGAATGGCTGTAAAGAAAACTTTTACAAATGAAAAGAAGGGAGGGAAGAATGGAGAGAGGGAGGGAGGGGCAAGGAGGAAGGGAGGAAAACAGAAACTCTTACAACAGGCAAGGTGCTGATACTACAATTTCAGTTTTAGTGATATCTGGATTATATCTGCAGTCCCCACACTCAGTCTTCGTTTGTTAACAGTGCTCAGATATTTCCCCATCGCAGTTTTATCCTCTGTATCTAAGACTTTGTTTTAGGATGAACAGAAATGCCTAATAGGAATAACTCACCTTCTCTCGCCTTCTACCTCCCTCCCCTCCTTCCTCCTTCTCCCCCTCCCTCCTCTCCTCCCTCTCCCTCTGCATTCTCTTCTCTCTTCTTCTTCTTCTTCCTCTTCTTCTTCTTCTTCTTCTTCTTCTTCTTCTTCTTCTTCTTCTCCTCCTCCTCCTCCTCCTCCTCCTCCTCCTCCTCCTCCTCCTCCTTTCTCTCCTCCCTCTCACCTACTCTCCTTTCCTCCCTCCTCTCTTCTCTCCCCCCTCCTTTCCTCTGTCTCACTCTCCCTTCCTCCTGTTATTTATTTCCTTTATGTCTTCTCTTTGTCTTTAATCTCCTGTCTCTGTCTCCCTCCCTCCACAACAAAACAAAACAAACACAGAGCACATCAATATTTGTGACTGATATAGAAGTAGGAAGGTGACATCCATTGCCACCTTGCTCCTTCCCTTGTCTGCTCAGAGTTGAAAGAACTTACAGGATCCAGGGTAGACAACTATGAGCCCCCACTCACCAAGTCAGTGGCACAAACATACAGGAAATTTCACTTTCCTCCTTGCTTCTGCACAGGGCATGGGTCAGCCACTCAGACAATGCAGTGACTAAAAAAAGTCCAGTCCAGACTTGCTCACTGGAGAGAAAGGAATTTCAATCTGGTCCTTCTCTCATCTGGCTAGTATGAAAATATTCATTCAAAACAGGTTGAGACTTTTGTTTTCATGATGCAATGGACTATATGAGACAGACATAAGTTCAAAGTCTGACTTTGATTCATAGCAATAGTGAGACTTTGAAGAAATATATTCTCCTATCTCTACATCTTCATCTTATTTTTTTTTATTTTTTATTTTTTATGTTTTGTTTTTTCGAGACAGGGTTTCTCTGTGTAGCCCTGGCTGTCCTGGAACTCACTCTGTAGACCAGGCTGGCCTGGAACTCAGAAATCCACCTGCTTCTGCCTCCCAAGTGCTGGGATTAAAGGCGTGCGCCACCACTGCCCGGCTACATCTTCATCTTCAAGTTAGGGTACCATACATTACAAGGTCCCCGTGAGGTGGAAATAAACTCATAACCAGGTCTCCTGCAAAGCCAGATCACTGTATGCTGGATGTCAGCAAAACACGTTCTCCTTCCCTCTGAACAGTGAAGCTGTGCGCTGCAGTTCTCAGGCTCCCCGGGGTCTGACTTATTTTGTGGAATGAGCAAAATTCTACTCTCATGTTTGTTAAGAGCCTACTCCACCTACAGGCTTTCTGCTCTGTAGGATACAAGGAAAAACTAAGGGCTGTAGCCCTTGAGGAAGTAACCATTATGTTCGAATAGATCATTTAATCCATCTCATTATTTGGTAACAAACTGAGCCAGCTGCAAGCTCCCCTGGATGCCAATGAAAAGAAAGGTGTAAACAGTGTAGTTCAGCACCTGTCTTCTCTCTCTGGAACACTGGCTGAGGAATAAAAACAATTGCTACCTTGTCCTCCTGGCTCATCTCCATACCAGGTGGACAAGAAACTCACCAAGTCCTTTCCTATTTTCTTACAGGTGCACCATCAAAGCAGTGCACCTTGGTACAGAAACTGACTGAACTGGTAATTAGAGCTTCCTGCAAACTTCATATGGTTTTGAATGTGCTGTTGCAAGTAGAGAGACACACACAGGACATCATTATGGCCTTCCCTACTTAATTATATTAACAAGCATTTAACCCATTCATTGATTCCCTGGCTCTTCTTAACAACTCATTCAGCTCCCATTAACCAAACGTCTCCTATGTGTCAGGCACCACCCAAGATGTTTCACCAAATTCCTGTCAATCCCTATGCCTCCAATGGGCATCAGTTACTCATTTCACTGTTCTCAGCTCTGAGCTCAGCACATGCTGGGAAAGGCACAGAGTAACCTCCTGAGCTCTGGGATAGATTCAATATTAATGAATTTAACGTAAATGTTATTTTGAAGCAAGCCTTAAAATGGTTTGGTCTACTTTGCAAAAAACAATTTTAAATGTAAATTTGACATTGTAAGGATAGTTTCCCTTTCATTTGGTACTAAGTGCCTGCCCTTACCACATGTGCCTGATTGATGATGCTCTTGTCTCCCAGTCCAGCTCACCTCAACTCACCTCCTCTTCTAGTTCCACACATTCCGAGACTAGCAGAAGAAGGCACTCCAAGTCACTCAAGAGTGGAGGTGTGGCCAGCTTCTCTTTCCACCAAGATGACCCTGAAGTGACCCTGTCACAGACCGGTTAAATGATCATCTCAGAACCTAGGTTTCCGTTTTCATCTTCCTCAAA
Source organism: Rhynchomys soricoides (assembly GCA_019843965.1). Classification (NCBI taxonomy): domain Eukaryota; kingdom Metazoa; phylum Chordata; class Mammalia; order Rodentia; family Muridae; genus Rhynchomys; species Rhynchomys soricoides. The sequence goes on along the minus strand of JADRCH010000060.1, from coordinate 7,039,948 downwards.
CTAGGGCTAATAACAGAATCGTTTTCATAGATTGCCGAAGATTGAATAATAAATGGCTCGATAAATAGAAATGATTATTATTATCGTTTTAGGATATAGCACTCTGCCCTCATGTCTCTCAGCCTTCTTTGTACACAGTAATTTTGTGTCTCATTTTGCTGTCCTGTCTCTAACCTTTCCTTAATGCTCAGTCCTGTGTCATGACCCCTGGGGATTTCATGCCTTCCAGAGGACAACAAGGTTAGAAATTCTCTAGGCAACTGTTTCTTTAGATCTGGTCATGCAGCTTTGAGGAACTTGGAGCACTAGTTGACTAAACAACCCCCACTGTACCACACACACAAATGTGTTAGTGATGGCATGGCCAGATCCTCTTGCTGTCAAGATAATACTGAAATGACCCTGTTACAGACTTGTTTAATAATTGTCTTGGAACATCCGTTTCAGATTTCATCTTTCCTCAAGTTAAGGCTAACAACAGATTCTTTTCCATAGATTTAAGCCTTAAGCCTTGGGAAGCTGGAGCTCCATTTTTAGAAGCTAGTGTAATATAACAGTTAAGAATCTTGGGAACCAGACTGTCAAGTCTAAAGATTCAAGACCTTAGAAAATTTTACTTAACTTTTTCAGGCCTTGCTTAGTTTTCTTATCAGGAAGACAAATGATCTTGAGCTACACACACTGTAGACCAGGTTAGACAAGGGCAACGTAGACCTCATGTTATGGACAACCCTACATTGTACTTCCCATACCATATGCCAAGGACTGAGGTCACATTCCACTGAGATCTTCTACATTCGTTTCCAATCTACAGCCATCTCTAAAGGCCTCCAGAGTTTGCTGCTGAGAGAGCTCCAAAGCCAGCTACTTCCAATGCCTCTGGGGTTTCTTCTTGTGCATCCTCCTGAAGGCAGACAGTGCCGTGAGACCTTTGAGTCTGAGGACTGGTGGCAATAATGTTCTGGAGCCTATAACTAAAGAGTCTGCGCACAGCATATGGCTCCAGATGATGAGAATCAGAACACAGAAGAGAAGGCAGAGTTTCCTTTGTTCTTTGGCTGTCCCCAGGAATGTGGGGCTGCTCCCATCCTGTACACTAGTAACAGTCCCTAGTTTTGGTCTCCATCCTCAAGGGATGATATCTGCTTTTTATTTTCCTGGAAGGAACATGCTTAATTTACTTCATTCTCTGGCATCCATAAAATTTACCTAATGGTGAGTTCCCCTGGACATGCTATTCCTTCTTTGCAAAGGCCAGTTTGGTCTGTTTAGAAGAATTAAGAGATTCCCCCATCAGAAGCCCATCTTAGGAAGACACTAAGATTCTGATCTCCTCATGTGTCCAGCATTGATTTATTTGGCAATCGGTTGTTGTCTTTCACACAGCAAACCATCCTGCCCTCCTCTTCTTGAAATGCCTATGCTCCATCCTGGGTGATTTTCACAGATGTATTGACTTGATTTCCAGTAGCCTGGTGTTCCTAGGGCACATAGACCCAGGATACACTATGGCCCTATCCTCCTCCACCTCTCTGTCTCATTATCTGTGCAAAAATCTCAGGTACCAACTCTTAGCTGTTGTTATCATCTCTGGATGCTGCCTCTAGCCTGCTTAGTGGACTTCCAGACACCTGCCAAGTGATCCAGACTCCAAGGACTGCTTTGCCCAGAGCAAAGGTGACAGCCTAGGTAGACAGGCACACTGAGAGGAGGGCAGTACCTGCTCAGTGCACCTCTCTGAGGCCCCTAACGCCTTCTCCTGCAGTGCAATGTCAATGGGGTCATGCTTCATAATGACCAGATAATGAGCTGCAGAAGCTCAAATAGAAGAATTTCCCTTACTTCTGTGTTGCAAGAGCCCCACACAGGACTGGTAAAAATGTGTGTTCAGTGAGTTGTCTCAGTGAATAAAGTAATGGGGACAGCAGATGGAAACACGTTTTTCACTGTAAGATGGCAAAGCAGTATTTGAAAAGTGAAAGACATCAGGGACCTCTGGATTCTGCTTTAGTTTTTTTTCACATTGGTAAGGATGTCCAGGGTTGTAAGGACATAGAGAGGAAGAGCTGGACGGTTCTTCGTAACAGAATGAGGAAAACTTGGAGTGCTCCCAGCCAATTGCAATGGGAGAAGGTAAGGGAGAGCCATGAGCATGGTGTGTGAAGCAACATTCACTACCCTATCCACCAAATCTCTCTCTCTCTCTCTCTCTCTCTCTCTCTCTGTGTGTGTGTGTGTGTGTGTGTGTGTGTGTGCACGCACTTGGATGTATATGTATTATGTATGACACTGCAGGGAAGGGGGTGTAGTCAGGATTCTACCGAGAAGCAGAACCAAGTGTGCATCCAGGGTTTTAGACAGAATGATTCATTCTCAGCACTGGATCACACAGTTATGGAAACCAAGAAGTCCCATGCCAGCTACAAGCTGGAGAACCACAAAAATTGCTGTTATAATTGGATCTGAGACCATGGGCCTGGGAAACTGGTGTTAAGTACCACGGTCCAAAGATCTAAGGGCAAAGACCTCTAGGATCTGAGTTTGGGGATGGGGGGAGTAGGAGCTCCAACATAAAAGACTAGAAAAAGTCATCATTCTTTCACCTTCTTATCTCTCTGACTGTCAGGTAATGTTCTCTCATGTTGATGAGAAGATCTTTGCTCAGCCTATTGATGATCCAAATTCTTACTGCTCCCAGAAATGTTTAAATAGACACCTAGAAATGTGTTACTAGCTGTCCAGGTACTACTTATCTCAGTCTGGTTGAGCCAATAAGAGAAGCCATCATGTAAGTATGTATACAAGCCTTCTTCTGTCTTTTGTTATAACAGAATACCAAAAAAATGAAGTAATAGAAGCTTATAAGCAAAGCTATGGAGACTGAGAGTCCCAAAACATGGCACCATCTAATGAGGAACTTCTTGGTGCATTACAGAGGAACAAGCAAGCATGTACCAAGCAGAGCACAGCTCTGTTAGAAACAACCTGTGCCTATAACGGCAGCGTCAATCCATTCAAGAGGACAGCACTGCATAATCAGTCACCTACAAAGACCCGTCCTTATTTTACAGCTGCAGGTGGGTGATACTGAAGATGCTGGAGATATATAAGGTGATGACACCAACTGACACTGACCCATCATTCTATGGCAGACAATGTTGTAAAAGCTCTTCACACACAAATTCATTACTCTTCACAACTTATGAGACGTCTTCCTAAAGTCCAGATGGAGTAACACCCAACATCCAGTGCAAACCTTGCATTAGATAGGCCTTCATCCAAGTCCTTCTCTGATAAGCTGTCTCTTTGTAGAATGCTGCAGTCTTCATCTAGAACCTTAAGCTATGGTTTGAATATAGTTTGTCTTGCCAAAGGCCCATTGTAATTGGAGATTTGATATTCAGAGTGATGCTATTTGTAATTGGTGAAATCTTTGGAGCCATGCCCTAGTGGGGGATCTTTAGGTCACTGGTCAAATACCCTCAGAAGGAATCACTTATGAGACCCCAGAAGATTGTTTGGTTTTGTCCTGAAAAATTAACCCATAGACTTCTAAATACCAGGAAAGTATTTGAAAAGAATGTAGTTCAAAAAGACAATAAAATCTACCCTGCTGAGTTTGGGGGTGAACATTTAAACCATAACAGTGTATATAGAAGCTTGTTTTCACTCTGGTATAAGACAGAGTGAGCACAGAAAACTTAGGAGGATAAAGAAGCTCTGAGAGGCAACTTCACAGCTCCTCTGGTCAGTGGAATTGGCACATACTGGATTTCCAACAGGGCAAAAATTAAGAGAGAGATGCTTGGTAATTTTGTATCCAGGTTTCTCAAGCAGAGGGATCAGCTGATATCCAATTACTTGAGGAAAAAAAAATGTTAGTACTCATGCTCAAACCAGTCTGGGCTCTTATAGAGAAGATGAAGACAAGCTTAGACAAGGGAGGCTCGGAGCTACATGAACATCCTCAATGAAGCCTGAGAACAGAAAAGAACTATGGAAGACTTGGCTTAGAAATGTGATGAGAGGCTTGGTCCAGGATGGGGAGGAGAGGCTAGTGCCTTCTCAAATGGTAGTTTTTTTGATGTTTTCCTTTCCAGAGATCTGTGGGTCTCAAGAGAGACATCAGATCACATTCATCTCTCTGCTGCAAGGTCTATTAGGGTGCCCACTGGCACCAAGGCACTGATAAATGTTTGGTGAGTGGACAATTTAACGGAGATGTTTTTTCATTCAAAATGTGATATGTTGCTTAAAAACACGACTTGAACCAGCTTTGCAAATGCACATGTTTTAATAGTTGTTTATATTAATTTCATTCCTTTCTTCTCTGTATAGCATTTAAAAAGTGGATACTGGCAGTAATATAATTAGACTAATCGGTATAGAGAGGGAAATAGGATTATCTGAGGTATGTTTTGACCTTGAAGTATATGATAGAACTACAATCCTTCACAACATATTTAAAGATAGGTTGATTCAATAGGATGATCTAGATTGTCAAGTCCTTAGAACAAACTGTCCTGGTGCGACTTCTAGCCCTGCCCCTTACTATCTTTGTGGGCTTGAGCAAAAATCAAACATTCTCCAGCAATGTCGCTCTGTAGTAGAGTTCTTGCCTAGATTGTAAGGGAAAAAAATCAAAAGTCTTACTCTTCATAAGAAGAAAGCAATATCCATTTGTTGAGACAGGAGGCTTATGACTGATGTCATGAGCACATAAGTGGTACTATCAGGAAGACAACTCTAATTTCAAGTAATTCTTTTCCTGAGTCTAAATCTTTGATGATTGTGAACTTGAATTGGAGACAGGTTAGGTGCTTGAGGAATCAGCCCTCAGAGCTGAATCCTGTGAATGACAGGAGTCTTGACTGTGCCTGGCTTTAATCCAAATCGTGTGACCCAGTGTTCATCTAGATTCAATATGAAGGATGATTCCAGCACTGAAACAATATTTAATATCAGCCCATTGTACCAGGGAGTTCTGCCACAATCTGTTTCCAGATTTGCTGAAGTTTTCTTTCTGATTTTATCAGCAATTATTTCAAATGCAATTGGCACACAATTGTGTTACTGGATCGTTGACTCCCATATCCTAGTAGAAGATGAAAAGAAAATGCAATTTCCAGTTTAGTGTTTACTCCTTCCTGTTGCCTTAGGGAGAAGCAGCCCTGACTACAGAAGTTCAGAGGAAGGACCTGAGTGGAACAGGACCGTATTCAAGCTTCTACTTTGCCCATTACTTTAGGGACACAAGTCTATCAGCCCTGAGAACTGTACAAATTGTCTTTTAGTTGGTTTGCGGTATGTATTTATATCAACCAAACTTCCTGCCACTCTGCCCACTTTTGCTCCTATAGTAAATAGCAATAATTAAAGAAATGTCAGTTGCCTTCTGCTCCCAAGAATTCTTTAGCAAAAAGCAATCAGGTGAAGGGCATGGACTATAGGACCAAAGAGAATCAAACTTAATACCTACCTAGAATAATAACTTCATTTGTAAAATAGAAATTATGAGCCCTTCCTGGCTAACTTGTTATGACGATTAAATAAGATAGTAATAATCTATTACTATCTTATTTAATAGACTGTGGTTCCTTCCCTACTCTCCCCATTTGTACAAATGTGGCTCAGCTGTTTTGATATTCAACAAGTAACACTCATTTTAATCCTTAATACAGATGGAGTAAATCTGATTATTCTCATTTATCTTTTTCTCCTATAAGTAGATCATACATCCTAACCCTGTTTTGGGGTGTGAAAACACACAGAACAGAGCCGAATCCAACCTGTATCAATGAATGAAGCATCGCAAGACACTGGGCTTTGGGGGCTTGTTTTTACCTCAGCAAATTGGATGTTCCTGATGTGAAATGAGACTCTGTTTTATGCCTCATGGAAGTTACACCCAGGGGAAGTACAGTTATTGGACAAGTTATTATAATTAATACAAACAATGTTCATGTTGTACATGTATGTACATGTATGCAAAGAGATTTATTTTAAGGCCCTGGCCTAGAAGATTGTGGCAGATTGCTGGGTTCACATTTGACAGGATAGAGACCTAGGAAGGGGCTGAAGCTCTAGTCCAAAGGCAATCCTCCCCTGATGTCAGAAGATGTTGTTTCTGAATTCAGAGGGCACTTGATTGGAAAATTCTCTCTTGCTTGAGAGAAGTGGGTGTATTCCTGATTTACAATTGCAAGTGTTAGGACAAGGTCCAATCATGCAAAAGAAAGCAGTCTGCTTTCTTTAAAATCCATGGTCTTGATTACATGCAACTTATTTTTAAAAAGCTCTTAATTTTGGGCTTCAGCTCCAGAGGATTAGAGTTTACAACCATCATAGCCAGGAAATATGACTGCAGGCAGGCCAGAATGGATCTGCAGCAATAGCTGAGAACTCATATCTTGATCTGAAAGTAGTAGGAGGCAGAGAGAGAGAGAGAGAGAGAGAGAGAGAGAGAGAGAGAGAGAGTCAGTAACACAGAGCTAACTAGGAATAGCTTGGGCTTTTGAAACCTCAAAGCTCATTCTTCAGTGACATACTTCCTCCAAGGTCAAGGTCACACCTTCCAATCCTTCCCAGTTTCACCAACTGAGAATCTAGTATTTAAACATATAAACCCATGAAGGTCATTTTCATTCAAACTATCACATCTACCAAGTTAAATGTAAATATCAACTAAAACAACAGGTTCACAGAAACATCAAAGATAATCTTTGAATAAATATCTATGTAAAGTGACCCAATGAAGTTAATATATAAAGTTACATGAACTACCTCTCACAAGAGTCCATGACAGGCAAGGGAGGACTATACACAAACACACACACACACATACACACACACACACACACATACACACACACACACACACACACACACACACACACACACACACGGAGATACTCTGCTCTGTGAGGTCAGAAGTTCCCATTGATGTTACAGATAGGCTGGGCCATCTGTTAAAATCTCCAGAACATAGCCTTTGAGACAGAGCTGGGGTCTTTATGATGGCTGGTCTTGTGATCTTTCCAAGATACCTGTGGCCTAATTTCTGGGATAGGTGGTTGATTACTTTACAGAGTAAGGGCAAATTACATGTAGAATTAAGATTACTGTTCATCTTAAATTGTCCTAGATTATATGGGTGATCTAATGTAATGACAAAAGTTCTTCTAATGCAAAAGAGGGAGTCACAAAAGCAACAGTGTCAGAGAGATACCAGAAGAAGTTACACTATGGGCTTTTACATATACCAATTCAGTTTATGCATGAAGTGAAACCCATTGGCTCAATACCGAGTTACTGTTACTGAGACCAGTTTGAGAGACTTACTGGATTAAGAAGACCAAAGACACTCAAGGATCAACCAACACCCCCCTCCCAACCCTAGGAGCAATTAGAATTCATAGAAGGGGATATTCTTGCCTTCAGAGGCAGAGCTCTAGAAAAACTAGGTTACCAGGCTATATTCCAGCTCACAGACACTGAAGGACATGCATCCTATGTGCTAGTGATGCAGAGCATATTTAGACCCACCTACAAGCCAAGGCCTTAGAACCTGTATATAATCCAAAATGTTGGTCATAAGGAGAAAGAAGTAAGCTGGGGGTGGGATAAGGGAGTCTGAGATATCATCTTCAAATTCTAGAGGACTTCCTGGCAGGGGTGATTTCCCCAGGGACCTTGGAAATATGGCCTGAATGTCTCAGTAGGCAATGTGTCCTCTTTGGGAAAGAGCACCAACTGAGCTGTCCCAGGAAAGGTTGCAGGGTGGAACTGCTGGGTACGAAAAGCTTTGCACAAACCAGCTTCAAGTTCTTTAATTTCTGTGCTTGCAAGCATCGGTGGATGGTGGGTGTAGGAGGATCAGCCTTCCTGGTGGGCCTTTAAAGCCTGGGGTTGTCTCTTTCCTTATACCTCCATTTTCCCAAAGCAGTGGGAGCAACTCTCAACTTTGTGCTTTGTCACTAAGTCTTTGTACCTTCAGATCTTCTGTTCCTGGTTGCTGGAAAATATATCTGTCTTACTTCAAAAAGGCCCTAGCAGTGGGGTGCTGTAGGGTGACAGGCACCATGCTAGGGCCTAGCTCATTTGCAAGTGGCACTCTCTGTAGTTCAGACCAGGTTTGCCCACCTCCAGCTGGAGCCTCCTCCTCTGGTTTGACTGTTATGCAGTATTCACCCTGCCCCCTCACCTGCTCCTTTCTCAGTTGTAGAAGAAAAAGTCTAGGTAACCCAAGACTGTAGAGTTCGGACAAACCCCTGTGATCATCATGCCTGGGCTCCAAATAGTTCTCTTCCAGCTCTGTTAAAGCCTCTGAGTGAAATCAGAGAGCATTTGTGATTCTGTCCCTGGAAGAAGGGCATCCCCTTGGGCCCTGGAGGATTAATACAGAATGTGTAATTTGCATATCCTTCCATCCTCCGTTGCCCACCCACCAAATCTTTCTTTGCTCCAGGTACCTGTTATATATTATAATGTTTAACTTAACTTAGGGAAATGATTATGTCCTATTATCTCATTTTTTCAAGAAGGGAAATCTTTTGTAAAGTCATAGGAAACCAGAGCAGAGAGACTGATGGTAATTTCTGCTACCCCAGAGACAAGAGCACATTTTAATAAGGCATCTTCCTTAACTCTCTTCCTTCCCTGAAGACCCAGTTCGGAAGGCCCCTGGCCCTCTGCTCAGTTTCAGTGTGTCTGCTTCTTGTTTTGCATTCAAGGAGTTTCTCAATGTGTGATTTTTCCTTCCCTTTGTGTTGCCTGTGCCAGAGAAGAGAAGATAGGAACAGAAGGAGGACACAGCAGGGTCTAGTTCCTTCTTGTTCCTAAACAAAAGTCTCTGGTGGGAAGTTGGGTGGGGCAGCTTTTCACATTTGTAAATTGCAGTTGAAAAAAAATTAAGTCCTGGTAAATATGGCTCAAAAATAAAAGTGAAAGGAAGGGATTTCCCCCCTAGATATTTAGAGTAAAAAGAATTAACCAGTTTTATTTAGAAATTGCATTTTATTAAGGATATTATTTTTAAAGGGATTATTTGGACAAATACAATATAAAAGCATGAGTTCTACTTCATTAATACCAATGATGAAGGTTCTAGGCTTGTATTAGGCATCGGTTTTGAAATTTTTTATGCTATCTAGGGTTGGTATCTAAGCCTTCTCCATTGTCTATAAGGGGGTACAGAGATGTACCCATCCTACCCAGTTGCACCTGTCAATGCTGAATAACTGAGTCTATGAGGAAACTAGACACAGTTATGTCTGGAGAGTGTGTGACTTGGTGCTTCTAATGACTCCAATATGAACCTACCAGATTCAGATTGGTTCTTTTCAACATCTCCATACAGCTGGCTTCTCTAGTCACCTGGTTGTCTTCGTTTTCTTCTGACTTAATGAGTTTTTCTGCTCACCAAATATCCTTTGTCTCCAAAGACACTCAGTTCTCCCCAGTATTATGTTTATCTGTCACCATGAAATTAACTATCCAAAAAATATCAGTGACTTAATGCATCTATCAAGTTAAATCTTACTGTAGAAGATTCAACTAAGTTATCCATGTTTTCTCTGGGCCTTTCAAAGTGGAAGTACATGTGACTAGACTATCATCATTAGACAGACTAGTCTATATATAGAGAAGTTCCCATGTCTAGTAATTTGGTGGGAATGGCTAGAACCTGGATTTCATGGACTACTGACTGGGTATAAATGCCTAGCCTCCAACTTGGCGAAGTTAAGTCAAACATCTTACCTAACCATAGCTGTATTCTTATGATGTTGATTCCACAAGAGGGTAAGTCCAATTTCCTCCCTCTTGTGCTTTATATGTTTGTAACTCCTCCAAAGTTCATGTTGAAATGCAACCCTTAGGGATCAGTATGAAGATCTGGTGCCGGCAGAAGGTTAGTTCACAAGAGCCCAGTCTATTGTGTATAATTAGCATCTTATAAAGAGGCTGGACATAACTGGGTAGGTCCCCTCATACCCTTCTATTTTTCTGTGATGTCATAATACATACAGCAGGAAGTACCACCTTATAAGCAGAAAACAGCCTTCACCAGAAATGGACACTTCCCCAACCTTTATCTAATACTGCCCAGATTAAATGAGAGCTAAATGTCTTCATCTACAAATCATTCAGTCTAAGGCATCACAAGTGGACTCAAACTCCTCCCTTGAATATGGACTGATCTTAGAGCTTTGATTCCAATGAATACATTTCTGTTGCATGACTTTCAGGAATAGGTTAGAAAAAGGGATACAAATTTGACCTGGTTACCTTTCCCAAGGCACAAATTAAAGAGTAATAGAATTATAGTTTGTACGGGCTAGTTTTGTGTGTCGACACAAGCTGAAGTTATCACAGAGAAAGGAGTTTCAGTTGAGAAAATGTCTCCATGAGATCCAGTGGTAAGGCATTTTCTCAATTAGTGATCAACGGGGGAGGGTCCCTTGTGAGTGGTACCATCAGTGGGCTGGTAGTCTTGGGTTCTATAAGAAAGCAGGCTGCAAGCCAGGAGAAGCAAGCAAGGAAGCAAGCCAGTAAGCAGCATTACTCCATGGCCTCTGCATCAGCTCCTGCTCCTTGACCTGCTTGAGTTCCAGTCCTGACTTCCTTTCATTATGAACAGCAGCATGGAAGAGTAAGCTGAATAAACCCTTTCCTCCCCAACTTGCGTCTTGGTCATGATGTTTGTGCAGGAATAGAAACCCTGACTAAGACAGAGGTATTCAAAGGACCAGCTATCCCATCATGTGAGGAAGAGAGCCATTAGTGTCCAAGCTACCTGATGAGAACTCACTACTATGTTGCACATGGGTTTCTGACTTTCATCCACCAGAATTTTGTGTACATTGCTTTTTATGCGTAATTCCCACAGTGGTGATGACTTGAGAACTCAGAAAAATGTGCTACAAAAAACTGAGGGTGGGGTCCTTGTGTGTTGTGTTCTAACCTTGACCATCATAGTCATTTCTGCTGAACTTCAGTCAACCCAGTGGCAAGAGCTGATGGGTAATGAATGGCACAGAATCCACTTCTTGATGAGGGGGAGGTAAGAGATTATATCCACATTTTAAGTCCTCTATAGCCAGATTTCTTATTTTCTACAAGTAACTGTCACTGTTCAAGACAGAAGCCTGTATGCCATGTTCCATTCCTCCCCCACCCCAATGTCTAATCCATCAGCAATGTAAGCCTGATGGTGCCCATTTCAATGCACTTGAAAATCTACATGGGTCTTCTTATCTCTTTTCTGTTCCTCTGGTCATGTCATCACCACCTTTTGCACAATGCATGACTATTTCTCCTCTACCTTTGTCCCAGACTCTAATGACCACATATCCCCAAATGTACATTTAAAAATATTTTGGGTGTCTTATATTGTTCCCCTGGGGTCATTTAGTGGCTTTGTTCTCTAGTGAGGAGTATTTGAACTCCTTACTGTAGTTCACAAGGGCTTAAATGATAACTTTGTGTTTATATCTCTAGTCTAAGTCATTGCAAAGTCTTGCTTTCAGCTAGTGCCACTCACAACAAGTTCCTCCTATTCCCCAGGACCACATTGCATGTTATTCTTTTTGCCTGGATTCTCTTTTTATTAGGTTCTTCTTTACTTCTTAAATCACACCTTAAATGCCATGATCCAATTCGAGCCTGTCCTAACTAAAGCAGCCAATGTTCACTTCTTTTTGCCTTATTCTCTCTTGTTCAACACCCTGACATTGCTATTGTTTATGCAGTGAAATTTAAATTTACACACTACCTTTCAGATGTGCCAAAGTGACAGTTTAATATTTTTCTATGCAAGTGATACCCTGGGAGACCTCCTCATTATAACCACCAGAGAGAGTAATGGGGAGCTGCTGATGGTGAAAGGATATGACTTTCTGATCGAACACAATCAGAAGTTTATTTTAGGTATATTCAGTCTCTTTGGTGGCAACCTTCTCTCATGGTTTCTTATTCCAAATCACAATTATCCTTCTCCTGTTTCATTGGTCTCCCTTCTTCATTTGTTTACTTGGATAATGTCTGCCTAGTTTGCTTTTATCTCTGTGATAAACACCACAGTCAAAAGCAGTTGAGGATGAAAGGGTTTATATCATCTTATAGCTTTATTGAGCATAAAAGGCAGTCAGGGCAGGGACTCAAGGTAGGAACTGAGAGGCAGGACCTAAAGCAGAAGCCACAGAGGAATACTGCTTACTAGCTTTCCATAGCTTGCTTACTTTGACTTCTTAAGTAACGTAGGACCACTTGCCTAGGAGTAGTAACACCCACCTTCCTCCATCAATCATTAATCAAGGAAATGGCACATAGACTTGTCTATAGGCCTATCTGATTGATGGAAGCATTTTTTCAATTGAGGCTATCTTTTCCCAGATAACTCTAGTTTGTGTCAAGTTGACAAAACAATCTAACTACCACAGGGAACTTTCGTTTTTCATAGTGTTAGAGAAGGTAAAATCTGGGGCCCTCCTGTCCTGGGGTCTCCACTCCAGTATGACTGGTCTGATCCAATTCTAAGTCATTGCCCTGGGTCCTAATGTTCTCTAAAGTCTTATTAATCCTGCCTAGACACAATGATAGGACTTAACATCTCCTATATATGATGTCTCTAGTTTTCTCCAGCTTCTGGCCTCTGCCTGTTCATTGCTTACATAAGGATCTCACTAGTCAGTCCTTCCACCAGCATGTATAGAAACTCCTGGAAGTTTTAAATATTGACGTTGAAGCAACATCCCAAGGTCATACATTCTTGTATTCTTCTCTTGCTGCTCTTTACTGGTTCTACTTTATGATGAGCCTTGAGGAGGAGGAGTGGACTCATTCCCATTGTGGTGTTTTTCAATGCATCACTTTGTGGCGCAGGATCCAAGGCAAAACTGTAAGAAGGGTGCTTTGCAGAGACCAAGTCAAGAAGCTCCACTCTAGATGAAGACTCTAGAGATCCCATTGGTACCTCCTGCTCCAAAGATCAGGGATTCCATTATTTATTTTAGTGGTCAGTGGACTTCATCCCATAATGCTATTATATACTGCAGTTGCCTTTGGGTACATGGATGTGTTCTGCCCTTAGTCTCTGTTCTAGCTTGTTTTATGTTAATATGGTAAACACCATGACCAAAACAGCATGGGAACTCCACTGTGCTGGTGATATTATGGAAAAGAGAAACCTATGTCCACTGTTGATGGGAATATAAATTGATGCAGCCACTCTATAAATAACTATGGAAAATCTTCAAAAAACTATAAATAAATCTACCATATGATCCAGTTATACTGCTCCTTGGCTTAATCCCAAAGGACTGGACATTCTACTGCATAACTGCTTGTTCAACAATGTTCATTGCTGCTCTATGCACAATATCTAGGAAATAGAACCAACTTAAATGTCCTTTAACCAACAAATGGATAATGAAAATGTGGTACATATATACTATGGAACACTACTCAGCTATAAAGAAAAAATGAAATCATGAATCTTTACAGATAAAAAGCTGGACCTAGAAAAGATGATATTGAATGAGATAACCCAGACCCAGAACAACAAATATGACATGTTCCTTTTCACCTGTCCTTCCTAGCTCTGAAATATAGCTATCACTCCTCACCAAAGAAACCTCTTTTTGTAGCAAATAGAGACCATCACAGAAAAGTACAACTGGACACAAAGCAGAGATCAACAGATCATGAGGATCCCAGTTCTAATAGATACAGGTATATCACAGCTTCTGTATCTATGGATCAGAGAACATTATAGAAGATGGGGCAGGAAAATAGTAAGAGCCAGAAAGGCAGAAGTTCTGCTGTGAACAGTCTTTCCTAGAAATGTCTGTACAAATAAGCCTGTATGATGATATCAATGTATATGTCAATGTGGAAGCACTAAATATCCTGAGGTCCTAATCAAAAACTACAGAATGACAGCGAGGAGAAGGAGAATTAACACCTTTAGGGAATATGCCAAGTCCTGCCATGTGGAAGGGATAGCATGACACAGTTCCCGCCCCTGGAGAAAACCAGCAGAACATGAGCCTCTACAAGTGCTGATGATGGCTAGGCATAAAGCTTGTTTGTATAGTAATGTACATATTTTCATGTTTCTCCTTTGGGAATGCTCTCCCTGTTAAGGTTAATAACTCCATCATAATCTGAAACAGCACATTAGTCTGGTAGGCAAGATGGTAAACACTGTGACCTTCAGGGCAGCCCTTAATGCTGTGGGAAAGAACTCTGAAAACATGAATTCAAAAATGTATAATTTCTCAACTATGCAAAATATAAGAATGCAGTATGAATTGTATGAGGGGCTTCATAAACCTAAAAGAACAAAAACAATTGCACTAATGAGCCAGCAAGTTATAAAGATACAAAAGTAGGCAGGTTTCTGAGTTCAAGGCCATCCTGAGACAACATGAATTTAAGTCCAGATACAGAGGATCTCAGAGCTGGATCCCAGCTAGCTAAACTGATTGTGCTTACAAAGGCAGGCAGATCTCTGAGTTTACTTGATATTTTTTTCATATTTTATTTACATTTCAAATATTTCCCCCTTTCCAGATCTCCCCTTTGGAACCTCCCCATTCCCTCCACCCTCCCCCTGTCACTATGGGGGTATTCTCCCACCCACCCACCCACCCACTCACTCTCTTCCGTCTCTTTCTAAGAATCAAGGGGCTAAGGTCCTGATCCCACAAATGCTGATTTGTGGGATAATCAAAAGGGAATTTGGGGTAATGATCAGATTTATATGTAAATAAAAGATTAAGCTTTGGTATCCAAGAGCTGAGCTATCTACACAGCTGTTTGTAGAGCCAACTCAAGCAGAACACAGAGCTGTCAGCTTGTAGGCATATTGACTTTGAGTTGTTTCTTTCACCACTCCCAAACACTTCTTCCTCAGGAAATCCTTTCCAAGCCAAGTCTGGTCCTTGACAGGAAGAGAACTTTATTGATTGTTCAATGCAGAGTGGTCAGATTTGAAATAGAATATACACAAACAATAACAATAACAGGCACAGCAAGCTGTGTTGATGATGTTAAATCTCAGCCTGGAACAAACTAAGTCCAGGTGAAGTGGGTTCTGTTCTCCTTTCCTTTCTTATATGAGCACCTTGGCCTACTTTACATCCTACTTCAGGCCCAAACACACCAAAAGGATGAAGCAGGGAGTTGGTAGCTGGGGAGCCTGGAGCAGGCTGGATGATGGGGTCTAGAATATCTGTTTTGCTACTTAGAAGGTACCAAAATATTGGCTTATGTGGTATTTTGCATGAGTCTGGAGAGGCTCCTCCTATCTCATGGAGAACCAGGACTTGCTTTATTTTGAGAGTACTCTCTGTGTAGAGAACAGAGCCAGTATCTATAGAAACACTGGAAGCAGTGTCAGATACTGATGCTATAGGGAAAAAAGTCAGAGGTGAGGTAGTCAGAAAAGATATGAAAGTGGAGGTGAAGAGGAAAGCTAGTGAGAGGCTAAGGGTGGTCTCGTGAGAGATCTCATGAGTTAGGAGTCCCAGAGCTCTCCTGTGAGCAAGCACCAGAGAAGGACCTACTAGAAGAACCTACTGGAAGGTTCACTTATCCTTTCTAATTCTTCAAAGGCTTTACACTCACTTGTGTTAGCCTAGCACCATTATCATTTTGTTGTTTGTGCAGGTTGAGCAAAGGCACCAGGAAGCTCATGAGGAATAGGGGCCAATTTAGTTATTAAGAAATACCTTTCCAGGCCATTGAAAGAAAAGCACCTCATCTTTCACTTTGAGACAATCCAGAGAAAAATTCTAAAAGCAAAGTAAATCCAAGAGAGCATGTAGCACAGGGATTTGTGTGGGCTGATGGGACAGAGAAGTAGAAGTTCACAAAACATCAGGGCCCTGAGACCCAGGGATATATGTGTCTGAGGATTTTAGTCCAAATGGGACACCGAAAGCTTTCAGGGCTGCTGATGTGGATGTTGAGTGCTCCCTGTGCTGCTCAACCTAAAAACTTCTACATTTAGACTTTTCGTGTTCGATTGCTAAGATTTTGCTTGAAAGCATGGAACCGGCTACTGCTACAAGAAATGTGCAAATTCCCTCTGTTCTAATCCATCTGTGTGTAGGCAAGGAAAGAAAGCCCGGGGCAGGGGGGCCCCCCAATCTCCAAAGACAGCTTGCTTGCCACAGAAAAGACACTTCAGCCCCTGTCTACCTTAGTGTCTAGGAAGGAACAAATAAGCTGAGTCCCTTTTAGTAAAATATTGATGTCCCCTATGGCAAATGCAGTTCTTCACAGTCTGTCTCTGGCCACCATCAGTACTAAGATACCCAGCCACTTCATCTCCACTGAGTGGCGTTTCAATCAACCCCCTGGGACAGGGCTATACTGCTTCAAATACTCATTATTTCAGCTATGGAAGTCCTACCAGGTATTTGTATCAAAGGGCTCTCCAACTCTTTAAACCAGAGCTGCTCTTGTTAGTCCAAGAGTATTTAAAATGTTCTGTAGTTTGGGCTATTTGATTTCATTTGCAAATATCTACATTGATAGACTATAACATTGTCCAGGCAGTGGGGATATTCAGAAAAATGAACCAAAGCAGAAATGCAACTGTTCCACATCTGGATACAAGGGAGCCTCTCTGTTCTTCTCTATGCCCATGACCCAACCTCAGTACATAGACAGATTGAGTAAGGGAGCTTCTAACATTCATGAAGTGCTCTCTGTGGTTTACATAGAGTTCTCATTTGATCCTCAGGACAGCCTTGAGAGGGATGATCTGTTAGTTGGAAAAGTGAGGGCCAATTGTAGCAACACTCAAATCCTGGCATTCCAAGGGCTTAACACAGTGAGATATATTGTAATATGGATATAGTACGGCTGGTATTTTCTCTAGAAAACTTCTAGATCTCTCGTACTGCAGGTAAAATCAAAGTGCTTTTGATGCTCACAGAATGGATTCTTTTTTCTCTTCATACTTGCTCTGCGCACACATTTATGATTTTCCTATTAATCAAACTTTTACCTCCATGTCTTAGGAAAAGTAATACAATAGCCTTATGATGCTTTGATGAACACAGCCCTTGCCTGCTGACTTACATGACAAAGCATTCTACATGGTAAACGCAATTAAAGTGCATGTCAATGGGATTTCTTCTTAGTACTGGAGAGAGAGTAGCAGTCTCCTTTCATCCATCCATAAAAGTAGTTGTTTCATGAAAAAAAAAATGACAATACTGATTTCATTCATAACATACAAAAAGAGCGAGAAACAAATGTTCTTGAAAAACAAATTATGAGATTTAGTTGGTTTGGTAAAACTTTTATGATTATCTATAAACAATCAGGTTTAATGAAGCAGTACATCTGTTCATAAAATGTAAGTGATTATTAGAACTGTAGACAACATCTCTATTCACAGAAGGCCTAATAGAATGAAAACAGTAATTACAATGCCAAAAATATTGCTAAGTGTTAAAATTGACACTAGGAAAATGAAACACTTTGCTTAATTTTTGATAACATTTCATGTTGAGACATGGCATGTGTAGTGTTTCAGTTGACACAAAACATTGTGGGGTTTTTGTTGTTGTTGTTTTCATTCAAATACATCTTATAGTTTCACACTCTGCTTTGTGGCACAAATTTTGATCAGATAGCTTTCAGAGCACTATAGGCTCACTTGCATTTCCCTCTTTCTTACACATTAGCTAACTGTAGGACTTTGGTTTGGCTAGTATTGACATTTTCATTTAAAACAGAGTCCGATATTATGCTCAGAAATACCATTGCCTAAATGTGTTATTTCTCTTTCTAGGATATTCACGATATTTAGGGACAAAATTCAGGTCTTGGGACCCCACAGAGAGCTAGTGAACCCTGTTTCACAGAACTCCCACATGACACCAACGTGAGGTAAGATGTACAGAGATAATCAATCATTTTGCATTTTGTCTGACATTTTTTGGACAATGAAAAGATTGCCTGACAATGGCTTGTGCATTCTCTTTTAATATACTCTCTGCAATATATATATATAGGCTGCTACAAACAAATGGAACCCCACAAATTTCTGCAGGTCGACAGTGTGAACAGGCCATCTCCTCAGAGCGCTGAAATCAGCAGCATTTGAACAAAGCAACCTGTTCTTTTAAGAAAAATCGCTCTATAGAAATGCTGTAATTTCCCTGTTACAAAGGAGCCTTTTCCCAAGCACGTAAAGTGCCAGTTTGTTCAGGGTGACCTCTGCTTTCATTCCATCAAGGTTGTATCTGATTACAATGTAAGACAGATGAAGGGGATGTCGTGCTAGGCAAAGAAGAAAAAAAAAAGTTTTAGTCTTGGGTCACTTGCAAAAGTGGTTCATCACTTTTATTGGCAATGTTTTCAATATCATTCTGAGGAGGGTCTCCTGTGTCATTCTGAAAAGATCTCTCTGCAATGCGTTTTCAGGCTCTTTAATGTGCCTATTGAAGGCTGACCCACGCAGGAGAACCCTGGACTACAGGACTGTTCTCTTTGTGGAGATCCACCACAGAGCAAGCTGGAGTCTCAGCAGACAGCCTCGCCAGCCATACCTCCTCCTGTTCGCATGGACTTTGACTCTTAAGCCTGAGTTTATTCTCAGTCCAGTTTCTCCAGAGGGTGATATGATTTCTGCACGAGTACCCAAGATGGTGAAGAATAATACAGATCCTATAAATACAAATTCTATTTACATATCACTGGGGACCAAACATCATGATGGCTGATTGTCCAACAGAGCTGGTAGGTTCCAAATTTGGTTCCACTACCTAGTGATTCTTGAAGATTACCTACATTATTTGTTCCATGCTAGGTCACTTTTAAGTAACTTTCAGTGAGTTAACTAGCTCTCTGATCCTCAGTTTCCTTCTCTTTTTCACAGAGTTGTGAAGCACCAAATGACCTGATAAAGGGCATTCTATGACTGTACATGAAATGTCCAGTAAGTTTACTATATTTATTTATAGTATGTTAAGGAAGAAAATAACAGCCTTGGAGTTTCTATCTAATTAAGATCCATCATGGGGGCTGGAGTTTACCCCCATCAGAGTGACAAGGACTATAAAGCTTCCCTGGTATCTATGTCCAAGATCAAAGACTTTGGATAAACCCATTTCTATCACGGAGCTTCGTGAGCATTAAAATGATTGCCTCTTCCCAATGCCTCAGTATAGGATGATCCACTACTGATTTATAAATGCAAGGATGAGATAACAAGCTAAAGCATGGGCATGCAGTAGCTGCTCAACAGATGGTGTATTGTGTTTGAGGCTGGATTACCTCCACCTCCATGGGAATCCATGCTCTTGTCAGCTTTACCTTATGAACTCTCTGCCTGTGCTAGAGCAGCAACACCCTCTGCCCATGTTCCTATGGACTTAGACTGTCAGCCATTTTCCACCAGCTAAGCTCAAAGTCTCCTTCTAAAATTATGAATCAAATCATGTGTCCCCCTGCCCCCCTCTCCCACGTAGGCCTTCCAGTGGCTGCCACTGCACTCGAAATAAATCCATGACTTTGGCCCTTTATCTTCTGTGGTTAATGTGTTGCATGTTCCATTTTAGCACCATGGTCTTAAGGGATGCCCCCTCTGGAGAAAAAAAAAAGTTCTTGCACCTTCTTCTTATATAGGTTTTAGCTCACACAGCTTTTCTCTGAGAGGCTCCTTGACCATTTATTCGTCTCTCCACTCCAATTCACAGAAACCATGACCATGTTATACATAGGCATGCTCTCCTTTATTTTAAATGCATTTCTTGGGTGAGCATTAAACCTCCCTGAGATCAGGGGCTTTCCATGTGTCACTCACTCTTGTGTCATCCATGCCTAGTACAGGCCGTGGCATATGGCAGGTGCTCAATCAATGTTGGATTAATGAATATTGATTGCTCATTTCATGCCGGGCACTTGGTTAGGGTGTCTGCGATTCAGAGATGAATGGCTTCTTTGTTCTCAAAGCAGATAAATATTGCAAGAGAGATAAGCTATGGATATTAAGTAAGAACAAAAGAAAGACAAAGCCTCTGGATAAAGTGGGGGTGATGGTGAGAGCTCAGACACAGAGACTTCCTAGGCTGGCCAGTAAAATCTGAATCTTGAAGACTGAGCACCAATCACAATGCTGCCTCTCCAGTCTCTTGTACCAAATAGAAATGCATTACATATAAGAATGATGTGCAAATAAATGTTGCTATTTATGTCATTGTTGCTTTGGGTCAGGGCACCTCTTTGCTCTTGCTCCTTTGAACCACAGATGTTCTTGCCGAATGGTTTGTTCCTTTTCTGTACACATGCAGTGAAAATGCCAGGCTTGTACACTCTAACCTCGAGCCTCTAAGGTTGAGAGGATACTAGGGATGGTGAATTTAAAGAGTAGAGAAGCTGACAGTAGGCATGGCCCCAGGAAATTCCTCTTGCTGCTTCAAGAAGATGATTCCTGCTGCTACAACCCTGAACAGTACCGTCAGGGGAGATGCAGGCAAGAGGCTCTCACAGCAGCACACAAGAAAAATTGCTGTTAAAAATATTGTGACAAGTTATATGAAGCACTGAGGGATACTCCCAGGTCCTCAAGAGTGAGGCAATTGTTCCCAGAGTCGTAAAAGTGCCTTGGCAAGCGAGGACAGTAAATGTAATGAAGGGGGGCAGGTTGTCTGAGCTCATAAAGGGGGACAGTGATTGTCTAGTTACAGTCCTTCATAAAATCCTTCAACATGGTAGAGGGAGAAAAATTGGGTCAGTGGACAATGCTTTCATCACTCTTTCTAACATAGATAAGATTGGTTAGCTACAAAAATGACAAGACCCCTCATTATTCTAAGAAATAAAGACAAGGCATGGGGGAGTAACTGATCACTTTAGATTTGGCGCCAGACATGTTTGCAGATCAGCAAACTTTCTGGAGGAGGGTCAGGAGACTTGGTCTCAGGATCTGCATTTTCTACATTATTGTGGGTGGGACTTGAGCATCTAAGTCAATTAGTGAGGTCGGGTAATTAGTTCTAGTGGCTATAACAAACAGATTCACAATATTAACTTGCCTTTCAGTGATACCAGAAGAGGGCTCTAGACCTCATGGTCTTTCAGAGGTCCAATGGAAACTGCCTCCTTGGTTATATAACTTGGTTCCTTTTAGCTAGCAGATGGGAAAGGACATGGTGATCACACTGGGTATCTTATGGGTCCAGACACTTGAATACTAAAATTATGGAATAATTTTTCCTTCTTATGTACAACAAAGGAGTAAGGAAAAAATCCACAGTTAAAAAATAATAATCTCCCATCTACACAGGGAGAGAAACTCATACAATTGAGGATCCACAGCAGGGCAGGAGTCCTGCAGTGTAGACTTGACTAGGTATCCTTTCCTGACCAAGGAAATCCACCAAACTTTTTCTACTACTCTTTGGACATAAGTCCTGATCCATTTTCTTCTATAGTCCCATTTTTTTTTTTATCTCTGGGGAGAGATATTTAATTTCTAATCATATTCCATATATATATATATGGAGAGAGAGAGAGAGAGAGAGAGAGAGAGAGAGAGAGAGAGAGAGAAGGTATTGGAGAGAATCTAGCCTTGTGGGTTTAGGAATTTGTGCAGTCTACTGTTTATTATTAGAGGATTGTAGTAACAGTGACTACTCTAAGTCTCAAATTATCAAAGATCTGTTTAATCTGAAACTGTGATATAGTTCTTGCAAGAATTCAGTGGACTGCTGATCTTTAAGGACTTTATTTTTATTTGTGTATATGTGTGTACGTCTGTATGAGTATGTGCTACATGTGTGCACGAGTGTAGTATCCTCAGAGGACAGAGGAGAACATAAAGTTCTTCCATGCTAGACTTATAAATGCTTATTGTCACCAACATGGGTGTTGAAGAATCAAACTTGGGTCCTCTGGAAGATCATAAAGTGCTCATAACCACAGAGTCATCTCTCCAGTCCCAACTGCCGAAGTTTTCAAACCTATTATTTCTCTCTTTCTCATCATTTGCTGTTCTCTTCCAATTTCATGGTACATTGATTGACACTTTCAGAGTTAAGCTGCAGACCACATTTTAAACTTGATCTTTGTTGCAATGTTAGGTCAGACTATTTGCTTTTAGAGAAGAGATTTGTCAATATTATTATCTGCCATTTGGAATCTAGAATCAGCTTTTCTATTCCTCCCAGGCCCCCCACTTCTGGACTCTCTACTTTCCAGTTTTGCTTATAAACCAATTAATGGTCCCCAGAGTACATCTTGTTTTTGCAATGCCTTGTCAAAAAGCCAATACTAGCTAAGCACTCCCAACATTCAATTTTCTGCTGGACATGAAGCCATTGCTATCACAAACCCAACACATGTCAGATTCTTGGATCATGTCTTGTACTGAATACTGAAAACTGGGTGTGTTTCAGGAAAATAAAGTCTCTCCAGGGACTATATGGAAGAAATGGTTCAATATACAGCTGCAATCTTGCTCAACCATTGGAAGAGCTGGGGAGAAAAATCCTGGAGTCTCAATGCACCTACCTTTGTGCTTCAGAGAGGAAGACAGACATATTGGCTATGGTGTGCACCATGTAAGAGGCACTTCTGAGGATCCTCAGATGAAGCTGATTGTCTAGCATAATCCGGTAGAGAGAATTATGTTCATGGTAGTTCTTTCTTTAAGTGTAGGCTTCTATAGTATCTGAGCTATATTCTATAGTATAGTGTCTGAACACAGTGGCATATGAACAGTTGGTCCTCATGAGCCACATTATTAGATCTAGATAGCAAAGCTCTGTATTCTCACTGAAGACAATGTCTGGATTCAAAAGGAGCAAAGAGAACATTGTCATATTCCCTTCAGCATGACACATGAGGGTGTTCATGGGCCAACTTCTTATCCCCTCAGCTTTTTCTCTTGTTGGTATCAGACAAAATCAATCTGTATTCTGTGAACATGGTACATTCTGTTTGCTCTGCCATCTCTTTGCCAGGATATGTCCTTGACCCATAATGCCCCTGCATGACAGCTCCTCTCACCTGAAGAAAAATTTAAGCAAGAAGAAAATGATGATCTAATTTTTCAAAGATTTTAGATGCTGCAGAAGTAACGCTCAGGGGAAAATTTTATGGTGTATGCATTATATAAGAAGAAAGACTTAACATTAACAATGTAGGCTTATGTCAGGAGAAAGTAAAGAAAATACTTTAAGGTTAAGTCATCAGAAAAGAATGAAAAATAACTATATATAAAATCAATGAGCTTGATACTAGGAAAGTAATAGTAAATATAGCAAATTTTTAAAAAGATCAATACAGTATTAAAAGTTTTATTGATTGAATAACAAAAGAGATGAAGCAAGCTAGCAACAATAGAAAAGAAAGAGAGGACATTGCTCCTGATGGGATAGATATTACAGGACAATGAGAAAATTTAAGAATAATTTCCTTGATATTTAGATGCAATGGAATGATATCTTTAAAAAGGCAAAAACTTGTAAAATTCATACACAGAGAAATGTATGATCTAAATGAGCCTATGATTATAACCACTAAGTAATTTGAATCAGTGACTGATACTCTCTAAAACAGCATTGAGTTTAAATTATTTCACTGATAAATTCTACAAATGTTTTAGGAATGAATGACACCAACTTTCTTTCACAACGTCAAAGTAGAGTAACTACTTCATAAATCCTTCTGTGAGGTGAGCTCAACACCAAAACTTGACTGAGAAATTACCATAAAGTACAAACCAACATTTCTCATACACAGAGGCACAAACATCTTCAACGAAGTTAACACAATGAGACCAACAATATATAAGCAATATATAAGCAGAATACAACATGGCTAAGTGAATTTCTTGGAGGCTTATAGGGATCTTTGCTCATTTGAAAAAAATATAATAAATTACCAGATAAGTAGGTAAAGAAAAGAAAACCATATAACTAGGATAATTTATGCCTGACAAACTTTTCAAAATACCCATTTATGAGAAGATACTCAGAATACTAGGAATAAAACAAGCATCATTCATATGATCAGAGGCAGCTGCAAAACATCTACAACTAACACCACAGTTATTAGAGTAAGGTGTGGTGCTTACCTCCTCAGAATTGAAAAAAGGCAAGAATGTTCCTCTCACTACTGTTCAATTCCAATACATAAGTTTCAAGCAGTGGATAAGACAAAGGAAGAGAAAAATGATGGTGGTGTTGGTAGTGTTGGTGGTTTGGGTGGTGGTGGTGGTTGTGGTGGTGGTGGTGGTGGTGGTGGTGATGATGATGATGATGATGACAGAAGAAAAATAAAAAATGAAAGTAAGTCAAGGTATACAGACTGAGAAGGAAGAGACGAAATTATGTTTGTTTAAAGATGTTGTATTTGTCTATGATGAAAACTCTAAAGAATGCCTCTCCTAAAGGAAAATTTTCTGGAAATAATAAATGATTATAGCAAGGCTGTAGGACAAACAGGGCAAGACATCATAGTTGCTTTCTTATATACTGATGATGAATATTTGACTATGTTTTTAATTTATACATTTTATTTATAGTTATACTTACCAAACTACACAATTGGTATAAAATAATTTTTAAATGATATAATGAATAAATGTATGTGCTCCTGAGAAGACCATGTATTACTATAAGACCAAGACCAAGACCTG
The DNA here is from genome assembly GCA_019843965.1 of Rhynchomys soricoides. Lineage (NCBI taxonomy): Eukaryota > Metazoa > Chordata > Mammalia > Rodentia > Muridae > Rhynchomys > Rhynchomys soricoides. The sequence continues at coordinate 7,015,281 of JADRCH010000060.1, read as the reverse complement.
AGAAGACCAAGTGTATTACTATAATACCTTGACCATGTAGCTTGTAGGCATTTAGAGCTAGTTTGCCAGAGACTATCAAAGGATTTGGAACTGTGGGCCAGAGAAGTCCTTGGATGCAGAAGGAAATCTTAAAGGGACTTTCTGGCAGAAATGTGGAAGCCAGAACACTAACAAACATGTAGACAGCAAAGGCCAAGCTGAAGAAAGATTTAGGCAGTGAGTAAAGACATCCTTAAGGACAAATGTGTGTTACATTGTCTTTAATGATCTTTATCAATATCTTTATCTTTATTGTCTTTATCAATTGACAGACTTGTAGGGTCAGAGCTACAGGAGTTCATTAGAATCCAGATGCTATTCCCATGAGCCAGGAAGAAAAACATGGGACTACAGGTTTCAATACTTGCCCCGATGGGTTTGGGTCTTGGTTGGGTCAATATTTCTTTGCTATTTTCCCAGTCCATTTGGATGAGAACATAGTACCATTGCATACTAGACTATGTAACTTTCTCTTTGATTCTACAGAGTTTCATAACCTTGAATCTCAAAAGAGACTCTAGACCTTTGAACAACTTAGAGACTGTAAGCCTTCATGGATTCCTGAAGTTGGACTAAATGTATCTCCGTGAACCTCTGGGCACTGGGGGCAGGATATTACAGTTTTGATGTGAAATGTCTCTCATAGGTTCATATGTTTTAACACCCAGCCCCGAGTATATATGAAGCTTGAAACTTTTAAAAGGCAAGGACTGGCTGGCAAAAATAGGGCATTTGAGTAAATTTGGTCCAAGTTCTCTTCTTTCTAATCTGCTGCATTGTGACAAGTAGCTGTGCCATGATTCCCTTGCCAAACAATGTTTGTGGTGTTTTTCCTACCATGATATTATATCCACCAAACTGTGAGCCAAAATAAACTTCTCTTTCAAGTTTTTAGGGACACATTTTGGTTTTTTATTGTTTTTTTTTTTTTTGATTTTTATTTGTTTTGCCATAGCAATAAGGAAAGTAATAAAAATCCTAAGTCTATATTAAATATTTAATGATGATTAATGATACAAATAATTAAATTAGTGGAGGAGAACAGAAAAATCTTCAATAGAGCAAAATTGTAAACATCACAGAGACTCTGTCCACAAGCAAGCAAGCAGAGTAATCCAGTCCCTTTGTGTGAGTTGTGCTAAGTGACTTCCTCATGAACTATTTAATACAGAAAGGGGCAGGGAGAACAACTTTAAAGTATACTGACTGGATAAACACTAGCTCAGCAAACTGAGCATGTGAATATCAACCGTGATAAGTCATACTGACAACCCACCCCTGAGACATGATACACCCCCCTACATGCTATGCCTCTGTAGGCTTCCTTCCCAACCACACCACCCTGTGAAAGCATGAAAAAAGTATCTGACAAATTCAAATGAAAGAGAATACTATAGACACATGATATAAACAGTCGTGGTCATCACAAACACTGAAAGGGTATAGAACTCTTAACCTCCAGAGGGGCCTGAGGGAATAACATTATTATGAAATCCTGGAAGGCATCTGAGATTTGGGTCATTAGGCAAACATCCAAGGCTATCTCAGCCAAGTAGGAACTTTAACCAATAACAATAATATTTCTCTGAAAAACAGTTTTGTGAGTGATTGAACGGAATGGTTCAACACAGGAAGGACAGGAGGGAGGGTGATTTGTTTTGAACAAGGGTCCTTGGAGAAGCCTGAGTGGATTCGTTATGATCCTTGAAGGACAACTTTGGGTATCTAGACCAGGTGGTTGCTTTGCCTCCATTAGAACCCTGCAAATTATAGAAGTGATCTGACAGTTTACCTCCTATGATTCGTTTCTTCCACTTCCTAGAAGTGAGAACACAAAGGCGGGGTCAGAATAGCTCTTGAGAACGATGCCCCAGCACTGAGTTGTGCGGTGTGGAACCCAAAGGCACAGAAACCCTGGTAGGTTCTCACCTTTCCATTTTATGGAGAACAACCTTCACCTCACTTTGATTCTTCTTAATTTTGCATACAAAAAATATGCTGAAATATCTTAATTCTGACTTTACGTGGTGATTTTTTTTTCAGTGTTGCTTTTCAATGCTCTCACTTAAAAAAAAAAAAAAGAGCATGATTACCCTGGCAACCCAATTCTTGCTCCCTAAATATTTTAAGCGAGCCATCAAATTTCATAGTTTAGGAATGTCCCACATATAATAACCCCAATATGTGCTTCCGGATGACTCGCTGCATATAACATCCCTAATGGTGATTATTCAGTTTGCAGCAACTACGGCACTGTTCTCTCCTGTAGAATAAGGATTGTGTATTCTATGCAAGTTGACCCTGGACTAGACTGGTTCCTGTGTGTAATTCAGAACATCAGCATAGAGGAGAGATGAATGTATATTAAATCATATTTGGCCTGAGGGGAAAACAGTTTTGATTATGATTCTAGATTTGAAACAAACTAGTATTAAAATTAAAACTCTCCCAAAACTGTCAGAAGGAGCTATCCTCATTGCTACTGGAGTTTTTCTTGTCTATTTCAGGGTCAACTGAAACAGAAAGGATCTCCAGAGCAGAGAAAGCACCCACATCAAGGTCCCCTGCAACTGTATTCTGATTATGAGACCCACTCAGTGCCCTTGTCTCCCCTTCTCCAAAGTCAAATGTTAATATGCTGAACTCCTTTGTGCTCATTTTTAATAGAAGTCCTTGTCTTTCAGCGATGGCCTTGCTTACTGTCATCTGGAAGGGACATGTGGGGACACTTTGCATTACTCCAAGTGACAGGCTGGGAGCATATCCCTCCCCTTACTAGCCTTGGGTTCATTTTCTGGCAAGAGTTGCTCAAACTATAAACTTCAACATTTTCCTACCTCCACTCCCCACCATGGACCCATCCTTTGATCACATAGTCCGGGATGATGCTAAGCAAACAAGTAAACCAGGTAATTATGGTGTTGGTGGTGGTGATGAAGATGATGATGATTCCCCCTACTATATCACAACCATTATTCTAAATGTCTTCTGTGTGTTAATCCAGTTCTTGCCCATTCCAACCCTATGAGGTTAGCACATAATTATCTTCACTTTATAGAGGAAGAAATGAGCTGCAGTGAGGTTCGAGTTTGCACAGCTAAGAAGCTGAATTCAAGCAATCTCAGATTTGAAAACTCAAACAAGTAGGTAGTAAGCTATACTACTGTCGTTGCCTCATAAAGGAAGGACAAGGATTTGGAAACGGATCGACCAAATTCTGGATGTGTGCCAGTCTGTTTCTAGTTTCCTTCTTCAATTCTTCTGATTTGGTCTCCTCGGAGATCTTATGCAGATTTGAACATGCTTACTCCCTCACTCCTTTATTCTTTTTTTTTCTTGAGACAAGGTTTTTCTGTGTAGCCCTGGCTGTCCTGGAACTCACTCTGTAGACCAGGCTGGCCTCAGACTCAGAAATCCACCTGCCTCTGCCTCCCAAGTGCTGGGATTAAAGGCGTGCGCCACCACTGCCTGGCTATTCCCTCACTCCTTAATCCTTATGTGTACCTCTCCTTTGCCTGGAGGATTCTAGTCCAAGTCAAACCAGGACTCGTGACTCACCTCAAGGTCCTACACTCTCTACCCAACCTTCTCTGAACATTCCTCCTTCTGGGCTCTCACAGCCCCTGGCCTTTTCCTTTTATAGCCCTTCTTAGACAAGGGATATCTTTGTCTGAAAGTGTTGGTAGGGTGTTATGCCTTTAGAGTCTGACACCACAATCCTTGAGTTCAAATCCTGACTCAGCCTCTTGCTAGCTTTGTAATCTTGGAAATCTGAAGACGGCTAGTTTTCTTGGTTTCTTCATCTGTAAAATGGGACTGAAAACATTGTAAGGATTGAAGGACTTGACCCCACAGAGCACCAACATAGCCAGAGGTGTGTTTTCTAGGCAACTCTAAATCACTGCAACTTGACAGTGATCATTAGCCATTCATTGCACATTAAGACTCATGGCAGTATTGATGCCTGATGCTTAGTAAGAGGTTTAGAGCGATTCAGCACTCACAGAACTGAGGCTCTGGACTTGTGAACCTCCAGTCTCAGGAAAGTGTCTGACATGTAGAAGTCACTCAGCAAATATTTTTAGTGCAAACTGCACTTAAAAGAAGGTATAGGAACTTCTGGGCATAACTAAGAGATGACAAAATCTTGTTTCCAAGTAGAATATTGATGCTGCAGAGTAAAAATAAACCAAGTTCCCATTATTCAGGCAGGCCCTTATTCCTTGGTGCATGGAAGTCAGGGCACTTTCATCTTCATTGAGTTTTAATAATTTTTCTGGTAGAAAGGGACTCTAATCATTTGGAAATACATTTACTGGAGCCCTGTCACATGCTTACACACACACAGAGCACCTTGCAGACCAGCCAGCACTATTACCAAGGCTTCACTAGGATTCACAGATCCGTCTTATAAAGTCTGGAGTCCGGGGCAGGTTCTGATATGGGTTAGGTTCCTCAAAGAAACAATAGAAACATGGGCTCTTGTGCCTTTTCATCTCGGTATCAGTCACTGTCATACCTTTCACTTTGTGTCGGTGATGTAGTGCATGAATCTACAGGAGCTGCACTTGTGCTTGGAGCAACATAGAGAGAGCAGAGGTGATTTCCAAGAACAAAGGCCCTTTACTTGGAAAAGCATAAAGCTTTGCAGAGGACCCCAGCCGGCTTCACTTTACATCTTATTAGCCTGACCACATCTCATCATGGAGGTTATATTGAATGTACACAAACACATTCCTAGTACATAGTAGACAGTCTACACTATGTTAGAGATGAATTTCAAATGGACAACAAGTAACTTGCTACTGAGAATAACCCATGTGCTAATCATCATCTGAGATTCACATTTACCTGGGTATTCTATATTTTTCCTGATTTTTTTTTCATTTTTCACATACTATATTCTGCTCATACTATTCTCCCCCACACACTCCCAGATCTTCCCCACCTCCTTGTCTACTCAACTTCATATTCTTTCTCGCAAAACAACAACAAAACTTGTCAAATACAAAATGATACCAAAAAAAAAAAAAAAAACCAAAGCAGCAAATCATAACAGCAAAAAGTACACATAATACAACATGGAGTCTGTTTTGTGCTGGTCAACTGCTCCTGAGGATGAGTCCTTCCCTGGAGTGTGGTTGGTATTCCCAGTGTCACTCCATTGGAGTAAATGGATTTTCACTTTCCCAGAAGTTATCAATCACAAATGGCTTATGTGTGCCCCTTTCCTTTGCTCTGGAACTTTTTCTCATTTGAACGTATGCAGGTTTTATGCATGCTGTCGCAGTCTCTCTGAGTCTGTGTCTGTATGTCGCTGTTTTTGTAGAGGCATCCACTATATCTGGTTCTTAGAACCTTCTTATTGCTTCCTTCACATAGATCCCTGAGCCATGAGGGGAAGGGCTCTATAAGGCTATCCCATTTAGGACTGAGTGCTTCAAAGGCTTCCACTGTATTTACATGTCTAAATGTGGGTTAATTCCTATCTATTGCAAAAAAAGACTGAGTAATGCTCTGGTCTATGGGTATAAATCAGGAATCATTTTATTGCTATTTTTTCAAAGAAGAATAGTAGCAGTAGGTTTCCCCTTAAGCCCGTGAACTATCTAGTCACAGGTTCTTGGCCTCATTAACAGTCTGAAGAATGAGCTCCATCCCATGGAGTTGGCCTTAAATCCAACCAAAAACTGTTTGATTACTCCTTAACATTTGTCCCGCTATTACATTAGTGTATCTTGCAAGCAGGTCATTACTGTAGATCACAGGGCTCATAGGAATATGAGATTGATTATAACTTTTCTACTCCAGTAGTATTTATAGTACTGTCCTGCAGTACTATGAAAGCTAGCCCATAGAACTTCTAGTGTGTGTGCTAGCTCAATTTCTTTATGTTCAACGATATAAGTAAGTGGCATGTTCAGTAATAGAACCTATACATCAAGTTGGGTATAGAGGATATTCAATAGCATTGGCGATAGCCTGAAATGTTGTGTATATGTGTATGTGGTGGGAAGAGGACCCTTTTGGCCAATGACCCAACACATATAACTCACTTCTGGCATTGGGGGTTTGACGTGTCATATGATACCTATAGAGTTGTGACATTGTATCCCAATTATGTGGTATCACCATTTAAATTACACTCATACACACACACACACACACACAGAGAGAGAGAGAGAGAGAGAGAGAGAGAGAGAGAGAGAGACAGAGACAGAGACAGAGACAGACCAAGACAGAGACAGAGAGAGACAGAGACAGAGAGAGAGACAGAGACATGCTTCTATAGTCCTTGGTTTCCATGGAACTTCTCAAAGACCTTTAGACTTAGTTTTTTCTCCCCATATTCCTTCCTTTACTCTGTTTCCCATTCCCCACTTCACTTAATCTTTCTATTCTAGTTTTCCCATCTCATTTTTCAGATTGCACTGTGTACTTATTCCCTGCTGAGTCAGACAGTTCTCATTAGCTCCCCCTTGAGCATTTTCTCAGATGCAACCATCAATCTTGTTACCTCTCAATACCTTTCTATGCAATGCTATCCCTCAATAGCAACTATGGTAACCCTGGATTCAAATAACAACATATTAGGGACAGATTGTTTGAATCTGTCCTACCTTTGAGGACTGGTGGGTGCATGCAGAAAACAAGATCATGTTGGACTAGAAAGCCAGGAGCAATCCATAGGATTCTTGATCTGGCTTTTGCCCACATGGGGCTTATGATAAATGAATCAAAGAATAATGACTGGCAATAATCAGTTCTCTTATTAATAGTGAGAATACAAAAACTGGCAAAGGATTTAAATAGATATTTTTACTGACAGATAAGAACGAATGGAAATGATGACAAATGAAGCTGTGAGCATCACACATTACTGATAGGAATGCAAGAGAAAAGAAATTGATAATTCTCTTAAGAAACCTTGCTTAGTATGACCAGGCATATCTATTCTTAGATATATAATCAAAATAATTTAGAACAAGTTTAATAAAATGTATGCATGGATGTTCATAGTAGGAATATTGTTAAATCCAATTTCATGACTGTTCATGAAATTCCCCTGTGTTTCAACTGACAAATGGATTTTTTTCATATATGTATAGGATACACTGTTATCCTGCTGTAAACAGGAATGCAATACTAGTTTGATGTCAATGAAACTGGAAACATGCTAATTGAATGCACATAGACGTAATATGTCACATGAATGATCTATGGTTTAATTTACATAAAATGTCCAGGGTTTTGCAATTCTGTAGAGATAGAAAGTAGATTAGTGATAATCAGAGAATTGTGGGAGGAAGACATTTTGTTGACTATTACTAGGACTTAAGAATAATCAGGGTGGTAGACTTTTTCTAGAATAATTAGCACTGATAGTCCATATGCTAAAACCTTGTGAGCTCTGTACTTTAAAAGGATGAAGCTGAGTTGGCAAAAGGATGGTAAACCAGGCTCTGCCACGGAAGTGCTTGTAACCTCAGTCTTCACCTGGGGTTAGTGTAGGTAGAGTCAAGCAGATCGCTGTGACTTGATGAATGTCAGGGTATCTCACAAGCGGTGAGCTCCAGATTCAGTAAGAGATCAAGTATTGATGAAACAGGGCAAAGAACTAAAACAATGGACAACTGATATTCTCCGGTGGCCTGTGCACATACATACAGATATCTGCCCACACATATACATGTGCACATACACACACACAACAGAGAGAGAGAGAGAGAGAGAGAGAGAGAGAGAGAGAGAGAGAGAAATAAAAACAAAAGGAGCAGGTTATGGCATGGGAATTACATCCTAATAATAACTGCATGGTAGAAGCTGGTGAGATGAAGCTTTTAGAATGCTAGATGTTACAACGTCTCCGTGTTTCAAGTGACTTTGAGATCAACTTTGGCCGATTTTAAAAAATGCTAAGTAATATTTTAAAAGAAAAAAACCACAACTGTATTATCATGATTGTTTTTAAAGACTATTTTGGGATGAGGCAGTGTGGAGGGCACACTTTTGGAGATAAGGTCTTTGTGCTGACTAAGCATAGGTTTATGAAATACTTAAAATTCATCAATGCATTCCAAAACTGTTGACAGTGTATTTGGTACACATCAGAGACCACACTTGGTGGTGTGTTGGAAACACTGCTACAGCCTGCTGATTCATTGATGGGGCCTGTCACCGGTACACAGAAGCCATGATATATTTTGGACTCACAGAAATGAATAGAATAATATGATCCTTTTCTCACAGATAGTACCATTTTCCAGGGTGATATATGTTAAATAAACAAACCTACACTGAAATTATAAAATATTTTAGTAAGTGTGCTGAAGGGTAAGAATTGGAATAGTAAGATATATTCTCGTGGCCAAAGCAGGAAAGGAGGTTCAGATGTGCATTTTTCTTCCACTATGAACTGGTGAACATTTCACTGAGGTATGCTAGCCAAGATCTGAAAAACAATGGAAGTGGAAGGGACTCAGAGAGAAATGAGCCAAGTGCCAAGTGTCAGAAGAAAACTTGAGAGGAAGACAGAGCTTTTCGTACTATCCACATAGGTGTCATTGCCCTGCTCTGCCCACTGGGAGTCTTTTCAGAGAGAGAAGACAATCTAGGGGGAGCAGTTGGGCAAGGTAGTTGGGTCTACAGACTTGTCACAATTTATGTTACGGTTGCAGGGAAGCTGAGAGACCTGTCTAATAGCCATCCTGTTCTCTATTTGCCCATCTCAGCAAGCAATGATTCCTGTGGGTGTATATAAAAAGGGAGAGAAGTAAGCTGTACAGTGCTTCTGATGTATTAGATACTACGTCAGACTTTGTGCCTCTCTCTGCTGTACTGGGCTGAGCTCCTGTGATGGGCAGACAGAACAAGATGGGCTGCGGCTTAGAGTCCAAATGTGGATTTTATTTTTTGTAGAGCTGAAGCCTTGGCTTAGAGTTGCTTCCTAACCAAAAAGACGAGTTAAGAGCTGCAACAGGGACCTGTAGCCACAGCTGCCTTCAGTATCTGATAATCATGAACATACCTTCCTACATTCTTTTAGTGGAACTGAGACTGGATTAAGAAGTTTAAGCAGCTAGGCGGTGCTTGTGTTTACAGAAGGATAAATGAACATTCTATCTAGTTGCCTTTGGATGCTGAAAAAAATCAACAAGGAAGTGGTTGATGCTATAAAAACAGAAAGGCAAACAACTGACCCAAGGAGTTGACAGACTATGACTCTTGTGTCCAGTCAACCCATGGAGTGTTCCCCGAACAGTGTTGAATGTTATCCACATCCATTCATATGCCTATTGCCTTCCACTGCTCATATGTTACTCTGGTGAAATGGCTGTGGCAGACTATGGCTCACCATGCCTAACATCTTCCCTAACTGGCTTTTTATGGGCAATTTTGCTGATTCATAACCTAGGAATTTGATGCACTCGATTTTATCTACCCCAGACATGTTCATTCATTCACTCACTATTAATTGTAATTCATTCACTTATGTGAATTAAAGGTCAACTGTGGAATGTGCCAGGGTCTTAGAGAGATCTAGAAGGCCCAGTTCTTGTCAGCACATAGCTGTATGTTTAGGGGCAGACAAAGATGGCTTCTATACTTCTATATTTTGGTGGCAGTCATTATGAAAATAGCAACCAGGGCAGGTTTCTAGCTCTGGTGGATTGGTGGGGTGGGGGAAGTTCTAGATGCTATAATCAGTTTCCACGACAGTCTGTGAGTAGAAGTGGTCACAGCTGATGGTGGTTACGTAGGTAATGGAACCTTTAATAGGTGGTGCCTTCTGGGGGTAAGGTAGATTTGGGGCATCATACCTTTGAAGGGGATTTGGGCACATTGACTCTTTCCTCTAACTCTTTGGCTTTCTGACTTCCATGCGATGGGCAGCATCTTGTGACACATGTTTTTCCACAGTGTGCTGTGGAATGAATCCTAAACCATGAACTCAAACAGCCTTTTTTCTCTTTTAAGGTTAATTATCTCAAGTCTTTTATTATAGTCATGGAAAATGATCAATACAGGATGTCATGATCTCTAGATGAGTTTGCTCAAAGATAAGTTTTGGTGATACCTTCTGAGGGCCCCGGGCTACCAGCACTGAAGTCACCTGGGTGCACTTGTGGAAGAGTCACCACCTGTCCTTCCCCTCCCAGATTAAAGTGCATTTTTAATAAGCTTCATGAGTGATTTGTTCTCAAATTAAATGTAAGACATTTTGACTTAGGTGGTATGTGTGCCAGTTACTTTCATCTGTGTCTCCAAGAACTATTTCACACAACTATATTTCAAAAAGGCATTTAGTTAGTGCCTGAATCTTGTCTCAGTGGATCTCCAGTCTTGAAGGGCCTGGAAGGTCAAAGTCAGGGGAACTGATGTGTTGGAAGTGCCTGGACAACTTTGAGAAGATACGCCATATTCAAGGAGGGCTAGATTCCCTCTGGCCTCCTGCCTTCTGCCAGGATTGGATATCCACTCTCTCCTTTTCTTTTGTCACTGTCTAACAGGAGCTCTGGTCTTACAAAGATTGGTTATTTATGATTTCTCAAGCTCTCTAAAGATAAGAATCACCCAGGGCTCTTGCAATAACTAGCAGGCTAGTACAACCAATGGCCTGCAGGTCCCCAGCTGAGACCTCCTACTGGCTGTAGGTCTGACATGCACTTTGGGAAACTTTGATCAGGGAGTCTGGGGAACAATGAGCCCCAGAGGTTAGTGCCTTAAACCGGATCCCTAGATCACAAACAAGTTTCAGTCCATTTCCACTCTACAATCCCATGTGAGTTACAGACCCAAACAAGCATAGCTTCTTCCCCGGTAGAATGGAATAAGTATAATGTATAATGTCTCCCTTTAGGCCCCTTTTGAAGATAAAGTAAGGCATGAGAATAGAACAACTGGCAGAGTATGAGGCATAGAATATCCCTCATTGGAATATTATTTAGCTTTTAGATTCTTCTAACGAGTTAGGAATAACTAGGTATTCACAGTGTTAACTGCCATGCTCTGAGAAAGGGATGGGATGCACATTTCCCGAGCCTTAGTTCATAGTCTTAAGTAAGCCTTCATTTAACCATCCTTGCCCAATGTCCTCTGGCTTCCCTCAACCCTGCAGTCTTATTTCCTGCCTAGTCTTTCCTAAAATGTCTTAATCATTTTGGATTTGTATGCTCCCCCACACACACACACACTCACCTTGCTGGAAGCTGATTCTGTCTGGAATATCAGCATCTCCTACTATTCACCTAATTAGCAGGTAGCTCCTGGTTGGCTGTTACATATAGCTTGACTCTGTCATTCTGTCATTTCCCAGTGTGAGAGCACTGAGCTTATCTTTCTCTTGTTTGTGTGGCACATTCAAGAGTTTCAGGGCCACAAAAAGGGAGGTAGGAAACTCTCGAAGTAAAGCAGGTTTCAAAGCAGGTTTCCAGATGCATGAGCCTGAAAGGGCAGAGTTGGGGCCAATGCACGAAGTCTTTCATATCTAGCTAGCCTTTGGTACTTTCTTTAAGAAAGTATTTATAGGGAAGAACTAGAAAACTCCCATTGCGGAGCTCCCAAGGGTCTGTGACGGGAAAAAGAAACACTCCGAACATTTGTTTAAGGTGTCAAGATGAGTTATAACTAGACAGCTCCAGTGAAAGCACATCTGCAGCTAAGTCAAATGTGACAAAAACTGGTGAGCGGAAAAACGAGAATCAAGAGAAAGAGCAGGCTGCAGGTGTTACAGGTGTATGGAAACAGACCCATAGGTGCTATGGAAAGGTGGAATGCTGTAGAATCGGGGAAGGAGCTCTGGCAATAGAGATGGGGACAAGGCACATTTTGTGGTTTGGTCACTTTACATTTTCATGTCAAAGACTTGGTCCAGGGAACAACCATAAGACATGGCTTACCACAGGTGTAAGGCAGGTTGAAGTTTGGTTCATCCTCTGGTTTCAGTGTTCACAGGAGTCTCTTGTGCTACCAGGGAATTGACAGACCAAACTAAAGATTCAGACTCAAGAGTTCTACTGAGCTTTCTCCTGGGATGGAGGCAGGAACTAAGGGAGGGTATGTGAGCATAGGTAGAAAGGGAAGAGGTACCAGAAACAGGCATGTACTAGCATGGTCTGCCTCTGTGAGAGACAGGGAATCTAAGCTTTACGTTAGTCAGATAGTGTTGGGAAAATGTCTGATGCGGTCTCCTCCTACGGCATGTGACTTCCGTCATTTGCTGCATGCATGAGGGTCCTTCTAACCGATATGCTGTAGTAAGACATCAGTTCCATAACACTCAACTCTTAGCAACTCCCGACAATAAGATCCATCTCTCCCTTTTCTTATACACATCTCTTGGTTTCATTGCTCTTCTTTTACCACAGTGTATGGCACTGAGATCAGCAGGAAGACATAGATCTCAGGTGGCAAAACGGAGTTCAGAACATAGCAAAGAAGGCTCTGGAAGAAGTAATACTTGTGCTTTTGGATTGTGTCCCAAAGAGGCTGGGTTTGGTACCTATACTGAAAAAAGAAATAAACTGACTTGTCCACTGTTAGCACCCATTGGCCAAGACTAGTGCTAGAGTTCCCTCCTCTTCGTGGTGATGCATACACGCTATTTGGCTGAACATTTGGGGACTTGGTATTACAGAGCTCTCTTTGCCTACACGGGGAGAGTTTGGAGAGACTACAGTGCCAAATGGCTCATTTGCATATTCAAGTATATAGTGACAGATGTGGCACTGAAAACCATGTGTGCTGTTTAGATGTGGAAAACTACACTTTATATGCTACCAGAAAACTATAGATTCTGAAGGCAGGTGGCCTGGAGAACACCAGTCCCTCACCATCTTCTAGTTTCTATTTTGCTTCTTCTCTTTCTCCTTTCTCTTTCTCTGTCCCTCATCTTCCTATTCCCTCCCTTTCCTAAGAGAGAGAGTGAGAGGAGAGAGAGAGAGAGACAGAGAGAGAGACAGAGAGAGAGACAGAGACAGAGAGAGAGACAGAGACAGAGAGAGAGACAGAGAGATTTGGTTAGATATACTACTCAGTGGTAGAGTGATTACCAAATACAAGACCCTGGGTCTGATACCCAGTACTGACAAAAAAGAAGCTCCAACAGCTAAGTGACTCACTCAAGGCTAGCAACTAGAAACAATGTTTCCAATTCCCATGCTGGGCATTTGCAGGCTGCAATTTGAAGAGCATTAAACAAAGTCATTTATAAGGCAAAGACCTCTCTGACAAAACTCATCACAACACATCAAAGCAAAAACAATCAAAACTCTAAAAAAAAAAAAAAACCCACAAAATAAAACTCATACAATTAAGCCTCCAAAAAGAACACCCATTTATTTAATATTTATTAATTGAATTTCAGTACATACCTGGCAGGGTTAAACTTGATGTTCAAAGGTCTGATTGTGGAGGTCAGTGCTGTAACTGGATGTTGCCCTATATGAGTGTCACAGTGGCAGCCTTTGCACTGGCGGAGAGTAGTAAGCACGTTTGACGTTTGCTAAAGGTAATTTAGGCCACAGCAGCAGGTATTACAGAATTACCACAATTTCTCTGGGATTCAGGAGGAAGATAATTGAGAAGTCATGCTTTCAGGGAGTTTATTAATTGTATATGTGCGTCGCAGGAGCTGACAGTCAAGGGAATGAAAAGACAACATGCTCTTACCACAAAATGCCCTTTTTTTCAATTAGGCCACTCCTGGTGTTTTCAGAAAAAGTTTGAGAATCCATCCTGTGTGGGATGAGTGATGGGAAAGAATGAACCAGGGCCGCTTCACAGACCTGGTGAGAAAGCCCTCCTGGCAGAAAGAAAGACAGCGAACTCAGGTGGACTGACTGTGTGACCCTGGGTACCTTTCTCACTCTCCAGGTCCTCAATTTGTGGGAGATGAGAAAGTTTCCTGATCGGATTGCCATGCAAAATATGAGTTGTTTGTGTAAAGGCTTCACACACATTTGTCAACACATGGTCAACACAGAAGAGAGCATCCAGATTTTATTGTGATGGCCACTTTGTCTGACCATCCCCATTCAGCATGCCTGACAGCAACATTTTCTGTTCTTAGAACTCTACCCTGCAGGGTGGGGCTGAGAGTTGTGCAGAGTGACAAGAGTCACATTGGCAAGTATCTCATTATCACAGAGAGTTAACAGTGTTTCCCATGCTAAACTAATGAGTATCAACTAACTGGTCTTATTGAATCTTGGGGTTGGGAAGATCTTAAACATCTTCTTGTTTAATCATAATTCAGTGCACCACTCTGCACAATCCCAGGACAAGTGTCATATGCCATTAGCTTTAAGGCTCTTTCTGACCAAGAATTTGAGCCAGACACAGCAGTGCTCTTTTGTAATACCAGTATTAGGAGAGATTGAGGCAGCAAGATTGGGGATTTCAAGGCCAGCCTTAGGTACATGAGGCCTTGTCTCAACTACCTCCATACCTTAAAAAGGAAAAGAGAACTTGGTGAAGGACCCAGTTCATTGTTTGGTATTTCCTACGGCAAGGAGACTCTTCTCAGTGATGACTGAAGGTGGCCGTTAGTCTCTTCAATCCTTGATCAGTGCTTCTATGCCAATGAAGTCAGCAGCATGTTTTCAGATAATATGCAGACTTCTATCTAGCTATGGGTGTCCTTCACCAAATAGTAGAGTTTCATTTTTCTCTTTCTATTTTGAATGCATCTGATACTGAAGTACTTTAAAAATGTAGTGCTGCTTTATTTCCCTCAGTATTCTGTATGTTTTGATAAGAATTATAATAAAATGATACACAAGTCCAATCATGTATAATGCAGTGATGGTAATAGTCAAGTTGTGTAGTCATCTCTTCTCAGGAATAATGGAAGTATACTCCAGAACATGTCTTCACTTCATGCGACTTGGCCATGTTCATAGTTACTGTGTCTCAGTGTGAAGAAGCATTTTTATTCAGCAGCTCTATGCCCTTACCATGGTAGTAGCTTCAATATTAATGTGTATCCTTCCATTTACTATAAAAAGTAAAAGTAAACAACAATGATGATGACAACAACAACAACAAAATAATTATAGCACTATGTTTAACAGGGTGGGCTCTACAGGTTCCCAGTCAGGGTCCACATTCCAGTTCTGTGATGTACTGGCAGGTAACCATGGCATAAGATACTTAAGTTTCCTTAGCACCATCTCCAGCCGTAGAATGAAGATGATGATAAATCTTCGGAAAGTTGCTGTGAAGATAAGAGTTACCCAAACATCACTGTGAGTTTGCTTCACTGTGTGCATGCTTACTACACAGCAAGCATCCAACAATACACCTCTCTCTCCTCAATACCACACACTGGAGACATGATAGGGGCTGCTGTAGTTTGGATATGGTTTAAGTGTGTCCAGTGAAGCTTCCTGATTTGAAAGCTTACTCCTCAGTGCAACAATGTTCAAGAATGCTGTAGTCATTAGGGGTACCACCCATGGAAAGGATTAAAGGACTTCTCATTGGAACCTAACTGAGGCCCATGAAACAGTAAACTGTTATAGGAGGATAAAGATTGGTCTCTCCATGGCTTTTCACCTTATCAAGTTGCCTTTACATGTTCTTCACCAGTGTGATGCCATCTACCGTGAGCTCATCAGAGCTCACCAGAAGCTAGTCGTCTGCTTTTCTATCTCCATACTGGTGAACTAAATGTACTTCTTTTCTTCACTAGTCCCTTAAAGTCCAGATTCTTTGCTACAGTGATAATGAACCACTGTACAAGTTTCATGACCTCCTCTTCTGAGGTTGGAATACCTCATCTTAATCTACCATATCACAGACTTTCTGATATTGGAATGAACTCAGAAAGGTTTGTATCGTGGATGTTAGGATAAGTCTTAAATAAATAAGGAAATTCAATGCCAGTTTCATGAGTTTCCTTAGGATTTTTAGATGAATATCTATTAGCTTATTTAAAGTTAAATTAATAAGCACTAAGATGTAAAAGTTTTAGGCAATGACTTAAGGTATCTTGCCTATATGTGGGACTTAAATTGGGCTTCTCCAAAAGGAAAACAGCCATTAAAGATCATATTTCAAACTTTAGAGCTTCATGTCACTGGTAAATTTTGGGAAATGATTAGGGCCATATATCTTAGCATCAGCATCACTTCCTCTTAAGCAGCATAACCGGATGTGGTAGTTTGAATGGGAATGGCCCCCACAGGCTTATGTATTTGAATGTTTGATCCTAAGTTGGTGGAACTATTTGGAAAAGATTAGAAAGTATGGCCTTATTGGAGACTTATGTCACAGGAGGACGGACTTTGATGTTTCCAAAAACCACACAACATTCCCAGTTAGTTTTCTCACTGCCTCTTACTTCCAGATCAAGATTTGAGCTCCCAACCATTGTTCTAATGCCCTGCCTGCCTATTGTCATCCTCCTTGCCATGATAGTCATGGACTTGCCCTGAGACAGTGAGCCCCCAATAACTCTTCTGTGTGTTGCTGTGGTCGTGGCATTTTGTCATAGCAGGATATCCTCCAAGATCTAGTGAGCATGGGGAAATGTAGCATTCCAAAGGACTAGAAAAAGACAGTTATCTGTACACTGACATTGCAAGTTCCCTTGTATGCCCTGAGGCATATAGTCAAGACACCGACAGTCTCTGTTATAGTTCCTTGTTCATATTTAATTGCTTTTGGTGAGAAGATTCAAAGAAGTCTCTGAGTAAGACACACTGTGTGAGACTATCTGCCAAACTGAATTGCTTGATGCTCTACTGTCAAGTGTAAAATATATCTATCTTCCTTATGCATAAAAGACAGAATACTGGAAAGTCTGGGCCCTTTCACAGCTAACCTTTGCTATGGACATTAAAGTTTTTAAGAGGGCCAATAATACCACTTCCTGTATCATTCCAAGAGAAAGAACAAAACAAATATGTGTTGTTGTGTATGCCCTCCCAAACAGAGGATTAAAAACAACCATCATTTATTATCTGTCTTGATTCTATGGTTTCAGCAAGTACAGGCAGCTGGGTTCTTCTCCATGGGATGCCAGTTATTGACTGCAATTATAGAGGGATCAATTCTGCCACAATTTACAAAGTATCATTTGCATGCTTAGCAATTGGTATGAGATATCCATGGGATTCTCTGTTTGGGCTGATGGCAGGAAAGTCTTAGTCCTCCTTCATGTGACTTCATCATGAGGTGTGGGCTTCCCAGAGTATGGTAGATAAGTTCTAAGAGAACTTTCTAGAAGACAGAAACTGAGGCTATTTGGATGAGTAGTCTAGGAAGCTACATAACCTCACTCCCACTGCAACCCAGTGCCAGTCCCTAAGCAGTCTGGGGGATTGAGTTATTCATGAAAGAAAATTCTGGGAGCTGGTGACCACTGAGGCCTTTTGTGGTGTTTTGTTATGATATGGGGTGATGCTGATCTGATGGCCTGGTTTGGGAGAGACTGTGAGACATTGCTACATGGAAGCTACATTCTCGAGGAGCTGAGAAGAGGCTGCTGGGATCCCATGAGCATGAGGTAGGTTGCCATTTGGACATGTCTCCAGGAAATGAGGATGTTTGTTTCATCTTGTCTTGTAACTGAATTCAACACATAATTGATGAAGTAGTGGGTGAGTTGACAGCACATCAAGCTGGCTTTGAAGGTGGCTTTTTGTTTGTTTGCTTGTTTTGTTTTGTTTTGTTTCATGAACATTTTCCTACCCAAGGGTTAAAAAGAAAAAAATCAGGGGCAATAATGTTTTACCTTACAGATAGATCTCTGTTTATTTAAACAAGGTTTCCATGTGTGCCTCCACCTGAAAGGGGAAAAAATGAGAGAGAACAAATAAAAACAAGAGTGCATTCTACTAGGAAATAAGTTTGTGACTCAACTGGCACACTCGAGCTGGACCACACAGCGTGCTTTTCTGCTTGACGACCTTCTTTATTTTGTTTTTATCTTGTTATTCCAGCTTAGTTTTACTTTGTCCCAATTTTCCAATTTGTTTGTATTTTTTTTGTTTTGTTTTGTTTTGTTTTTTGCCTTGCTTTGCTATGTGTAAGAACTTCCTCAGATCATTCTCAGAGTGAGGCTGAGTTTAAACAAACACACATGCCCTGGATTCACAACAGCAAGCCTTGAATTGCCCTGGGCCTTTCACTTCATTTCTTTTCCATCCTCCTCCGAGTCATTAGCTCACCTATCTTTGTCATTCCAACAATGTTTACACCCCAATGTGTGTATGCATGTTCATGTGGGAGGTTGCACATGTATATGTGTTCATTTTATGTTGAAGCCAGAGGTCAACCTTGGATGCCTTTCCATTTTATTTATTTATTTATTTATTTATTTATTTATTTATTTATTTTTGAGATAGGACCCCCTAGTGACCTAGAATTTAATGATTAGGTTAAGCTCACAGGCAAGTGAGCCTCAGAGATCTGCCTGTCTTTGCTTTCCCAGTGCTATCTTGATGCTTATCCTTTCTCATATTATTTATGTGGTTTGAACCAGCTCCCCCATCCCTCCCCCCACTTATACTGCAAGTGCTTTATTGACTCGGTCATCTCCCCCACCCACACCATAAGTTCTTTATCCCGAGATCTGTTAGGATATATTATAAGGTCTCACGACTATATCTGCACGAGTTGGCTTTTGACGATATCAGAAAATTCCTATGAGAGTTGAGTGTGCTTCTAGACAGAGCTTTTAGGGTAAAAGGCAGACAACTAGCAGCTACAAGTTATTCCCAGCCATCTGTCCCTGAACATCAAATAAAGACGCAAACAAGGTTTGGAGAGATGGCTCAGTGGGCAAGAGCAGTTCCTGTGCTATCATGAGGACCCCATCTTGCACAGATAAATCATTGCCCTTGACCTTTTGTCTTGAGCCATCTTGGATTCTCAGAATAGAAGAACTCTGGACAGATCCCTCCCTGCCTTGCCCTACCCTTATCCTGGAGTAGAGGCAATCAACTCTTCAAAGTCATCTTATCTATACCATCATCTGCATAAAAAGTTGAGCATAGCTGCATGTATTTGAAATCCCAGCATTAGAAGGACAGAGACAGGAAAGTCCCAAAAGGTCACTGACAAGCCAGCTTTACCTAACAATGAGCTTCTAATTCAGTGAGAGACCCTTTTCCAAGGCAATAAGGTGGTGCACAACACAACAAGAGACTTTATATCTTGTTCTGGACTCTGCATGCACATACAGTGAATACATTTGCACACTCATGTCTCTCTCTCTCTCTCTCTCACACACACACACACACACACACACGTACATATGTGTGCACAAAAGGACAAGTAATGGCAAGTAATAAGAGGAGATTTGTTCAATTCAATGTGGACACGTAGATATGGGAAAACTGAGGGTGTATAGTAGCTCTAAGTGAGTCTTGGGGTGCTGATAGGAGCGTTTGGTTAAAATAACAGGCAAGAGATAAGTGTCATTATGCAGTTCGGGTCAAAGGTGACCCCTCTAACATTGACTCAGGTGTGGTTCCACCAGGTGATCTGAAGACATTCTTGTTGGTTGAGGGGATAAAATAGTTCTCAGGAGATGATTACTTTTCACCAGGACAAAACTCAGGCCTCCTGGATAGCTGTTTTCATAGTGATGAAGGGTAGGTCCTCCAGATTTGTTCTATTCTGGGAATTCAGGGTGACTCTGGAGGAAAGGCTAAGGGTAGTGACTTAGCTTTGTGCCTTCAGGACACCCTCTTTTAGATAGGTTGGACAGCCACTTCCTTGATTAACATGCTGCCCTGCAAGGTAAACAGACAACCAAGGTAAGGGAGACAGATACAAAAAGAAGACAGAGATTCAGGCTTTTATGCTTCATTTAGCGGTGGGTCTAAGTGAAGAGCCAATACTTTTTAGCAAAAACAGCCTCTAAATGTCTGTTTCATGCTGACTTCTGAGCATCTAGTCCTACACAACTGAAGAAGTTATTCATCTGGAAATGCAAAAGAATGGACTTTTACTCGTTAATGATTTTTTTTTTTTTTTACTGAATTAAGATTCTAAGACTTTTCTACATCAATTTGATAATATGCTGACATTACCTATGAAATAACTAAATCATCTTTTATTTTTGTTAAAAAATGTGTTGGGCTGATTTAAGAAGGATTTTCAGACCACAATGATTTCTCAAAATGACAGTGCTGGTGACGATGTCCTACACAGAAGGATTGTGACCCAGGTAAACAGAAGGATGTCATTGGGTAAACAGCAGCCTAAATTCAGCATTCCTCAGCAATCTCCTAAGGAGAGATTCTATTTTCCAGGAAATTGATACCTCCCTTATCTCCCCTACTGTTCAACTACCTTGGGCAATGGCATCTAGTTAACCAGAACAGTCTGCATCAGCTCAAAGACCCCCACCCTGACTTCTACATAAAATCTGACTGCTTTCCTGACAAGTTGCCAATCTGTGCCCCCAAGAGAGAGCTTTGGCAGTTTGATCCTCTAACAAATCTTTCTTTCTACCTACAGAGTGTTCCAGTTTGGTTTTCTTACTGCATCCTCACTCATAGAGAAAACATATGCCTGGCACAGTAAAAAATAGTGCAGAGCCCAGATCTAGGGAGGTGACAAGCCTCTGGGGTAAACCTACTATGGTTATTCTGCTAAACTTCTCTCTCAATTGGCACATTAGCTCAGCTTTACAACTCATCAGAGAAGTGCAGTGGAAGGTGGCTAATGCAGAAACTCACTGCTGGTCAAAGTGCAAAGAATAAGTATCAGTGGCGTGCTTAGGCACAAATAGGATGTCTACACCATACCACACCCTGAAAGCTTCAGGGACCATCATAGAAGGGGTGATAGTGGAATGAATGTAAGCACCAGAAGCTAGGGGTAACCAGAGTGACACAGTGTCTTCTGGACATGACAGGACAGCTGCACCTCTGAACTATGTGCTCAGTAAGGACATTGGGATGAATTTGAGGGAATTTAGGGGGAGGAGTTGGGACGAATATGATGAAAATGTATTACGTGAAATTCCCCCCAAATTAATAGAAATATTAAAAATGTTCTTGAGATGAAAGCAACATATTTATGGTAGTTAAGCTAAGATTATTTTTGTTTCTTCTGTAGCTGCCACGTATTGCTCTATCGTGCAAGAAGGAGCCATTGATCCCATGGTTAAAACATGTCTTGTGAACCTGTCAAGTGTTAGATGATTAACAGAACAAATCTCATTTGTTAGGACAATTTCTCTTCGCTGGGATCTCCATTTCCCTTCAGTTAAATCCTCTAATCCATTGTACTTCTTAATTTACTTTCTCCAGTCTCCAAGTTCTTGCTATTAAAATGGGCTTGGCAGTCACCTAGCAAGCTTAGAGGAAGATGAGGTCTCAGTAACTGCAAGTATTATAGAACCTACACTTTGATTTGGTTCTAGATTTATGAGTTAAATGTAGTCTGCCCTGATCATGCATCCCATGGTTGGTTGTACAGTTCTAAGTGATCAGCCCTGAAATTGCAATGCTGGATGAATTCAGAAGGTTGTATGATATATGTATATATATCATATACATATGTATATTATATATGTGTATGTGTGTGTGTGTTGAAGACCAAGAGACCATGAATTTAAGAGGAAGTAAGGGTATGGGAGGAATTGGAGGACGGAAAGGGAAATGGGGCAAATGATGTAATTATATTTTAATTAAAATTTCTTTTAAAAAGGCAATCAGCCTTCCACAACATCCAGATAAACCTTCCTCAGCAATGCCCTTTGTTATTCTAAAAGTCTTTCTGTCTTCCTTTGTTCTAATAAACTTTGTACATGGCACACAACAGGAAATTTCAAAAGCAAGAAGGGGAAAAAATCCAAATTTAAATTTTAATTTCCTTATCTTGGGGATTTTGTATATTGTTATGAGCTTTTTAATTAAAAGCCTATCTCAGATTCAATTTCTGTATTAAATAGGGTAAGGGGAGATAGAAAGGGTGAAAAAGAACTTAAGCTGATATAGTTGTGGGAGTCATTAACCACTATTATTTCAGCTAAGTGATGGTAAAAGGCACATACACACAAGGTAGCACTTTAAGATCTCAGGTTTCTGTGTCCAGGAGACTTAAATGGGAGATCAGTTTGCAAAGAGTGAATTGAACTGCTAAGTGCTTTGAATGAAAAGAAAGAAAATCAAACCCCAGAGAATCTTTGGCATCCTCTAAGGAGTGTTTTGGGAATTTCATCTCCTTCCATCCATCTTTTGCTGGCTCTCTCCCTCCTAAAAATCCGAGGATACCAAGAACTCCTCTTTGCCTCTCCCCATTATGGTTGGTTTTATGGTCAACTTAACACAGTTTGAATGACTGGAGTTGGGAGCCTTAACTAAAGAAATTGCCTTAATAAATACAGGAAGACCCACCCTAATTGCAGCTGGTACTTTCTAATAACTGGTCCAAATACAAAGGACACTAGATGGAAGATGTCTTGTGTTTTGCTCCCTCATCTTCCCTTCACTCTGTCACTGCTGCTACTGATTCATTTGTTGATATAAGAACAAGAGTTTCCAGGCTTCCAGCATGAACTAAGGACCACAGGCTCCCCAGAAACCTCCCAGGGCTTTGGCTTCAGATTGGATCAATTGAGGTACCCATCCTTGTGGATTGAACAACTACCATGGAAGTCATGGCTCTCAGCATATGACTACTCCCTCCAGCATGATTATTTTATCAGAACTCAAACATCCCAGAGGACACAAGACATTGTGTGGATCATCTTTGGAATCATTTCTATATTTTTTGACTCCCAGTGAGAGAAAGTCACTTGGGAGTACTCCAACTGCTAAGGCACATAGTGTCAAAACCCAAGCAAGCCCAAGATCTCAACCTCTCAGCTGCTTTTACTAATTTGAAAAGACTTACTTTATTTTTAGGCATGTGCATGTGTGTGTATCTGTGTAGGGGTATGTGCATGTTAATGAGAGTGCCTTAGAAGGTTTCAGGCATTAGATCATCTAGAACTGAAATTCAAGGTAATTGGGCATCACCTGGCAGGGGTACTGGGAATTGAACTTGGGCTCTGCGTAGAAGCAGCAAGAACTTTTAATTGCTAAGTCATCTCTCCAGAACTGTTATTATTAATGTAATCTGACTTATCCCATTGGTTATATTCCTCTAGAGATTAATTCACTACTCTTTTTTTTGGCTTCCTCTTACCTGGGGTGTTTCTGTAGTTCTCTGCTCCTTGGTGTGGCAACTTCTCACTAACTTGGGTTTTCCCTGAAGAAGTCTCTGCATGGAAGTATCAGCTTCCCTTGGCTCAGTGCCCATTAGGGAGATGTAAGGGCACCATTTCATTTAAATTAGCATTCTGAGATGTGTGTCTCTCTAAAGGTGGAATAGAACCTACCCACAGGCTTGAGCATAACAGAGAGAGAGAGAGAGAGAGAGAGAGAGAGAGAGAGAGAGAGAAAGATCTCAATTCAGAGGCTCTTGACCTGAATAAAATTACTTACTTCTGCTGGCAGAGCTTCTTCCAGGCTTGTTCTGCATCAAGAGCCTTGGAACCAACCACTCCTGTTCCCTTATGCTAAGCCAAAGTTAGCCTTCCTGCCTATAGCACCTTGGAGAGACATTGAAAACATCTCCATCCCGCCACAGGACCAAGCTATTCTGCTGACCTAAGGTCTGCCTGAGCTGACTTTATTCTAGTCTATCTAGAGAAGCCCACTGCTTTGGAAGTTATAGCTCTCAGCATATGACTATACCCTCCAGCAGGATTATATAAACAGAATTCAAACATCCCAGAGGACAAAAGACATCTTGTGGATGACTTTTGGAATCATTTCTATATGTATGGACATAAGCAATCTAAGATGAGACATTGCAATATCTCTCATAGCTGGAGATAGCATCAGGTTCATATGTCATTCCTGCTCCTTCAGAATTACAGCATCTAATGTCTTAGGACAAAGTGACCAGACAGACGGGCAGGCAGGCAGGCAAGCAAGCAGGGAGACAGACCAACAGATGCAGACACACAGATGCTCCTCTTCCCTATATACACACTTAAGTAATAAGCCATTTCTATTCTAAATACTGCATAAAAAGACTCATTTCCCGGTAAAAACAAAATTGAAGCAACTTTTTATACAGATTGGAGTAGCTTCCACAAAGCTGAGTGCATATCCATTTAAGAAAAGTATCCTTGCTCTGTGTGTGTGTGTCTGGGCAGCAAGGAAGGGTATGTATTGGAAAGGTGATAATCTTCCTTTTCCACATGAGTGGAAGTTTTCCTACAACAAAGCAAGTATCTTCTGCAAAGGTGAACTCAATTGCTCGCCTCTTATAAAATAATTTTTTAAGGTTTTGAAGTAAGAGACTTCAAAGATCTTAGACCAGGGATTGAGTCAAAGTTCAATATACACATGGCTCTCCTTCCTACCATACACCATACACTTTGCTACTGGCCTAGGAGTGGAAATAGCACACCAGCTGTAGGAACAGGCACATGGTGTGCTCCTGCTTTCCCTGATATCACCCAGGGAATTCAGATCCTCCACTCTTCACCCTGCCCCTCTTTTCTCAATGTGTGTGTGCATGTGTGAACATGAAGGCAAACTGAATATAAATTTCATCAAGCATCCAGCTGTTTTCAGAAATCTATCATCACATATTTGATTGAAAGACGTTTTAACTCAACACCTGCTCTTTGTTGTATCAACTTGGTAAAATGAGACAGATTTTTAGAACTGGAAGGGACTATTGGCTCAAATACTTTTTGAAGTCAATCTAAAATTATTTGTCATGTGTAATGGGATCATATCTCTTATGGTCTAGCTCAACTCATTATCTCTTAAATCCTGGCTCTGTTTGGGCAGACAATACTGACAGAACTCCTAGGTCCCTCATGCTGGTGCTTCTCTCACCAAGCTCTCATCATGCATCATTCTCATGGATGCTAGTGAGCAATTGTTAGTGAACTTCTCCCAGCAAGCCCCAACCTGGAAAGTCAGAGCATTCATATACGCAGTGCTTATTCTCAAGAAATGAGAACCCCACTTCTCTTTCTTAGCTCTTAGTTGGTAAGCCATCTAACACACACTAGACCAGCTGTTCTCAACCTGTGGGTCACAAGCCCCTTTGGGGGGTATCACATATCAGATACACCGCATATCAGATATTTTACATTATGATTTATAATAGTAGAAAATTTACAGTTATGAAGCAGCAATGAAATAATTGTATGGCTGGGGAATCACCATAAC
The DNA here is from genome assembly GCA_019843965.1 of Rhynchomys soricoides. NCBI lineage: Eukaryota > Metazoa > Chordata > Mammalia > Rodentia > Muridae > Rhynchomys > Rhynchomys soricoides. Next base: position 6,990,037 of record JADRCH010000060.1, on the reverse strand, counting down.
ATGAGGATCTGTATTAAAGAGTCCCAGCATCAAGAAGGGTGAGAACTACTGTTGTAGACACAGTTCACTAAGGCATAGGAAGAGTGTGTGTCTCCAAGTATTCAGGACACTCACACTAGCAACACTCTTGTTATGACACACCATCTTTCTCTTACATATTTGTCTTCTTCTGGCTCCTTCATATTCTCTCAGTTAAACCTGTTGCACATGTATGCCTGGCTTAGGCCTTAGTTTCAAGGGAGCTCAACCTAAAAGAGTTGGTTCTGGAAGTGGTTGCAGGAGTCTTTCAGAATAGGACCCTGGAACTGAATAACCCACTGGTGAGGGGAAAATCCAGTGGAGATAGAAAACGAGACACACTGGCCTGCAGGAACATGCTATTTTGGAAGGCTTGCTGTACTGGTGACTGGATGGTAGTACAGGTGGAAGATAAGTTAGAGAGTACTTGAGGCAAAAAGTCGAAGGGAAACTTTAGGTTCTGAGGACAGGCTGCTTTTTTTAAAGGTTTAGCAGCCATGAAGAAAACAAAGGACCCCCAACCTGGGATAGCCACCTATTGTGATGAAAGCCAGCAACTCTCCAGCTCCACTGAAAGAAATTCTTATCTCTTATAGCTGTGGGGATTACCAAACTGAAAATCACACTCAGGATCAGATTATAGGGGTGATCGCCTGTGGATAGAAGTCCATCCATAGCCACACATGTCTCTGATACCAATTTCATAACCAGAAATCTAAATGGAATGAAAGCACCTTAGAGCCTCAAATCTCTTCTCTTTTTCAGAAGGGAGACCCCTCTTTTGTTTCTAGAGAACCCCTAACCAATGCACTCATGGCAGGTACTTCATAAGCTGATGATCATTTTCTCTAAGATATATACGTCTTTTACCGTCACCACTGTGTGAATAACTAGAATTTTCAGTTCACTATGAGGCTAAAAGGAAATATGCCTGCAAACAGAATTAGAAGAGCTAGCTAATTATCAGTGGGCACAATCCTGGAGAAAGGGAGCAATGTCGTATGAGAAGAGCAGAATCTAAGGGTGATTGGCAGAGGACGTAGAGAGGTAAGGGTCTTGGGACTTGGGTTTTAACTTCCTGGCAAAGGCACTTGGAGGAGGTCCTTGTATACTGCTGGAGTGACTCCATGGCAAAACCTGGATGGAAAACAGTGAAGAAGGTCTCAGAAGGCACAGGGCTTTATTTTGTAAGAGCAAAGAACTCATCATCTCACTATTCTTCTTGAAAGAGTCCAGAGGACACCCTTGTCATTTAAGCAATAAGAGGGTCACTGGCTTCACTGAGACTTCCAGTAATAACTTTCTTCTTAGGGATGTTTTCCCTTGGGAGATGATGATATCATGGAACTCCCTGGTGCCAATGGTGATGGTCAGCTTTTGGGAGTGTAATAAACAGCACTTACTCAGCAGAGGCAACACAGCCACTATTGCTGCCATAACCAGTAAGAGCAGACTGTGCTCATAGGAATCTCTGACTCTTGGAAATGTGGGCCAGTGACTAACAGATGGGGAGAGTCCTAGTATTGAGAGAGAATAACAACAGATGAGTTTTTGTTTCATTTTAGATAAGCCAAAAAATTAAAAATTAAAAATTTGGCAAGCACAATTGAAAAACATTGACCCCTTATCTAGTTTCTAGCTCTAGTCTGGTTCATAATTAAGGAGCTTCTTCTCCTTCCCCCTCTCTCTCTGTTTTTCTGTTCCCTTTCCTTGTCTTCTCTATCTCCATTCTCTTCAATGCCACCATGTCACCATAAGTAAATATATCCAATAAGTATAGCACAGGAGCTATATTCATACCAGGAGAATGAAATAGCATCATATCCTGTCCCCTGAATAATTGAGGAAGTCAAGAAGATACCGCATTTGTTACTTTTCTTGCTATGAAAAAAAAAATATCTGACAGAAACAGCTTGGGGGAGAAAGGGTTTACTTCAGTTAAAGGCAGGGCCATCATGGCTGCAGAAGCTTGGGGCAGCTTGTAGCATGACCCTGACTGTTAGGTACAGAAAACAATGGATTCTGGTCCTTATCTTGTTTTATCCTTTTTATGTAGTTCCGTATCTCATCCCAAAAAATAGTGCCACCCAAATTTAGGGGAAGTCTCCCCACCTCAATTAGCCTAACCAAGACATTCTCTCAAAGGCACTCTCAGAGCCTTGTTCATTTACTGATTCTATGTACTGTTAGGACGACAAGAGGCTCAGTAATGAAGGAAGGAGACTTGAGCTGAATATATTTACTTACAGAGCTGTGGGTCTGCACATTCACCTTCTATGTTATTTCTCTGTTTTCTCAGTGTGGTGAGGAAATAGAGGTCCCTAACCTCTGGCAGAACTGATACTCTTGTACTCATTTTATAACCTATGTTTAAAAAATAAATTAAAATAGGAAAGGTAAAGTCAACATACATAAGATTTTTTTTCTAAAAGTAGAGCCCTTTGAAACTGCTCTCTGAGGGTAAGCTCATAAAATCATAATTCCTTCCTATCTGCAAGGATAAGCCAGAAGGTGTATCATCTTGCAGATGAGTTACCACATTATTAGCAGCATCAAAAACATAAGGGATGCAGGAAAGGTATGCCATGTCAGATATCAGGTATCCTATATGCAACATGGTGGCAAAGACTGTAGAAAAGTCTATATGGATAGTGTTAGTCAGTTTAAGAAGGGGTAGTCCAACTGCCAGTAGGATATCACAGACATTATCTTTATTGGGACAGAGCATCCCTGGAACTTACTATGATACTATTAGCATATATGCTTTAAGCCTCTTTAATAAGGAAGACCAAAAGCAGTACAGTATGTTCTGCATGGGCTTCAGTCATCTTGGCCATGTGTAGAACACAGTGTCAGCTTCAGCTTTACTATGTAGGTCATTAGCTTCCATGTTGAAACTTTAGTAGGAGCCAGGAAAAGTTGTCAATAAACATGGTTTCCCTTCCCTGAAGCCCGTCATTCTCTATAAACTATTACTTAATATTCACATGAAATCTAGGCAGATAATTTTACCAAATCTATTTTAAGTACTGAAAAGTAAGATTGGTCAAAGTTTGCAGAAATCCAAAGCAGACATCTAAGACTCAAATCAGGTCTGCATGTCATCATGGTATCATACTTTGTACATTTTAGTCTGATGGTCAATTTAATGTGACACTGTTGATCAGTCTCTTGCTCTAAAAAATACTCTCACAGAATACGCTATGTATCAGGTTTGTGCATTGTTTCATGTTCGTGTTTCCTTGCTTCCTTTTTGAGATTAGGTTACACGTAGACTTAGTCTAGCCTCAATCTATCTATGTAGCTATGGCTGGCATTCCTTGCTTCCAACTTCTGGAATCAGAAATAACCACTGCCTACAACTAGTTTATGCTTGTATATGACAATAACAATGTTCTTCCTCCATGTAAGAGCACTTTACTTAGTGTTTTTTTTCTTAATTACCTTTTCAGAATCTTGTGGCAGTTTTAAGAGATAAATATACTTATAGGCCAACATTAGCAGGTGAGAAAAATAGATCTTGATGGTTTAAATCACATGTTCAATGTCATTTGGATGTCTAAACTGTAGCTCTCTATCTACTAAACTATACTATATTTTTCAGAAGATTTTCAGGGCAAAAGAGCACCAGAAGTGGGGTGTTGGACTAAAAAATGAAGTCCAAGGCAGGAATATGCAATCACATGGATTATATAAACTATGTGGCTGTGATTCATCATTTCTATATGTTGTGTTTCACATTTTGGATCACTGACTTGTCATCCAGGGTTCTGATAGAAACAACCTTCAGTTCCTAATTTCTATGGTCCTATATCTCATTGTTTGAGTCCAAACAGATCTACGGAGGGAGAGTTATAGGGGGAGTCTAATACACTTTGTTATGTGGGCAGCTGTTGTTAGAAGTGACATGCATTAGAAGAGAGACATATTTTTTGGCTGGAACATTTTTTTGTCACTTGTTGTTCAAGGAAAATTACAAAGTTGTGAAAATAAGACATCTGGCTATTTCACCTTGCTGACAAGTATTCAGAAATGATTGATGGCTCCAGCTTGGACTGCAAAACACACATGTAATGATGCTATAAAACCTTTTTCTGTTCATACATCTCAATTAAATTCCCAACATTATTGATATACTTGGTGAACAAATACCAAGCATGAGGTTTCAGTGAGGGGAGTAAGCCTAGAAATGTGAAATGAGGTGATATAAGTGAATTAGGCAGATGTTCTAATGACAGGACCCTATGAAGTTCTATATTAAATGGAGGATGACACATGGGTCAGTCCTCTCCACCATGGAACTCATTATTTGGCCCAAACAATGGTTGTGAAAGGATCTTTTAGCTCCAATGTGCCTTACCATAGCTCTGAAGTTGCCATTTTACACAGAAATTATCCTTTGAGCATCCTTTGGTATTCGATGATCTATGAGCTTGGGAGTACAGGTTTGGAGGAGCCACTATCTTGTTTCTATAGGTAGAGAAAAAATAGAAACAAAGATCATCCCCAAACAAAACTATGGGGCTACTACCAAATCCTGGCAAGGACAGAAGCTTAGTTATTGAAAAGTGAGCAGAATTTGTGGTGAGAGGAGAAGACAGAGGCCAATACATTGGATTCAGCCTATATCACAGGGAAACTAAAGTGTCTGGGACTCTCAGACTTATGCAGAAAGAGGGCTAATGAGGTTGGGAGAAAGAAAAGCATGAATATTCTAAGAAATATGAATTTTATAGATATCCACAGACCCTGTTGCAAATCACAAGAGATGAACGTCAGGACCGGTGCATACTAACACAAAATAGAAGCGATGATACAAAATGCGGTTATGTTTTCCCATTCGTTCTTTTGAAAATCATTCATAGAGGCCACAAACACATTGGAACAGATTTGAGCTAGGACAGACATGTTTACCCTGAACTAACAAGTGGATGGAGTCAATTCAAAATCCAGCCAATGAAAACTATGATTACAATTGAAATCAAAGCTATAGAAAGGGATGAGGCTGATGAGGTAAGACCCAGTAGAGAGGGAAGCTGACCCAAGAACAGCATCACTTGTAAACTTACTGGGAACTCTATCCTAAAACTGGTCCACAAAGCTCATTCCTTCTGAGAAGGACAAGAACACATTAAAAACAATTCCAAACCCTATACTTTTGGCTGATTCCTAATGAAGGAGTTTGTTTCCTGTGTGTACAGCTTCAGATGTTTCTACCCACAGTCATCTGGTTCTATTTCCTCTAGGCCCATAGCCAGGAAGAAACACCACAATTTAAAGGTTGGGTGAAGGAAAGCTGCTTGCTTCATGGAGAGAGAAGGCAGGGAGAGGTTGAGGATATCATGTGCCTTTCTAAAGATTCATCACAGAAACCCATTTCTTCTAGCAATGCCTTCCTAAATATTCCTTTCAGCCATGAACTCATCAAGCATTTGTCCACCTATGATAGACACCATCATGATCATCTCTCAGCTGCACTACCAACTGTGGCTATTGGGATTGATCCTTTTCTTTTTCTTTTTCTTTTTCTTTTTCTTTTTTTGGTTTTTTTTTCATATTTTATTTACATTTCAAATGTTTCCACCTTTCCAGATCTCCCCTTTGGAACCTCCCCATTCCCTCCATCCTCCCCCTACCACTATGGGGGTATTCTCCCATCCACCCATCCACCCACCCACCCACTCTCGTCTTCCCTCCTAGGCATTCTCCTATACTGGGGCATCTAATACCCTCAGGCCCAAGGGCCTCTCCTCCCCCTGACGGATAACAAGACCCTCCTCTGCTGCATTTGTGGCCAGCACCATGGGTCCTTCCATGTGTATTCTTTGGTTGGTGGATCAGTCTCCAGGAGTATCGGGGGGTGAGGCCAGTTGCCACTGTTGCTCCCTCCCTGGGGATGCAAACTCCCTCAGCTCCTTCAGTCCTTTCTCCAAGTACTCCATCTGGGACCTCACACTCAGCCCTACTGTTGCTGCAAAGTGACTCTTGGGTATTTCAAACTTTTGGGCTAATAACCACTTAACAGTGAGTACATACCATGTTCATTCTTTTGTGACTGCGTTACCTTGCTCAGGATGCTATTTTCAAGATCCATCCATTTGTCTGTGAATTTCAGGAAGTCATTGTTTTTAATAGCTGTGTAGTATTCCATTGTGTAAATGTACCACATTTTCTGTATCCATTCCTCTGTGGAGGGACATCTGGGTTGTTTACAGCTTCTGGCAATTATAAATAAGGCTGCTATGAACATAGTGGAACATGTGTCTTTATTACATGTTGGAGCATCTTCTGAGTATATGTCCAGGAGTGGAATAGCTGGGTCCTCAGGTAGTATTATGTTTATTTATCTGAGGGTCTGCCAAACTGATTTCCAGAGAGGTTGTATCAACTTGCATTCCCACCAGCAATGGAGGAGTGTTCCTCTTTCTCCACATCCTTGAAAACATCTGCTGTCACCTGAGGTTTTGATCTTAGCCATTCTGACTGGTGTGAGGTGAAATCTCAGGGTTGCAACCAATGTTTATTGAACAGTGGTCTGATCTTGTGTGTGTGGCAAGCAAATGGTTCAAGAAGAATGATGCACATATATGTCAGTGTAAGAAAGAAGACCTGCCAAATGATTGGGATCTGTGGAAGCTAGAGGAGAGCATGGTCCCTTGTTCCATATTCTAGATGTACTATTTCTATTGGGAACTGGTTCTATCTGTCCATGAGTCATGTTTCCAAATGAATTAATCAATAGATTTCAGGACTGAGGGTTTCCAATGAAGTGGCTGATTGGAGAACTAACATTGTGTGACTGAGCATTCTGTATAGCATCTATGTTCCTTTGCTAAGGTGGCCATAAAGACCTCAGACTTAACAGGTTTAACAATGAAAATTTATTTTCTGGAGTCTAAAATGCTAAAATCAAGGCGTTTTCATTTTGTGGTGTCTCTGTCACACTTGGAAGTGACCATATTATTTTTGTATTATTTTATGAGCGCTCATCAGTGTGTGTCTCTATGTCCAAATTTCCTCTTTCTTTCTCTCTCTCTCTCTCTTTCTCTTTTTCTCTCTCTTTCTTTCTCCCCCCCCCTCTCTCTCTCTTTCTTTCTTTTTAGATACTGACATCAGTAACATTGTATTTGGACTAATCTCACAACATCATTTAAGCTGAACATTTGTGAAGACCTTACTTCAAATTCTTCTACACTTTGATTTATTAGAGGGTAGGACATCTCATTTCACCATAACTCCTATATCCTTTCCCCTAGTTCTTCTGCATTAGAGACTGCAGTTTATAAGGTTTCTATTTGCTCATACTTATTCAGAATGAAACTTCATATTCCACAGACATCACTAGGAAGATTCTACAGGTACTGTCCCTCTTTCTCACCTCCTGCCATCTTTCTCCTACAGTCCTACCATTCCTTTCTTATATAGTTATAAGCAGATTTGTGACCGAAACGTATAGTGTAAACTCTTTACCATCAAGAGTTCATCAGGGCAGGCATTATGTTTAGCTTGTTTTCCACTATGATGGTTTGAATATGTTTGGCTCAAGGGATGTGGCACTATTAAGAGGTGTGACCTTTTTAGAGTGGGTGTGGCCTTGTTGGAGTAGGTGTGACCTTGTTGGAGGAAATGCATCACTGAAGGGGTGGGCTTTGATAGTCCATGGTTAAGCTCTGCCCAGTGCAGAAGAGACCTTCCTTCTGGCTGCTCGTGGAAGACAATCTTCTCTTGGTTGCCTTCAAGATATAGAACTCTCGGCTCCTCCAGCACCATGTCTGCCTGCCTGCTGCCATGCTTTCTGCCATGATGATAATGCACTGAACCTCTAAAACTGTAAGCCAGCCCCAGTTAAATGTTTGCCTTATAAGAGTTGCCTTGGTTGTGGTGTCTCTTCACAGCAATAAAACCCTAAGACATCCTCTTTGTCCCTAGTGACTAGCAGTGTCCCATTTATGCAGAGGTCGGCTCCTACTTACTAATCATTGTCAGAATGATAAGCAGACAGGCTATCACAGCCCTTGAAGAACTTACTATGCAATAAAAGGAGTGTAAGGAAACATTTTATTTCTAGTATGTGCAGTCTGAAAAGAGATTTGAGCCCAAGACAGTTATATTCTTTGGGAAAGCTCCCCAATTTTTGAAAGAAAAAGCTTTTCGGGGGAGAATAGTTTTGATATGATTTGATGAATACCCAAGGATTTACTAAGCAAGGAAATAGGACATCTCAGCAATAAGTGTAGTATGTGCAAAGGAACTGAAGCCACAGAGAAGGTCAATTGAGGAGGAAAATCATCATGTTAGTGTGTTCTGAGCCTTCATTGTGTGTAAGGGATGTTCCATGTACCTTGGGTATGAGATGAGTGCATGAGGATTTCAAGTCCAAGAGAAGAAGAGGACCAAGAAAATCTGTTATATTCCCACATAGACTTTGATGTGTTAATGGCTTCTTATTCACTATCCTTCTACTTTACAAGGTGCAGTCAACCACCTTGTACTGAGTAATGCATCATAAAATAGCAAGTGAAAAAAATAATTACATGTTCCTGAAATTGCTTGGTGGTTATCCTTGAAATATCAAATCATCCCGATGAATTACTTGGTAATGTAACTTTTCTTTTTTAATTTCATGATAATGTTCCAATTTACTAGTCACAAAACTCCCTGACATCACTATCATCCCAGCAGCATGGATATTTTAAGCAGTTTTGACAATATAATTACGGTTATTAGGTGGATATTTGTTTCTCATCAACTAAATAATAACACCTTGTCCCAAGAATCCAGGTTTCTTGGAACAATCTCAAAGTGCTTTACCAACAAGTATTATTTTTCTGAAAGGGGGACAGAAAAGCACATTCTGGATACAGGAAGCACATTCCAGAATACGCATGGAGGGAGGGTAATTAAAGGAGACCTGGTCAGGGTGAGAGCTCAAGAGGAGCAAGTGTTAGGCTCACATAATTCCTGCCTTGCCAGTGGGCTTGGAACCTTGATGTACTCAGTCCTTGATCAGAGACGCTCAGGGAATAGCCATCCCCATGCAGGACAAGTGGGAATATGCTGCTTTCTATTTTGGAAGGACAGTTCTTAGAACTTGATAATGCTCCAATAACTAAGTTATGCCTATGCAAGTCAACTGAGGTGGATACAGATGTTTTTACCCAGTGTATTCTTTTGCATCACAATAGCATCCATTAAATTGTTATTTAAGACATATAGCCTCATTAGCAATTAAGTTTAATAGTAAGTAAAAATTGCTTCTGATTTAGCAGAATATATGTACCCTCATGGAAGAGGATTTATTAGCAAGTGCATTCTCACCTCCTATCTCTCTATTGTCAGAAGCCAATATATATATATATATATATATATATTCCCAGATCATATGCCAGAGGTCCCAAGAAACAGAGAGCAGAGGACTGAGAGCCAGAAAGCAAGTGATATCTTCTGCCAGTTAAAAACTCAGAAGAGTAACCCAAATGATAGTGAAGCTGTTATAACTGAATTATGCCTAGCCCCAGTTCATATTTGAAGCACTAACTTAAAGTATCTCTATGTAACTTTACTGGAAAATAATCTTAAGGATAACATCTGTCTATGATCTGGTTGTTTGGGTGGATGCCATCCAATATGACCTGCATCCTTTCTAAGAAGAAGCAATTTGAACACAGAGGCACTCAGACAGAAGCCCACATGATGGGAAGACAAGGAAAGGCCTCCAAGAAAATCAATCTCTTCCAGTACCTTGATTTTAGACCTCTGATCTGCAGGATTGTGAGAAGGCATATTTCTACTTGAGGGATGTAAGCTATGGTATCTTGTTATGGCAGTCTGTACAGGCCGACAGAGCCAGGACACAAAATTGTTCACAAGGTTTGTGATTTACAATCACAGATACTTTAAATGTTAATCCTTAGGACAATGTCTCAGACAGCCATTAATAGCCAGTAAAGAAGGCAGGGGTAGGAAGAGAATGTCTACTCCACTTACAGGCAAAGTGAATGGAATGGGAAATTTAGAAATTATACAAAGACACCCCCCCCCATAAAAATGATTTCAATAGACTAATAAGCTATAATTGAACAAATCTTTCTTGTGCTTATTATTTTTTCTTTGATTGTTCTGTTCTCCTATATTTTAAAAGAGAAAAGGTATTTTCTTAAGTCACATGACACTGCTTGGTGTGTTTATTCCCATGAAAACTAAAATGCATCTCAAAGTTGTGTTGAGAGGGATTCTGGGGCTCTGTCTAGGTTAAGCATGGTAGCAGTGTTTGGTGGCTGGCAGGGGACACAGGTGCTCACCCTGACTTGGATCACCACTATGTGTTCCTACAGGCTTTACTCACCATTTGTTCATCCCTCAGGGTCTGTGCTAGCTACTCTGAAATAGAGTTCTCTGCATCATCATCTACGTCAACAACAGTAAGGACAGTTTTGAACAGGTGTCCCAGAAATACTTGTCTCAGACATATGCACCCTCATTGAAAACCTGAAACTCTATTCTGGTCCTGATGTGGGTTCAGATTTCTTGCTCTCAAGGCTGGAGAAATCCATTGTTACTTGGATCCTATTGTTTCTTAGCTGACTCCAGACAGCTTGATTTATATTTTCCAAAGTAAAAGCAACAGTGAAGCAAACCTGAAGCCTTACACTTGTCTATCATTCAGACCTTTCATGATCTATTTTAAAAAATGAGATAGTGCTGTCATTTGTGGACCCAATTCTGTCTTCAGAATGTTGTTGACACTTGTTTGATTCTTATAAACCAACCACTGAGAAGGCAAGTATAGTCAAGTTACTGTTCACAGCTTACAGAGGGAGCTCTATGTGATTTTGCTCAGGGAATGTGGGAACACATTTTTTAAAGCCTGAATTTGGTTCTATGATCATGAAAATGAAAAGAAATCTGTAACTGATGGGGGTGATGAGGTGGGGGGGCATCTTCAGGATGAGACAGAGACCTGGGATAAGTGAAGTGCTCAAGAATCAATGAGGGTGACCTTAGCTGTTACTCACAGCATTGGGGATAAGGAACCTGAAGAGGTCACCTCCCATAGACATGCAGAAACCCCAGTGGAGTGATAGAGACACCAACCTACCCACAAAACTTTCAACCCAAAATTTATCCTGTACACAAGAAAAGCAGGCATGGAGGATAAAAAAGAGATTGAGAGAATGGCCAACCAATAACCTGCCCAACTTAAGACTCATCCAATGGGCAAGCACCAATCCCTAACACTTGCATGTTGTCTTCTGAGAGGTCCTACCTAGGAGCTGACTGGAATAGATACAGCCATCCACAGGTAAAAGGTAGATGGAGCTTGGGGACACTTATGGAAGGCTAAGAGGAAAGAATATAGGAAGGCTAAGAAAGTCAACTAACCTGGACCCTTGTGGTTCTCAGAGTCTAACTACCAACCAAAGAATATACATGGGTTGGACCTAGGCCTTCCCACTCATATGTAGCAGATGTACAGCTTGGTATTCTTGTAGGTTCTGAACAACTGGAATGGGGGCTATCCCAAAAGCTGTTGCCTGTATGTGAGATATGTTCTTCTAGCTGGGCTTCCTTGCCTGGCCTCAGTGGGAGATAAAGTAACTAGCCTGGTAAAGACTTGAAGTTTCAGGATGGGGGCACTTAGGGGAGCCCCTACCTGCTCAGAAGAGAAAGGGAGGAGGAATGAAAGAAGGGGAATGATGACCTACTCCCAATGTAAGGAAAAAATGCCTTGGGAAGGGGGCAGTGAGTGGGATGTAAAGTGAATAAGTAAAAAAATTAAATTTATAATAATAAAAAAATTAAAAACCCTGGCTTTAGGTTCAGCAGACACCAAGCCTCATCACACAGCACAACTGACAGCAAATTTTGTGGTACACAGCACCATACCTCATTAAGTCACACTAATGTGAAAAGACTGTGGTATGACTCTAGTCCAAAGTAGCCCTGATTTAGAGTCAACTATGTTCCACTAGGCAAGGCCAGCTCTCACTCCTCCTTGACCGTTCTGTTGGGTTCAGAATGTCCACATGTCCACAGTGTTTTTTAAGGGACCAGATTGCCCCTGATATGAAGGGCTTTGTGGATGGAGGGGTGATGGTTCCCAGGATGTAGACAGTTTTACTTCCAATGCCAGGAAAGTACTCAGTAAAGAGCGAGATGTTGCTCACCTTGCCTGAGATGGGGTTCAGCACCCATAGCCAATGGGAAACAAGAAATGAGATGGGAAGTAGAGGGGGCCTCTTCCAGCTCAATGCTGTTGCCTCAAGCCACACCACTTGGTTTATTGAAGAGGCTTTTAAGGTTCTGAGAGGATTTCCATGTGGGGACCCCAACTCCTGCTAGTCATCAGTCCAGAACTACTACAGAGGTTTCACAAGGCATTTTCCTTTCCTCACCAGAGCACAGGGCCCCAGAAGTAAGGGAACCACTGGGAGAAGACATAGGCAGGTGGAGTGATGCCAAAGCAGACAGAAAGGGCTAAAGGGAAGGTGCTGTGCATGTGGTACTGACAGCAGTTGCTCTGCTGTGAAGCTGGCAGCATTTGCCACAAAAATCCCAGTTGCAGATCCCTGAGCATCAGTGCAGGCCACAGTGAGGTTGCTGCAAATAATCAGACAACAAATGAGCCAGTGGATGTTTGATGGGTTAATTGATAGCCCTCATAGTGATGACCTACTCCTAATGTAAGGAAATGATACCTCTATGTCTATAGTCATAGCCAAGTTATGTCTATAACTTTACCCTCTCTCATTCTCTTATCTCTCATCTGTCTATCTCTCTGCCTTTCAATCTATCTATCTATCTATCTATCTATCTATCCAACTGTGGTGGTCTGAATGAAAATGGCCCCCATCAGCCCATAAGGAGTGTCACAGTTAAGAGATGTGGCCTTTAAGTAAGAGTGGCCATGTTGGAGGAAGTATAAGTAGGCTTTACTCCCCTGGGGGTGGGCTTTAAGGTTCAAGCCAAGCCCAGTCACTGTCTCTCTCTCTGTCTTTCTGTCTCTGTCTCTCTTACTCTCTGTCTCTATCTCCTTCTCTATCTCTTCCTGCTGCCTGCCAATCAGGATGTAGAACTCTCACTTCCTCCTCCAGCACCATGCCTGCCTTGCACCACCATATTCTCCACCATCATGGCGACAGACTAAACTTCCATACTGTAAGGCAGCCCTAATTAGCTTTCCTTTATGAACAGTGCTGTGGTAGTGATGTCTTTTTACAGCAACAGAAACCCTAAGGCACTATCATCATCGATCTATCCACCCATTCACGCACAGCCCATCTCTAGAAACAGTAATAAGAGGGATAGATAGGTGGATAGCTCCTTGCCTGCTGTGTGTTTGGGGGATGAATGAGCAGAAGAAGTGGGATCCCAGCACTACAGAGTTTAGTTTAGTTTCCACAGCTGTATTATAAAAATTGAATTTGGCTGCAATTGTTGATGTGGAACCAGAAATAAAATAAAATCTAAGTCACTGTGCCGAAGTTGCGTGGTTAGTTAAAACTGAAACAAGAGTTGGAAGTAGCTCTGTGTTGTGTCTGTGAGGGCTCTGTGGCTGCATCCATCTGTCCCTCTTCTCTGAACCACTTCTCTACACTAGCCACACCATCCAACTGCCTTTGAGACATTCTCCTCGAAAGTCTTCGAAGAATAGAATGATTCTCACAATTGATTTGTCAATTTTGATGGATAGTTTACTGACAATCTCCAGCTTAAGATAAGAAAAGAAAAACAGAATAACTAAAAAGGACTACAAGTTGATTGGCTGACTAAAATTTCTAAGCATGTATCTAATTAAAACAGGTTCACAGAACAAGCCAGGTTTAAGAACACAGCACAAATATGTTAGGTGCATCAAGAATAAACAGAGGGGGATGGAAAGTGGCCCAAGGGGTAGAGGCCCTTACTGTCAAGACTGAGACCCTGAACTTGACTTCTAAATCCTACCTGTTAGAAAGGAGAACCAACCCCAAAACTCAGTTATCAACTAACCAACCTCAGTCAGGGTTTCTATTGCGTTAACAAAACACTGTGACCAAAAGCAAGATATGAAGAAAAGAAATTTGGCTTACCTTTCCACATTGGAGTCCATCATTTTGAAGGCAGCAAGGAGAAGAATCCAAACAGAGTAGGAATCTGAGGCAGAAGCTGATAAAGAAGCCATGGAAGGGTGCTGCTTCCTGGCTTGCTCGCCATGGCTTCCTTGGCCTTCTTTCTTATAGAACCCAGGACTACCAAACCAGGGAGGGCATACCCACAATGGGCTGAGCCCTCACCCATGGATTATTAATTATAAAAATATTTTATAGCTGGATCTTATGGAGACATTTTCTCAATGGAGACACTCCCCTTTCTGATGATTCTAGCTTGTATCAAGTTGACATGAAAACTAGCCACACACGATGACACATGCCCTACCCCACACACCAAATAAATAGATGTAATAAAATTCTTATAAAGGAAAAGGTAATACATAAGTATTTGAGATAGGGGGAGGGGAAGGAAGGAGGGAGCGAAGGAGGGAGGGAGAGAGAGAGAGAGAATGAGAGAGAGAGAGAGAGAGAGAGAGAGAGAGAGCAAGAGCGAGCACCTGGTGTTTGAGAGTTTTAGAAAGCTCTGGGAATCTATTGGCACATACATATTAAAAGGTTTGAGAATATTTATAAAAGCTTGACTTTTCCCTAAAGGTTGGAGACCAATAAGAGATAACACAACTTCTATTTGGCAAAATGAAACAGCAAGATCCATTTCACATAAGACTCGGGAAAAGAAGAGCCTGATTTGTCTCGGTTGTATTGGGGGAGCTTGGGGAACGGAGTAGAGCATCCCTTCCTGGCTGGAGCAGGGGAGGATGGACCTGCAATAAAGACAAGCATGGATTCACACAGACAGCCTCTATGTGGTACTGCTCAATTCTTACTTTGCAGACTGCCAGATGCTATATCTATCATCCCCCCTACTAGATAAACACTGTCCTAAAAAGATATCTTTCCTAAAGATACCCACTTCTAATATTTGGAGCCCTTGAATGCTATATTTTATGGTATCTTAAACTCTGAAAATGTGATTAGGTCAAGAATTTTGAGAAAGGATTATTTGGATGGGGATTAGGTGTAGAAATGAGGTCCCTTACCAGAGATAATCATGGGATATTCAGTGCTAAGGAGCAGCCAAAATGATGTCTGAGGCTAGATGCTGCTCTGTCCACTTTGAAGATAGAAGAGACCAAGAGCTGGAAGGTGAGGGTGTAGCCCAAACTGTGAGAAAGATGAGTGAAAACTGATCCCTCATTTTCAGAGGAGGAAAACATATCTATAACTTAATAGACTACTCCTGACTCAGGGATCAGGGCTCTGACTTCAAGAACTACAAAAGAAAACTACACACATTCTTTTTAGCCACAATGTTTGTAGTAGTTTGTCAGAGCAGAATACTGTCTGTCTGTCTGTGTGTTTATTTGTTTATTTGTTTTATTCAAAGGACCAGCAAGGGACTGAAAGAGCAAGGACTTGAATTTAGATCCTTGGATGGTCAATCTGGTACCACTTCTAGAAGTATACTGTTTCCTGCTATGTGTAATAGATTATAGTCAAAGACACTTCAATTTTTACGCAGCCTTTATATTCCCACATTGACTCCCAAAGATGACTGTGAAAAGTCCCAGAGCCCATAGACAAAAAGCCCCCATAATTTCCATTTAAGAAGAGGTGAATTTGATGCCATTTCTAAGGTCTAATTTGGGTACCAGCAGCAATACTTTCTACTTTCAATTCATCTTATATACATATTAAGAAAGAGAAAACACTATACCAGAAGCCTCATCTTCCCTTTGAACACACAAATAATTGAGTAGAATACAGAATTTTAGAGAGGTTTCTGTGTGGAAGATACGCATTCTTAGCAAAGCACCTACCTTCTATCACCCCTGGGAGGCCAAGAGATTTTCCTGTCCATGAAAAGACTACAACATATTCAGGCAACTTGATGTATTTCTTAGGCCTACTGTCCCAAGGGACCATATACACTATGTGGCCTAAAACAGCAGGTACTAAGTGACTCACTGTGCTGGAGGCTGGATGCTTATTAGAATCAAGGCATAGGGAGGCAGGGCTTCCTCTGTAGCCTACAGAGAAGAACCTTCATTTTCCTGTGCCAGCCTGAATGGTCCCACACTGTCCTCAATGCTTCTTGGCTTGCTCGCTGTCTCCACAGCCACATAGTGGTCTTTGCTCCTGAGTGCCTTTCTGCTTCTTTTTACTTTCTTTTGGATGGAAGACCTACACTGACTCCGGCACCATTGCATCTTAATTTAACTAACTGCATCTGCAATAATCATTTCCAAATAAGGCCATAGCCTAAACTACTGAGAGCTATGACTTCAGTGTATCTTCTGGGGGTACACAATCCAATCTGTACCACTTGCCAAGGCCATTTAGCTAGTAAATGGCAGTGATGGACTCAAATATAGACCTGGCCTTTTTCCATTCTCCAGCCTTGATAGATTCTGTGTACAAGTAAGTGGGTGTTCACCAAAATGAGAATAAGGCTCAGGGCTTTTTGAGAAGCCTTCTTAAGTCCTTCTAGCAAGTTCCTGGCGCCAGGAAGTCTCACAGGTACCTTTACTTGGGAGCTGTGCTTTGCTCCACTGAGCTCAAGTTGGAGGGAGCTCATGTTTGCAAGTCTTTTATCCCTATTCCAAAAGGCTTAGCTACTTTATTTCCATTCTATTCGGCATGAAATTGCTCTCCTATGTGCAGACTAGGATGCCTTTTATTGGAATGAATTTGTTTCTACCTAAGAACAGTTGGGTCCCCTGGCCTTTTGGATCATCTGCTGAAAGTTAACCATTTATATCCTGGGCATATTTTGAAATGTGGGGGCCTCTGATCTTTTTCTTCTAAGTTTATAAGAGCTCTGACTACATCTACCTTTGGCTATCAGATAGATTACAATTTTGATATATCACTTGTCTTTTGACATTGCTTTTTACTCCTCTCTCCAGCAAGCATTACAGTCCCCCCACGACTATGCATTTTTTTCTCCTTTGTTTCTATTAGAGTTCACAGATGTATCAGGAGGTTCTCTCTGCTCCCTTGGTGACAGACACATATTCTTCTTAATTTCTCCTTTCCCATCATTCTGATCCCTTGAATATCTTTCTCTGTTATGCATAAATGGAATATGCAAATGATTAAGAAGTTGATGATTCCATTAACCAGATTAATTGTGCTGAAGTCTGTTTATGTAGCACAAAATAATTGTACTAGTTTAGACTATTAACAACCCTACATGATTTCTGCATTTCAGTGAATGGGATCTTACTTAGCTCATGGAATTCAGAGTATTGAACTCATAGGTGTTATTATTGAGACTGGGAGAATTGAAGTGAGACATGTTGGACAGAAAAACAGAAACAAAACAAAACCTTCTCTCTTTTTGTGCTCACGTTTTCTTTTAACTAAGCTTGAGATTAAGCAAATCAATGCTCTTATACCTACACATATACAAGTGTAGGTCAGAGACTGTTGGGTATGGACCAACACTCACATGCCTTCTATAAGAGTGGTAAGATCACAAGAGTCATAGGTAATACCTGATATTCCCAGGACAACAAATAACACAGATTGGAAAGAGAATATTATTGCAAAGATTCTTTCCATGCTACAGGAGCCGTATGACATCAAGAACCACTGAAGATCATATTTTTATATCATATCTGATGGAAACGTGCTGAGTTGTACAGAGATGTCTGGACTAAAGGAACATGTTATGATGGCAAAAAAACTGGGGGTAAATCTCTCAGGGCCTGTATGTCCAGAACCTTTTTTGCCTTGCCATATATTCCTTCACCCTGGGTATGAGGACCACTATGTAATGATGTTCTCATAACCTCATTCAAATGGAAGCTGGCTAAAGAGGGGCCTTTCTAGGATCATGCTTGCTTAGGGGAAATAGAGTTCTTGTTTCTATGATCCACCTCTTGAGAGATGATTTCTAGTTTCTGTGTCTGTCCTAGGGAGTAACTAGAAGGAGAAACAGGAAGAAAAAAGTCAGAGAGACTGCTTTAAGGCCTTCCAATCTCCTTCAGTTCAAAGTGTTCAGCAGCCAACATACTACTTGGTATAATTTTTTGAGCCTAACTCTGGTGGAAGGTGGGAAAAAAATTGATGACTATTTAAAACTGGCATGTTGGTGTGTCGTGATAAATATTCTTTGAGGGTTTCTGCCCCACATTTGATCATTTAGTTCCAAAATAAAAGACATAAAACCTTATATTTACAATAAGCCTTAAAGCACTAGAGCTTGGCAGATAACAAACCTCTCTGCTATTTTGTTTACTGCTCTGTCAATAATCCCAATATATTTCTCAACATGTGCCTCCCATGCTGTTCCTATTCCAACTGGCTGGACCTCATAGTCATGCATACATCATCCACCTAACCCATGACACCTTCCTTTCTCTTCTCCCTCTCATCTTCTGGTCTCTGTCTCGGACTCTAAGTCCAGGAACCAACCTCACCTACCTCTCTTATGACCGCTGTAATATAAGAGAATTTACTTGTCTTAAGGCAACTAGACCTTGGGACACAGAGTTCAGCACTATAATACATAGCAATAGACCAAACCTTAACATTGGTGAGGTTCTGTGAAACTGTGAAATTAGGCACCTTGATTATTTTGAGGCCCTCCCTCTGTTCTCCATGGACAATTATCATACCTTACTTAAGCTTCCTATAAACAAAAGATGAGCAGGGTCCTTGGTGCCACTCTTTGGACTTAGAAAGTTGCATGTACTGTATATGGGATCTCTGCTCCATTATCCATTAGGATAACTCAAACATCTACCAGTTTGATTAGCATAAAAAAAGAAAGAAAGAAAGAAAGGAAGGAGGCCTTGCAATGGACTCATGTTGGTGTAAAAGTTATTCTGCCTTGAATCTATTTAGTACAGCAGACTGATGTCATATCTATCAGTAGCTGAAAACAGTATTAGTGAGCCTGGGAAGTTCAATGGAAAAATTAGAGTAGGTCTCTAGATTTTGTTTCATGAATGTGCTTTCATCATGGAGAAACACATAGTGATGAAAAATCTCTCCTACCAGTCTTTATTTATTTATTTTTTCTACTTAATTTACATTTCAAATGTTTTCCCCTTTGGAACCACCCTATTCCCTCACCCCTCTCCTGCTTTTACGGGGGTATTCCCCCACCCACCCACCCACTCTCTTCTTCCCTTCTTGGCATTCTCCTATACTGAGGGATCTAATACCCTCAGGCCCTAGGGCCTCTCCTCCCTCTGATGTCTAACAAGACTCTCCTCTGCCGCATATGTGGCCAGAACCATGGATCACTCCATGTGTATTCTTTGGTTGGTGGATCAGTCTCCAGGAGTGTCAGGGGGTCAGGCCAGTTGCCATTGTAGCTGCCTTTCTGGGGATGCAAACTCCTCAGTTCTTTCAGTCCCTTCTCCAAGTCCTCCATCTGGGACCTAACACTCTGCCCTACTGTTGCTGTGAAGTGACTCTTGGGTATTTCGAACTTTTGGGCTAATAACCACTTAACAGTGAGTACATACCATGTTCATTCTTTTGTGACTGTGTTACCTTGTTCAGGATGATATTTTCAAGATCCATCCATTTGTCTGTGAATTTCATGAAGTCATTGTTTTTAATTGCTGAGTAGTATTCCATTGTGTAAATGTACCACATTTTCTGTATCCATTCCTCTGTGGAGGGACATCTGGGTTGTTTCCAGCTTCTGGCTATTATAAATATGGCTGCTACGAAAATAGTGGAACATGTGTCTTTATTACATGTTGGAGCATCTTCTGGGTATATGCCCAGGAGTGGAATAGCTGGGTCCTCAGGTAGTATTATGTTCATTTATCTGAGGGTCTGCCAAATTGATTTCCAGAGAGGTTGTATCAACTTGCATTCCCACCAGCAATGGAGGAGTGTTCCTCTTTCACCACATCCTCACCAACATCTGCTGTCACCTGAGTTTTTGATCTTAGCCATTCTCACTGGTGTGAGGTGAAATCTCAGGGTTGTTTTGACTTGCATTTCCATGATAACTAGGGATGTTGAACAGTTGAGAATTCTCTGTTTAGCTCTCTTCCCCATTTTTAAATAGGGTTATTTGGATCTCTGGAGTCTAGCTTCTTGAGTTCTTTGTATACATTGGATATTAGCCCTCTATCGGATGTAGGATTGGTAAAGATCTTTTCCCAATCTGTAGGTTGCCATTTTGTTCTATTTACAGTGTCCTTTGCCTTACAGAAGCTTTGCAATTGTATGAGGTCCCATCTGTCGATTCTTGATCTTAGAGCACAAGCCATTGGTGTTCTGTTCAAGAACCTTTCCCCTGTGCCCATGTGTTTGAGACTTTTCCCCACTTTCTCTTCTATTAGATTCAGTGTATCTGGTTTTATGTTGAGGTCCCTGATCCACTTGTACTCGAGCTTTGTACAGGGAGATAGGAATGGATCAATTCTCAATCTTCTACATGTAGACCACCAGTTGAACCAGCACCATTTGTTGAAGATGCTGTCCTTTTTTCCACTGGATGGTTTTAGCTCCTTTGTCAAAGATCAAGTGACCAGAAGTGTGTGGGTTCATTTCTGGGTCTTCAATTCTATTCCATTGATCTACCTGCCTGTCACTGTACCAGTACCATGCAGTTTTTATCACTATTGCTCTGTAGTACAGCTTGAAGTCAGGGAGGCTGATTCTCCCAGAAGTCCTTTTATTGTTGAGAATAGTTTTTGCTATCCTGGATTTTTTGTTATTCCATATGAATTTGAGAATTGCTCTTTCTAAGTCTATGAAGAATTGAGTTGGGATTTTGATGGGGATTGCATTGAATCTGTAGATTGCTTTCGGCAGGATGGCCATTTTAACTATATTAATCCTGCCAATCCATGAGCATGGGAGATCTTTCCATCTTCTGAGGTCCTCTTCGATTTCTTTCTTCAGATATTTGAAGTTCTTGTCATACAGATCTTTCACTTGTTTGGTTAGAGTCACACCAAGATATTTTATATTGTTTGTGACAATTGTAAAAGGTCTTCCAACCAAAAAAAGCCCAGGACCAGATGATTTCAGTGCAGAATTCTATCAGACCTTCAAAGAAGACCTAATACCAATACTCTTCAAGCTATTTCACAAAATAGAAATGGAAGGAACACTACCCAATTCATTCTATGAGGCCACAGTTACACTGATACCAAAGCCCCACAAAGACCCAACAATAAAAGAAAACTTCAGACCAATTTCCCTTATGAATATTGATGCAAAAATACTCAATAAAATTCTTGCAAACTGAATCCAAGAACACATCACAACGATCATTCACCATGATCAAGTAGGCTTCATCCCAGGGATGCAGGGATTGTTCAATACCCGGAAATCCATCAATGTAATCCACTACATAAACAAACTCAAAGAAAAAAACCACATGTTCATTTCTTTAGATGCTGAAAAAGCATTTGACAAAGTTCAACATCCCTTCATGATAAAAGACTTGGAAAGATCAGGAATTCAAGGAGCATACCTAAACATAGTAAAAGCAATATACAGCAAACCAGTAGCCAACATCAAACTAAATGGAGAGAAACTCAAAGCAATCTCACTAAAATCAGGGACTAGACAAGGCTGCCCTCTCTCTCCCTATCTATTTAATATAGTACTCGAAGTTCTAGCTAGAGCAATTCGACAACAAAAGGAGGTCAAAGGGATACAAATTGGAAAGGAAGAAATCAAAATATCCCAATTTGCAGATGATATGATAGTATACTTAAGTGACCCAAAAAACTCCACCAGAGATCTGCTACAGCTGATAAACAACTTCAGCAAAGTGGCTGGATACAAAATTAACTCAAGCAAATCAGTAGTCTTTCTGTACTCGAAGGATATACAGGCTGAGAAAGAAATTAGGGAAATATCCCCCTTCACAATTGTCACAAACAATATAAAATATCTTGGTGTGACTCTACCAGTCTTAATAAAGCCACATATCTGTTTACAGGACACTAAATGGCAATGCAATTGTGGCTGCCCATTGAAATCTGGGTCTTGTCAGTTCTGCTAGATTATAATGGTGGGCAGGTATAGCAACACTGATGACATGATGAAAATTATCTATGATAGGTTAAGCTTAGACTGGCCAAGAAATCACAGGTAAATTATACAAGGAGATAACATTTGTCACCTGCCTCTGTTGTACCAGACCCTTTCCTACCAACTATGGTACCTCACAAAGATAGCTCCTTACCTCACCACCAGAAAATGAAAACTCCAATTCTGGTTCTTAGGTGGGCTAGCTCTGTCAGTGTGCTGAAGGTGTTCTGCTGTCCTACTCTGCCTGCCTCTGTAGGATCCATGACAGTAAAGACTGTCTGAGCATAACAACTTTGAGACATGGACCATTACCTTTGGATAGGAGTTTATTTGGACTAAGAAAAGGACATGCTGAGTGGTGAATGACTTAATTGAAAGAAAAAGTATCTAAAGAAACAAGACTGGGAGACTGGAAGCAAAGATATCTACAGAGGCGTCATGTGCATAGACAAGATGAGTAGGCATAGAAATCTTTCTGGCCCTGCCACAATTCCCAGGATTTTTCTCCAACAATTTCATTGATTTTAAAACATGCAACGTTTGTTTTGTTGAACTAAATGTTTGTTACCAGATGTATCCAAGGGTATTTCTACTAGACATCTTAAAGATTCTTCTAAGCTTGGTACTGGCTGCTCTCTGATTATGTTGATTCCTCATCCTAGTATATTGAAAGGCTAAAATCAAAGTAGTTACTATCACAGAGGTGATTAGCTGCTTATCATGAGAGTTGAGGCTTCTGATTAGTGTAAAAACAGAAAAGTAAGTGTGAACATGAACAGATTGACTGTGCTTTTTCATGGGGGTCATCAACACCATTGCTAGCCACAGTGAATAACAGGCATGGAATAATAAAGGTATGTAAACAGGGGCATCATGCCTTGATGCTTTACTTTGCACAGCAATTTATGCCATCAGAGTTCCAGTCAAGGCAGAGGGCAACTGGGGTGGATAACCATGTGGTCAAATCTAATACAGGAGAGCCTTCTTATACTATTGCTTGCACCTCTGCATGAATGCTTTATGCTGGTAGAGGAGTTGCTAGCCTCAAGATCAGGTTTAAAGGCCAAGGAGTTATTTCCCCTACCAGCTCCTACTTCTAAGAGTAACCATTACATATTAGTGAATGGGAATCAGGGAAGCTTGCTCTGTGAAGTCTCTCACATCTTCTTCAGAAGCCAGCATTAATAACACACTGGTTCCACACCCTTCCATGTATTCTAGTATTACTCATTTCCATGCTATCACTGTACTCCCCCACAGTGCTCCTATATAAATGGTATATAATAGCTCCTAACCTTTCTGTGTGTTTTTGTGGGAATCTGATCTTGGATATGCAGTAGGCAATAAACATTAGGTTTATTTTTCCTACACCTTTTAGAGCATGCATTTAATTCTTTTTTTCTGACTTTGAAAGACAGGTTGATTACATTTCAGATGACACCAAATTCTAAAACAACAGTGAATACTGGAGGATCAGAAAGAACAAAAGAATGCAAGTTTTTTTCTGAAGCAAATTAGATGAGATTTAATATAGATAAATATAAGATAACACATCTGGGAAAGTCATAATCAGTGTTAATTTAAAGAGGGAGCATGTAATTTGTAAAACAATCAAACAGAGGAAAAAAACAGAAATAATAAGGTGCAATAATTACAAATGAAGAAATGCACAGCTTGCTAAATCAGTAGAGTCTGTGATCTTATAACATATGGATGAAACATGAGCAGAGGCATCATTCTAAGACTTCTACCAAGACAGAGATGGACATGAATGTCCAGTCAGTCATGGTAGAGTGTCCACATTAGAATGGGGCATGGGCTTTGGCTGATACATGGGGTGTGAGAATGTAGGGTTCTGTCACACCACAGATGTGTCATGGTTATTAGGATGAGGGTTCAGAAGCAGACTGTCACCCGGCTGAGGGAGAGGGTACAGGAGATACACAGTATCATCAGCAATAAAGGTCTTAGGTCTAAGTGGCTCTGACCTCCTTTCTTTACTTGTCTGTGTCAGAGGAGAAATGAATTGCAGGATATGCTGATCTTCCTCTCCTAAGACCTGCAGGTGGGTCAAGGTACAAGCCTAATGGAGGCAACAGCTAGGTGCCTGGGGTGGTAAAGGAAACCGTTCATCTCTCACCCTGGCTTATGTCACTTGTGATTCTATTTAGCTGTAAATGAGAGGAAGCTGGACATAGCAGCTTATACAAGTGTATATGTTGTTTCTCTTATGAAGCAAGACAGGTAAGAGTTGTCTATTTCTGGCTGTGGATGAGCTGTTTGTGGACATTAGGATCAGGGGTTCTGAGCATATCTTCATCTTCATAAGATAGTTTCCAAAATACTGGGTGTTGTTTGCATTCCACTGAAGTAAGGAAGAAGGGATGCAGGAAGGGAAACAGACATCATGTACATATTTTGATTCCATTAGATGGAAATGGATACACTAAGCACAAGGACTTCTCTAAGTAAACACAGAAATACTAGGTAGAAGGATGTTTACAGCTATCACTATTATTTGTCTACCTAGTATATTTTGCTCCTTCTTTGATATTCAAAGCCCAGTTTTGTTTAGAAGCAAAATGATCAGCTCAAGTGAAGTATTTGTTTTCACAACAATCCAACACATCTAGCCAGGTCACAGAGTTTGACCTATGAAAATTAATCTGAAATGTCTTCTCTCTGGTAATATTTTGTCCCTAATGAAATATAAATAACCATGTTAGCACAGGGAACCACAGTCTTCCATCCTCGTCTCCTTCTTTCTTATTTAGACAAAAGCATCATCCTAAACATTGGCAACCCTCTTGAGATCAGAAGGAAGGCCTATGACTAGCACAGAATTCTCTACCATTTAGGGTTCAACTTCGCTTGCCTTTTAACATAAGCATTCCCAATCATTTACAAGTAGACTTTGTACCTCTCTTCCTTAGTCCTTCTATTGTGTTAACATGCATCCATTGAATTCATGTTGCATTATATATTTTACATATAATTTTTCTTGTCCATTAAAATGTAAACATCTCAGAGCTAGATAGATGTCTCACCACTTGCTGTTCTAACAGAAAACATGGGTTCAATTCCCAGTGATCACACCGTAGCTTAGAAACAGCTGTAACTCCAGTATCTGATGACACAATGTACTCTTGTGACCTTCATGGACATGAGGTATGCACTTGTCACACATATCCTCCATGCCTTCCAAAATTCATATATATATATATATATACCTTAAAATGTTTAAGATGCAACCAGCTCTTAAGGGTGCTAGGCACAGAGTAGCTACTCAGTAAATATTTGCTAAGTTCTTGCATAAGGTCCCTAGAAGGTAGGAATCCCCAGTTCTAAGTTGCCTTTTCCATGATAGAACCCCAAGGATCAAGCACCCTATGCAGAAACTGAGCTTGGAGACCCAGTTTGGCTATTATAGGACTTAAGGCATTGGTCAAAGTATTTCAACTCTCCCTGGGCTTTAAATTTAAAGCAAAGAGCATGGTGGGACATGATCAATTCAAGGTGCTTTTCACTAGTAAGGAATACCTCTGATTTCTCTAGGTAACTTTTCTGATTTTAGGGAACGTCTTCATCATTGTTCTATAAAACTGCTATAAAGAGATACCATGACCAAGGTAACTCTTACAAAAGAAAGCATTTAATTGGGGCTTGCTTATATTCAGAGGTTACGTCCATTATCATCACGGTAGAAGGCATGGCAACATGCAGGCAGACATGGTGCTGAAGAAGTAGCTAAGAGTTCTATATCCAGATTAGTTGGCACCAGGATGAGAGAAACATTAGGACTAGCTTGGACTTTTGAGACCCCCCAAAGCCCACCCCAGAAACACACTTTTTCCAACAAGGCACATCTTCTAATCTGTTCAAATAGTGCCACTCCCTAATGAGAAAGTATTCAAATCTGTAAGCCTATGGGGCCATTCTCATTCAAATCATGACAGAGAGTTGATTGTTTGTTTGTTTAAAAGAGTTTTCAATTATGACACTCAGAAATAATGAATTTTACATCACAATTTACTGTGTACTAATTTAAGAATTGTTTTTATTTTGTTTTAAGATGCTTTTAGATTTATTTCGTGTGCAGAATGTAAGCTTGTAGGTAAGGATGCCTGCTTTCTATGGGCTTTGTGCATATCAAGGTTAGAAGGAGGGTGCCAGATCACCTGAAATTGGGGTTACATATGGCTGGAAGTCACCACATGAGTACTGGAAATTAAAACCAAGTCCCCTGCAAGAGGTTTAACAAACACTCTTAACCACAGAGCCAGCCATCTCTTTAGCTTTTATCTTTTCCTTTGTAGCATTCAAATTTTTCATTTGAATTACTCTGTTACTGGATGGTTACCTGAACTTGGGTGCTTTGTCTTATGCAATCTCTAATTAAAACATAGTTCACTTGAAAAAAATATATTTAATGGTGATTATATTAATTATATATTTTTAATAAATTGTAAAATCATTATTGTAGTATAACCATATGAAATAACATGATAAAATAATAAATGTAGCATGTGTATAGCCCTTCAAAGTTCACAGCATATCTCATTTATTTATTGCATTAGTTCTCTAATGAGAATAAATCTAATTTTATATCAGAAAATGAGCTCAGAAAGCAATTAGTATGTCAAAGACCCTTTTGTAAGCTAGTGGCAAAGCCAAGACTCAAACCAGGAATTTAAATTCCTTGTTGAGACTTCTTCCTCCCCTTAAAATGTGAATAAAGGTATAGAAAAATTATGTGAGCCATGTTCATGACTCCTGTTATAGTGTCTCCTATGCAACATCTACTGTGAGTCTGCTAATTCCATTCCACATGTCGTAAAGGAGACCTGGGATCTCAGAGACATGCGCAGACCTGCTCTAGTTGACTAACAGCCTCATTAGAAAGACCCTGTCCCTTCTTTGCTGCATGTCACTGAGCAAATTGCTCAACTTAGCATCCTCTCACCGAGAAGAATTTAATCAGTTTAACCACTTCAGAGCTTGGGAAAGGTTGTTGTGGATCCCTATAGGCAAGTTGAAGCTGTGGGCGTTTGCTCAGCCCTGTCCTCTGCCAGGGCTATATGCTTTTCAGCTTAGCACAGAGGCCTTACCTCTGGGATCCTGTTCACATGTCTCCTCCTGTCCTTTCACTTCTGCCTAATGTTATTCTCACTTTTACTTTAGCTCTTTCCATGTCCCAAATATTTGCTTCACATACATAACACAGCATCTGGCCATGTAGCTGGTGGTCATTAGTTCTCTTATAAAACACTCATTCAATAGGCTGAAGGTTTTAGGTGATGCACAATCCTTGTTCTGTAGCAAATGGATTGTCCGAGACAGATTCTTGATGAGGGTGATTTCCTCATGATCTGGTGACTTTTCATGGGAGCCACATGGATAATGGCACATGTAGGACATGTTTCTCATTGCTGTCTTTCATTGCCTTAGAAACAAGCTGTGCTTGCAAGAGTGACTACATCAGTGGTTTGGGCTCAGATGGTCTAAAGGTGGTGTTATGTCAATGAGGTCAACATTCTGGAGAGAAAGGGCAGCACTTTGATAAGGCAATAAAGTCAATGTACAAAAATTGTCACTTTTTCCCAGGAGCCAGAGACAGATGGATAGAGAACGAGGTGGAGGATCTCTAGGAGATATTCTGAGATATAGAGACACTGTGGGGACTTGGGGTCTCAATGATATGGGCCAAAGCTGATCTACCTTCTTCCTTCTTTCATGTTACATTCCTCCAATATCCACTAAGCTTCTGCTGGGTGTTGGATTAATAATATCAATCCCTGGGGATGGAGAGATGATATAGCTTTAAGAGCACCTGTTTCTCTTGCAGAGAATGAAAGTTTAGTTCCCAACAATTCCAGTGCAGCTCAAAACTCTAACACAAGTTCCAGGTGATCCAATGATCCAGATTCCAGGTGAACCCTCTTCTGGCTTCTGTTGGTACTGCACACATATGGTGCATATACATTGCAAGCAAAAATACTTATGCATATAAAATTAAAATGAACAAGTATTTAAAAAGTCAAAAAAAAAAAAAAAAAAAGGAAACAATGGGTTCTCCTCATGGAGCTTGTCTCCTAGTAGGAGAAGACAGATAACAAATGCCTAAAGCAGCATTCATCACATGAGGACAGTTCATGTTGGATATGGTTTGTTCATAGACTGGTCCCTGATGTAACAGTATTGACAGATGTGACCTCCCAAACTTGAGCTCTTGAACTTTAAAAAGTGGAAGCTAAATAAACCTCTTTACTTAGTAAAGTATTTAGCCTCAAGTATTTTGTTATAGCAACATAAACAGACAAACACAGATAACTACTATCTTAAAAGTAGAAGAAGGCAATTGGATAGAGAAGGTGGGGCAAATGTAATATGGTTATTTAGTGGGGTGGTCACAAAAGGCCTTTCAGGGGAGATTAAATTCAAGCTTACATTTGAGTGAGATAAAAAAGAAGCCTCCCACACAGTTTTGATCACATCATAGCAGACACAGAAGCCCCAATTTAAAAAAAAAAAAACAAGTTTGGTGTGTTTGAAGGACAAGGAGATCAGAGTCTTTGGAGCAGCTCTTGATGAGGTCAAGAGAAAGTTATGAGGAAGTCTTCATAGACATGTTCAGCTACATAATTCATGGTGCCCAGGACAAAGTGAAAAAACAAAACAAACAAACAAAAAACAGGACTCTTCACTCCAGAATAATGGCAAATTTTAGGACAGTGATGGCAAAGCATCAAATCAATCTTGGAGTGGTTGATTTGATCAATCAAATCAATTCTGAGCACACAACACACTCACTTGTCTTAGTTTTGTTTTTGTTTCTGTAATAAAATACACGAACAAAGGCAACTTTAAGTAACAAAAGGTTTACAATTCCAAATTATGGTCAGTCATGGTTGTGAAGACAATGCAGCTGGTCACATCAACAGTCAAGGGCAGAGAGAAAGGGTTTATGCATGCTCACTGCTAAGCTCATTTTCTCCTCTTTTATACAGCTCATGTCCCAAACCCAGGGGGTGGTACTTCCCTCTTTTAGTCTCAATTATCCCACAGCAATTTTCAAAATCACAGATATGCCTACAGGCCAACCTGATCTAGAAAATCCCTCATTCAGAGTCTTGTCCCTGATGGATCTAGTTTGTGGCAAGTTGACAGTTAAAGCTAACTATAATAGACATCAGTCTGACTCTGTGCAGGCCTAGAAAGCCTCTCCATCATGTTCTCCTTATTATCTTCAATAAGAAGATGCTAGCAGATTGGTGTGCTCTTAATTGTTTCTACATTTAAATTAATTTTAACCTCAGACATTATGGGGTGCAGTAGGGTTATATATGGGGTGCTATATTGGGGTTATAGTGAGTAACTTCATTAAAATCACCAACTGTTTTGAGGAAATCAGTTGAGGGTGTGGGATAGAGGATAGCTGTCAATAGAGAGAGCTGATCTCAGATCTTCTGCCATCTGAGGCAGAAGAAATGGTTGTTTTAAGTAGGCTGTATCAGTGGTGTGGAGAACTGGCAGGTCAACAACATTGTATGTGTATGTGGGGAGGGGCGGGGTGCTTCCTGATTGAATTCATGAAGCTTGAAGGACAAAGCCAACTCAAGACTACCTTCTAAGGTTTAATGGTGGCCTGTAGAATGAAGCCTCATGTTATTGACCAGGGAAGGTGGAAAAGTCATGATAGGTAAAAAGAGATGAGGCCTTGAAACCCATGTTAAATTAAGCATGTGAATTACGTATCTGGGTTGGGATGTAGAAAAGTTAGGGTGGAGCAGACAGAATGGACAGACTAGAGATTATAATCTGTTTTATGAGAATGGTATGGGCTTTCCTCATTCAATGAAGATTGTACACAGATACATTTTATATGCATCACAACCAAACCAAGTCACATTGTTATGTTGACACAGCCCTGCCACATACCATCCATGTGCCTTTGGACACATTTCTTGGTCTATTTGTATCTGCAAAATAAGAATATTGTACACATCTTCTAGGGCAGTTGTGGGGATTAAGTGGAGTAATGTACATAATGTCTGGTTCAGTGTCTGGCATAATGAAGCTGGCTGGATAGTCATTTTTAACATTAAAGCAAATTGGCTTGTCTTCAAGATAAGATAAGCAATGCTGTGAAGACTGTGCTCTGAAAGCTTTGTATCCAAGTAAAATGGATGAAGAGGTACAATCAGCCAGGAAAAGTATCCAGTCATGCCTCCTACTGCACCCCATAATGTCTGCGGTTAAAATTAATTTAAGTGTAGAAACAATTAAGAGGCACACAAATGAATAAAGTTGTTTTTTTTTTTTTATAAAAAAAAAATTTATGTTTCTCAGAATGGCTACAGAACCTCAGCTGTGCTTTCATATTTTTCTAAGGTCCTTGCTCAGAATCCAGACCACCTGGTATATCCAGATAAGCAAAATAAATCTCCAAAGGACATAAGCAAACCTAGTTCTCTTAAGTGTGTGATACATGGGGTTTGAGGTGGCAGTGCTGATTGTATTTTAAATCTGAAAGATGATATTCAAGAATATGAGATACCTTTAACTAAGAAGGGGGTCCGACATCGGTTCTTGGTGAGGATCGTGGGCTACTAATTCTGGCAGCTCAGAAACAGTGCTTTCCCTAGTTTTTCAATTGCTATGCTTCACAGCCAAGCATGCCAAAAGCTGCTTTGCTTTAAAACAACTTACAAACTAAGGAGAAGGATCAACAAAACCCTCCACCTTGAGATTTGCTTCATAAACCATTATCAAGTAAAACACAAAACAGAAAGGTCTGCGTTCAGTTCTTCTTTTAGGAGGTGTGTGTGTGTGTGTGTGTGTGTGTGTGTGTGTGTGTTTGCATGAATATAAAGAACAGAGGTCAACACCAGGTGTCTTTGTTGATCACTTTCCATGTTGTATATTGAAGGAAGTTCTTTAATTTGAACCAGGAGTTCATCATTTTGGCTAGACTAGTACTTGGGTTGCTCCAGGAATCCCTCACCGCTGCCTTCCAAACATTGGGATTACAGCTGATCCACCATTTCTGCTTGGCATTTACATGGACTCTGGGGACTTAAACTCTGGTTCTCACATTTATACAGCAAATCATTTACCATTAAGCCATTTCTCCAGCTCCTAAAACATGTGTTTATACATTTAATATAAATGTTTATACATTTAATGTAAGTGTTTATACATTTAATATAAATGTATAACACACACACATATATATATATATATACACACACATTTTGTGACATTATATATAAATGTTTATATGCTCAGATATATTTTGTATTATTGAATCTTGTTACTGCAATGCTTTTTTAAAAATACCATGTCTGTTAATATGTGTCTAGTTTATGAATTTTACTAGTAAATATAGCATCTCAAAAGTATACAATATTTTACCACTTCTCTATTAATGACTAATATCCTAGTTTCCTTTCCTGACACTCTGATAGAATACCCTGACAGAAGCATTATATAGGAGAAAAGGTTCATTTTGGCTTATAGTTCCAGAGAAACACAGTCTTTCTTGACAAAGAAGACATGGCAGTAGGCTGGAAGTTGGCTAGGTACATTGCACTTGAACTGGGGAAGCAGAGAATGAACAGGCCAT
Source organism: Rhynchomys soricoides (assembly GCA_019843965.1). Classification (NCBI taxonomy): domain Eukaryota; kingdom Metazoa; phylum Chordata; class Mammalia; order Rodentia; family Muridae; genus Rhynchomys; species Rhynchomys soricoides. Next base: position 6,958,276 of record JADRCH010000060.1, on the reverse strand, counting down.
AAAGGCTCAAGGTCTGCCCTAGCCTTGTGTCTCACTAGCATCCTTCAGCAAGGCTCCACCTCCTAAAAGTTCCATAAGCATTCCAGAGTTCAAATAAGTCTATGGAAGACATTTCATATCCAAACTACATCATGGAGGAAATTTTTTCTCCCCAGCCCCAACTTCCTTCCTATCCTTCCTTGCCTCTTTACTTTTCTTTCTCCAATGTTTCCTTCTTTGTCACTTGTCATTAGTGATTCTGGTTTTACCCTAGGGCATGAAAACTTGTGTTCATTTGCTGCTATTCTAGTGCACTGTTAGCAAGTTAGTTGCAAGATAGAGTGGCATAGTAACTCACAACATGGCCAAGTATACCTTATTACTTTCCTTGGTCATTTTCCTTGTTTGTACCCCCACAGTGATGAATGTCAGTTCCAGGTCCTTCACAGTCTCATAAACATTAGGTCTTT
>JADRCH010000060.1:6874161-6957817 GCA_019843965.1 Rhynchomys soricoides | reverse complement strand
GTGGGGTGAACTTCTTTTCAGGAGTTCATTTGGCTCTATTGCCCTGGCTGGGTATTTTTTTATTAAGTTCAGCCAAATGTCAGCTCTAGTGGGTTTTTGTTTGTGACCTCTGCTACCCAGCTTGCCAAGGTCCACAGTGGCAGCTTATAAAGGGGAGAAGGTGAAGAAGATTTAAAGGGATGTTACAATTCAATTTTGATTGTGCTGAACTGTTCAAGCCCAAACCTAAACAACTATATTTTTCCAAGATGGTTCTGTTTTGTTTCTAGCACATGGGTCCTCCTGACTGGGTCCCTCCTTGTCATGTCCTTAAAGGAATTGTATAAACTTGGGGAAGTCAATCTAGACTTGACAGAAACCTTTATGTAGCTCAATTCTGTATATATTTGTCAAATTTGTGTTATGAACTACAAAGCGTTCCCCAGCACAGAGCAATTATTCCCTTCCTGAGCCAATTAACACAGTGATTAAAACAAGGAACAGATGTGTCCTAACTACAGTTTTTTTCCTCCCAAGGAGCCTGCAACCCCAAGAGTGGCAGTGTCTTTCTACCTTCCAGCCAGAGATACCCATTCAGCCTCACCAAATAAGTCATCAGAAGAGTTCCCAGTCTCTGCAGCCTTCTGTCCCCAGCACCCAACCACATTATTTCACAGAATCCCCACCTTCATGCCCACCGTCTTCTCAGTGTTGGACTGTGCATCCTTAGGGGAGCTCCTACCACCAACTTCAGCCACACTTGTATTTAACACACACACACACACACACACACACACACACACACACACACTCCTCACCACCATCACAGATGGTATTGTGGTTGCAGACTAATTGCAGCATATTTATCTGATAAGTAATTCTCATTACACACTCGTCAAACGATTATGGAAACAAGTGGTGGCTCCAGCCTTGTGCCTGTCAGGTCTGGTTAATAAAAAACAGGAAAAAATTAAAGAGAGGAAAATTGCTAAGCCAAGAGTGGTCTTGGGACCAGGAGGCAGAATGTAAAAAGAAAAGAGCACTTTCAGGCAATTAACAAGGATGGCTCAGGCCCAGCAGACAGTGCTGTCTCAGGGAAGTTCTGTTTCCCCTATGTCCTCATCATCCAATTTCTGGCCTCAGATGGAAGATCTAAAGAGCTACCTAGCCTGGCTCTGTCCTTTGCTCCCTTGCTCTTGGCCCTTTGACCATACGACTTCTCACAAAGGGACTTTGCTATTGTTCTTGCATAGATCTTTGGGTCTAAGTCAATGAAGAGGCTAGGCATGCAGGCTGAAAACTCTCTATGGTAGAGAGGTCCAATCTCAGGACAACCACCCCTGAATTACTGTCTGATCCTGAAGATCAGACTCTTCTGAGTCTCAGCTCAAACAACAGCAATTAATGGGCAGCATAGCCCTGCTATCTGTACAACTCTTCTGCCTTACAGAATGATAGTGTGTGCAGAAACTTTCCCACAGTGGGCTTTCTGTAAAGGTCATAACTCTTGAGCTATTTACTCCCAGCATGCTCACTGCTCTCTTCTTTGTTGGCTGGGAAACTCCATGAGCTCAGAAAACACTAGGCTTCCACAAGAGCACAGCATCATTTCAACTTAGGTTGATTGAGGAAATCAATGAAAATCAACACTGAGACCTGGGGTCACCCAGAGATCAGAAGACCAGAAGCATGAGTAACTGGTGACTGACAAGGAGGAGGGAGGTGGGACAGCAGAAGGCCACATACTTTATAAAAGTGTATTAAATATTACCATAGTTTTATATGTTGTGTGCATGTTAGTGTGGATATGCAGATGTGTGTCTGCATGTGTATGTGCAAATGTGCATGGAGGCCAGAGATTCGTGATGAGGTTCCTCCTCAATCACTCCCCCTCCCTGTGTTGTGAGACAGGGTCTTTTGTCTAACTTAGAGCATACCTGTTTAGTTAGCCTGGATGGCCAGTGAACTCTAGGGATTCACCTATCTTCAGTTCTACAGCGTTGGGATTATAGATGTGGAATATCACACCTAGGTTTTTAGGGGATGATAGGAATACAGAATCAGAATGAGAATACTCATGCTTTCATGGAAATCACTTTATTGACGGAGTCACCTTTAGGGCTCCTAACATATTATTTTATATGTAGAAAACTAGTAAAAAAATTGTGGGGTAATATAAGACACAGTAAAGAACGTATCTGGATAGTCTTTGCAATTGGTAGGGCAAAGACTAAAACAATGTAATATATTCTATTTATGTGTTTACTTTGCATCTGAGGAAGTAGTATGGGAACCTGGACAGCACTCTGAGGGGCTAATAAATAGTAACTATTGGTTCTAATGTCCATGTGTTCATTTGTCCATCCATCTACCAGCAAGAATCTGGATACCTACAAAGACCATTCTATAAGAGCCAAGGCCATGACAGCAGAATCTGAGAACCCATTCAACAGAAGGCCACACCATGCAAACAAAACAGGGCTTTAGGAACAGAGTTTGTCCACTGGTGAAGGTGAAGAACATAGTGCTCGAAACTCTATGTCCAGCACAGGTGGACAGCCCATGAAACAGGTGGTGTGACTGGGTAGCCTATGGTGCATCTTTGCACTCATGCTGTCTCAACTGCATCCAGGCTTCAGCACTATAGGTGTAAGTTAGGAGTCTTGTGAGAACTGAGGCTCTTGCTGCCATTGTTACCCCTTACTCGACTACAGAACGCTGACTCTGCAGGTGCCAGACAACTATGACAGACAGGAGGATCCAGATCCTGCCTGAGTGGTTTTTTGACAGCTAGCAAAGAAGAGAGATTGACCACAAGGGACAGCCCATATGGCTCTCATAACATTTCAACCTTGAAGACTATGGCGATGCGATTTACATTTTTCCTATTGCTTTTATATTAATACGTTCCATCCTACCCTAGTCTAAAAAGGACCGGAGACATCCAATTCTGCCTAGCAATGTAGCACTGCAACAAACCGGATGAGGAGAGCTGAGCTTGAGATGCCACAAGCAGACAGACGATTTTATATGGAGCCTTCTGAAAATCAAGCCCAATATCCCAATCCATACCACTACCTTCCCCAAGAACCATGACACTGAGCTTGGAAGCCTTTTTTACTCCCCCTTTCTCCTCTTCTTTTCATACATTTTCTCTGACCCCACTCACAATCTCTGCCTGTGTTCTGGAAGACCTGTCTGGCTAGATGACTTTGGGATCATAATGTTTGTCCTAGGCTTCATGTTCCTTTTGGCATTGTGGCTTCCTTTCCACATCTGAGTGTCTCTCCAGGCAGGTGTCTGTCCTCTTATCCAAAGGAAGTTTTACAGTCAACACCAGGATGGGTGAGCTTTATAAATGGATTGATCCCTTGCAAATGTGTTTATTAATTTATTCACTCATTAGCCATTTTTAATGCTAATGTTATTATATTCCAGTTTGGTGCTGAGGGTTTCAAAAAAGAAGTCTTGTTAAAAATTCGGACATCAAAGTTTCTAAACATGCAAACACATCTCAGTAAGGGTAAGAAAGCCACATTAGGAATCACAGTCTAGGCAATTCTAAACTTTCAGAGTATCCATAGGTGTCTTCCTTAGCTCCCCCAAGTGACTGAGTTACTGACTTGATTAAAATCCTACAGAAGGAAGCAACATCAGGTCTTTGGAAAGGTTAAATGTGTGTCCTAGGAGCAACAGTTATATATACATAAACAGAGATCAGAATTCAAGGTGAGTCTTTAGAACCTCACTCTTGTGGTATTTATTTTCTCATTAAAGGGGACATCTGAGGTTAGAAAGTCAAGGGCCACCCAAGAGTTAGCAGCAACCCATTCTTTGAAATGTGCAGAACCACAGAGGCATTAAAGTGAACATCTTTTCTTTGGGACTCTTGATTTTAAATTAGGCAAAGTTCAAAGTAAAGCGATTCTTGGAATCCTCCAACAGTTTCTCCAGCCTTGTGTATTGATCTGACTGACAAGTCCCTGGAGCCCTTTGTTTCCCAGGGGCTGGAGCCCTTGTTCTGAGCACATCAATAAATAACGAAGCCCTAAAATCAGCAAGTCACACACAGAACAGGGGAAGCAGAGACACTGGCAGGCCATGAAGAAGAAGGTAGGCAGAGGGTCCTGAGGATGAGGTGGGTGCTGACACCACCCACAAGGGACTGGGTCCCAGAGAAGCAGCTCTTCTTCCTCCTTGCATCTGTCACTGGGAAGTAACACTTTGTAAAACTGATTCTCAACTTCTTGTATTTCTGTTGACCAGATGAAAAGATGCTAAGATATAGCTGTCTTATTTAAGAAGGGGCACTCCCCATTTGTGGACCCCAGCAACATCAAGCATCCAAGATGACTTTTGAGTTGTGTGCTCTGCTCTTAGCTTCTTCCCACAGCCTCATGTAAGTTTAGCCTTCAAACTCTTCTGTGTGCCCTCCCACCACTAGCCTGCCTTTGGGTCTGGGAGGACTGGTGAGGAAACAGGAAGAAGAAATGTTCAAGATACTCAAACCAACTCCCCAGAACCCAGCTCATTTTCTGAGTCGCTTTCAACGTCCTTGTTCTCAGCCTGAAGACAAAAATAGTGTCAATTATAATTAGGGTTAGGCAATAAGTCCTAGACATTTTATGCACTAGCATTGTACTGGGTCTCATACCAGAGTCCATGAGATCCTGACTCAGAGAGGCCCAAAGCCAGCCCTTACTGTATCCATCCAATGATAAGAAAGGGAAAGAATGGCCTTGTATATAGCTCAGCCTCCTCTCAAGTGCCCATCCAATCCCCTCTTGCCTCTCCTCTTGCACCCTTAAAAAAGGGATCCCAAGTCCAGAAAGCAAGCCTCTGGTATGCTTTTCCCATACCAGTGCACAGCACCTGGTGTGGTCTATTGTCTGTGAAGGGTGGCAGTGCTTGCTGGTCAGATCCTGAACTGTTAATGGAGTTGCAGCTTTGATATCTACAGTCAGAAAAGCTATCAGACAGGCCTGGTGAGGCTGTGGCCCAATAATTGCATTGCATTTGTTTTTAGGCTTTGTTCCCTCAACATCAATGTGAGGGGTAATTTTCCTTTGTGTGTTTGTTTTTGAGATTATAAATCAATCACAGCATTTCCCCTTCTCTCTCCTCCCTCCAAACCTACCCCTTTCCATGTTCCCTTCAAATTCATGATCTTGTTCTTAGTGAATTGTTATTGCATGCATATAATATATACATACTTTTAGGGCTAGGTGATCTTCCCTGGGAAGGACCCTCTTTCTGACTCCCAGCTTTCCTCAGTTGCCTACAGTTTTCTGGGAGGCCTTATGAGTTTATCTCCATCCAGTTTGTTGTCAACCTTGTCCAGCTCATGTTTGAGTGGTCCTATTGGTGACACTTGATGATCAATTTGACGGACTCTGAGATCAACTAAGAAGCATGCCTCTGGAACCATCTCAGAGGGCGTCTCTATAGAGGATTAACTGGGAGAAGATCCTTCTCCAAAGTAGATGGTGGTCAGAGAAAAAGGTGACACCCAACAGACTGGATGTGTAGTGCTTCATTTAATCCTCCCATCTATACTGTCAGGTAAGAACATCAAGTTTGTTTGCAGTTGAGGAAATAAGATTGCAGGCTGGGGTGATGGCTCATTGCATCACCTCATTTAGAAGGTGATTCAGGGTAGCTTTCCTAGGACCAGTCCTGGACAGAGGCAAGAGCAGAGTGATGTCTTAGGAGGTTTCTTGAGGTTTCCCACGAATAGGGAAATAGGACCAAGAGACAGAGACAAGAAAAAATGCTTAAGGAGCAGCTTCCAGACAAATCCCAAGGAAAGGAGCTGGAGGCCTACTCCATGGGGACATCTCAGAACTTTGCATATCATGGACAAACACAATTCCCTAGCTCCCAGTACTCCTACTTTGATTAAGGGTTACACCTGGCAAAAGCCAATCCTCAGTATTTGGGGCTTTCTCTGATGGCATCTCATCATCAGAGGCAGTTAAGTAGTGTGGAGGAGGTTGGGGGCATTGGTTGTTAAGAGTGAGGTTTCAAATAGAGAGCCAGCATACAAAAGATAACAAAGGGATTAGATCTAAGGTTGTGAGCTATAACCACAGCACCAAAAGGATCTACTAGAGGTCCATGTATAAACAAAGCCTCTGCAGAGGAGGTGACATTTAAGAGGAGTGAGTAGCAGTGGAAGCTGGCATGGGATGGTACAGAAAGCAGCACAGAGCACAGTAGGTTGGAAATGGACACTAGTCAGCTCCTCTTTAGCCTTCCTATTTTATATAGGTAAGAGGGAGGGAAAGTGATCTCAAACAGGTTGAGCAGCTTACCCAGGGGCCACACAATTCTTGAGGTCACAGAGAGCTCAGCACAGACCTTAATTCTAACCTGTATGGCCAGGTGAAGGATCCAGCATGCAAGAAAGACTCCTTTGTTGGCAGGGCATTGAAGAGCTGAAGAGAAGGCTCATGAAGGGCAGTGAAAGAGATAAAATCCCGGATCTCTGCCTGCTGCACACCCCACCCCCATACTCGAATGTTATTTCTTAGAACAGAAGAGCCTCTCAAGTACATGGATACGACTGAACAGACACAGTTATAAATAAAGTGACAGATACCATGGCAACAGGGGAAGCAAAATGAAATGCATCATCTTATTGTAAAGGGCAAAACCTACTCTATATATACAGCCGGGAGCGTCTCGGTCCTCTTTCTAGCCCTTTTTTGCACAAACACTTCAGACTTCACATGAAGAAAGTCTGCCTCCTCAGCAGCAGTGATTCAGTCACATAATGTATGTGTATTTTTGTACATGTCTCTGGCTCTCTGTGTGCTCATGTGTTCAGTTATATAAAAAGTGGCTAAGTCTCTGTCTATGGAGACACATACCAGGATAGATATAAACATAACAGTAAAATAGTAAAATGGATGGATATAGGATCTGTGGCTGATTATAATTTTTAAAGGTGGCCACAGTGATATTTTATATATCCTTGCTTGCCTACAGGGAGACTTTGATGCTCTTGTCTTTACTCAGAGTCTGGAAACATTCATGAATGCCTCATCCAAGTATGTAGTCAATGTGGTGTTACATGGCTTATGTGAATTCATTAAATACCGGACATTTTCCTCTGGTTCTTCTTGAGATATTCACCCCATGGAAAGCTAGTCCTTATGCAGAGACTAGTGACTCTGAGGCTACCTCCAACCTCCAACCCTGGGAAGATTACATTCTGTTACTCTAACCCAAAGTATAGGCTGAGCTTAGCCCTACAGCCATCGTGCTGGAGATGTGAACAAAGCATTCTGGATGCTTCAGGAGAAAGTTCCCCAAAAGACTCCAGGGGATGCCTCAGAAAACAGAATCAACCACATCCTGCTAAAATTTAAACCCACTGAATTCATAAGTTGCAATAAGCGGTTGTTTCTCGAAGCCACTAAATTTAGGGAAATCACTTACACTGCTCTTGATGATGGAAATATTCTTGCAAACATCAAAGCAGATCCCATTTTCACTTGCCCAGCATGTGCCCCACTCTGGACTGACACTGCATGTGTATCACCTCATTTCGCAGTCCAGTCCACACCATCAGAAAAAAATAAGTGTTTTCAGATGAGAAAATTGATGTTGAGAGATGGTTCATTAGTTAAGGGCCTGGACACCCAAACATGAGGATCAGAGTTCAGATTCCCAGAACCCCCATGAATGCCAGGTTGGTATGGTGGCCTCCCTTTAATCCTAGCCTTGGAAGGTTATATAGCAAGCTAGCTATTGAAATTATCTGTATCAGAGAACTCCGGGTTTGACAGAGACACTCAGCCTCAATGAACCAAAGGGGTAGAGTAGTGCAGATACAGACATGAACCTTGGGCCTGCTCGTAAGTACTTACACATGAAAACATGCAATTTCATACATGGCTCCATACAACACATACATGTCAACCACACATATAAAAACAGAAAAAGAAAAAAATTAATGAAAAACTGAAAGTGGGTGTTGAAGTGGCTCCAAAAGATGTCCAAGGTGACAGAGCTGAGAGTGACATGTTTCCCTGGGTTCAGTGTCCCCTTCTCACAACAAGTCGATCACTAAGATTACAAGTCAATCACTAAGATCACAAGTAGATGGTACAATCTGATTGCTTTTTCCTACATAGCTTCTTCCTCTCCTTTCTCAGTGGCTTTTTTTTTTTTTTTTAACTCGCCAGGGTCCACTAACAGATTCCTAAGCTAATTCACAGCGATCTGTGGTGATACTGTTATAAATGGCACAGTGTAGCACACTGGATAGATTTACTCTAATGCATTAACTAGTCCTCCTGAGGGTGGATTTGGATTGTTTAAATCGTTTTTCACTCCTACAAATAATGTTTTAGGAAACAACTTTGCACACGCCTCTCCATGGCCCAGTATAATTATTTCCCTAGAGCCACTTGCTGCAGGTCAAGAAATTGAGCTCTGTGGAGGTTTTGCTCGAATTCTTCTGACTGTATACTGACTTGTGTTCAGTCACAGCCTTCACAACATGGGGCACTCTCCACTCACTTTTATTTCTGACAACGGCATTCATTCCGTGTTTGTTGAAGTCTGATGAAAGTTGGTTTGGTGGTGAGAATGTAGAGTTTCCTTCCCTCTGTAAAATGATAAAAGGTGGTTTTGAAAATGTGCTTGAATAGACAGGTTAGATGTATGAATCTCAATGTTTGAGTGTACTGGGGTTGAAACTATAGTGACACCACAGATAGGTCATGTGACTTGTCTCAGCCTGTTCCTTTATGTCTGAAGTGGACATAGAGATTGTGTTTTCTCTTAGGATTCATATCAGGGCAATTGTGAATATTCTGTGCTTTGGGGCTAATATCTACTTATCAGGGAATCCATAAACTTGAGGCCCTGAGAAGGGTATATCACTAAATTAAGACACAATATTATTTTGGGTAAGGAGAACACCTCTCAGTGTATCTGACCACAACATTTCCAAAATCCTAGGAGAAAAAAAAGCAGAGTGTGGGTGTGAAAGCAGGTGGTCCAAACAACACTAGTCTCATCCCCAGAGACTCACATCCCACAAACTCTTATGTTATTCTTAAGACTCACTGAGCATAATCTGTAGCATCAAGTTGCTTAACAACTGTCCTCAAACTTGGAAAACTTATAAAAACATTTTTAATTTTATGATTGTTATCATTTGAACATGTAGTGTCTCTCATAATGTCTCCATGTGCTTGAGGACTTGCTAACCAGCTTATGGCATTTCTAGGAAGGAGGGACTGGCTAGCAGAGGTGAATCTCTGTGGGCGTGTAGTCCATCTATTGAGGGTTGTAACCCATCTCTTATTCTGCTTCCACTCTGTTTTTGTTTGTTTTGCTGTTGTTGTTGTTGTTTTTTTTTTTTCCTGGTCCAGGTGCCAAGTTAGCATTAGCTCAGAGATAGAAAGCCTCCCCATTTGGATTTCCTAGCCATAATGGACTGAAAGTCTCTGAAACTGTGAGCCAACATAAAGTCTGTCCCCCTCCCTTAATTTGCTTTAAGCATTTTGTTTCAGCAAAGAGAAAGTAACCAACACAAATAGAAAAAAAGAAATAGCATGGTAGCATGTCTGGGCTAAATATATATTCCATTGGACAGAACTTGGCCATCCAAACTGCAGGAGCAGCAGTTACCTAGCAAGCCCACACCACTTTTCAGCGTATCATGTCCCACATTTCTGTCCATTTTACTCAGCAAAACAAATCTATCTGCTTACCTGGAAAGGAAAATTAGTGTGGAGAGCAGTAAGCAATGAAATCTTGAGCACCGGGAAGAAGAAGAAGAAGAAGAAGAAGAAGAAGAAGAAGAAGAAGAAGAAGAAGAAGAAGAAGAAGAAGAAGAAGAAGAAGAAGAAGAAGAAGAGAAGGAGGAGGAGGAAGAGGAGGAGGAGGAGGAAAGAGAGAGAGAGAGCGAGAAACAGAGACAGAGACACAGACACAGAGTCAGAGAGACAGAGAAAAATACAGAGACAGAGAGACACAGTGAGACACAGAGACAAAGAGACACAGAGATAGACACATCGAGACAGAGATAGAAAGATACAGAGGCAGACAGAGAGAAAGAGAGACAGAGACAGAGAAACACATTTATTTTTTCACCCTTTGGTTCTTTGTTTCCTTCAAATCAACTGGGATTGTCAGTTAGAGGTACAGTGCTCAACTCACAGACCCTAGAAATGCCACAGGTCACCCAAATACTGCTCCTTTTCCCCTATTGGGTTTCTTGCTAAAAGGTTAACCTTTATCACAAAAACCTCCGGTATAAGTTTTTCTGAACCCTAGGCTAAGGAAGCTACTTCCTATTATTCAAACCAGAATCCTCAGTAAGCCCAACTTGTTTAATAGAACACATGCTCTACTCTGGGATTAAATGTCACAGAAAAGACCCTTAAAGGATGAACCCCCTTAGTATCAGTCTTGCTAGGCTTGCTCCTGGTTGGATAACTTTAGGCTGGTATGAGCAAAGCTTCTTTAAGAACTCCTTGATTATTGAAACCCAACTGTTGTCTTAACACACTCACTGTATAAAGAGCTAACAAAGGGACTGAAGCACAGGGCTGCTCTTTCCTCAACTTCCACCCACCCCACCATCAATTTAGCTATGCTCCTCGGGTCTGCTCTCTTAACTCCCATGAGATAGTCATTGCCATCAAAGAATACAGGAGGATTCCAGGGCTTCTTAGTGAAGACAGCAAATACTGGTTGCAATTGCCAGGTGGGCTATCCCAGGTGTTAGATTCATTGGCTGAGAGTGAGAAATACATGTGTCAGGTCAATATGTTTCCATGTAAACTATACCTCCGTACGTATCCTCCCTCTTCTCTTTGATCGTAGCTGTTGGGAAACTTCTGACTAATAAAACACATGACCAAAAGCAAATTAAAAAAATAAAAGACTTTGTTTTGGCTCATGATTCCAGAGGGATGGCTAGAATCTATCATGGCAAGCAAGATACGGCAACAGGTAGGCCTAGATACAAGAACATTAAGTTATATCCACATACAGGAAGCAGCAAGATGGAGAACAGGAAGTAGGATGTGGCTACACACCTTCAAAGCTCACTCCAGGGAAGCACTTCTTCCAACAAGGTTCCACTTCCTAAAGGTTCTATAATTTCCTTCCAAATAGCCTGACATGAACCTACAAGGGACATTTGCCATTTGAACCACCATATGTACATACTTAATGTCCATACCTCCTATCAGTTCTAAGGTGACTCTGGTTCTCCTGTGACTGTAAGCCAGAATGCTTGTCATCCAGCAAAGCCTACCACCTGCTTGAGATACTGGGCTTCTGTTCTCCATGCCTCTCACTATGACATCATACTGGCATCTGCCTCTCACTCAGAAGTATCCTTAGCAGAATATTTGACTTCTGAAACGTCAGACCTAAAGACTCATGAGCTGTGATGCCTCTTTGGAGATCTGACACTGACGCTTTACTTCCCTTTAACTATAGCATTAGAACTGTCAAGTTTTAGAAATGTCACCTTGGTAACAGCTAAATATGTCTTCTTCCTCCCCATGGTGGAACATATACATTTAGTGGTTCATTTTTTCCTAATTTATAAACTTATCACTAACATTTTTTGATGGAAATTTTCATATCATTAGCTTTCTTCTTCAACATTCTTTTCCTTTTATACTCTCCTGGCATAGTGTTTTGTTTTTGTTTTTGTTTTTTCCATTATTTTTACTCAGTTTTACTGGTAAGAGAATTTCATTTTCAAGAATGTTCTAGATTTTAACTAGTGAGTGAAATGTAGCAAAACAGATGAAGTCAAGAAGATATGGCTTTAATAACCATCCACAATTCAAGCTAATCTCAGACATGCCTCTTTCTGATCATAATACACACGAAAGAAATAGTTTTCTCTCAGGCAGTGCTGACATACCTTGACATCATCTTTAGGGTTCCTCTACAATAACCATACTTTTTCTGGATCCCAACTCCATAACTTGGGTCTGCATTTTATTTGTTACTGCCACCCTTTTCTGGTTAACCATTTGGTTAAACTGTCCTAGAGTCTAAGAAGGGCTTGTTGAATTGCCAAAAACAAGGGTCTCCCTGTAGTTTTGAGCATAAGCATCATAAGGCTTTTCTGATCCAAGACTGGCTTATAGAGAATCACTGTAGTCTCAGCCCCTGAATCTCACTCTACAAGAGACCTGTTTTGTTCTTGCTATTTCCATGATTTCTATTCTACTTGATCAGCCATCAGGAATGTTAGGCCCAGATGTATGTCTGTTATCTCTGCACATCTGCTTTTCTTATCCTCTAGGAATTAACTGCTATCTTGAATGGATATAGATCATAATCCCTGACAAAAGGCAGCCACCTTTATCTAAGGCTTCATTATCCTTATCTCTTCCATTTTTATTTCTTGGTTTGGTATCAAAGATAAGATGTTTTTAATCAACTAGTTGAATTCATCCATGATTTTAGGCAAAATTAGATACGTTATTACTACTTATTTTCCAACTCAACTTGAGATATTGACATTAACCCTATGACATAGGAAACTATAACCTTTCAGTTGTTCACTGAAATTATCTCTACCTCTGTCTCTGTTTCTACCTCTATCTATATCTATCATTCATCAATCTATCAATCTATCAATTTGTATTTCTGTCTATCTATCTATCTATCTATCTATCTATCTATCTATCTATCATCTAGCCAGCCAGCTGTCACCATCTGTTGTATATCAATCATGTATTTACCTATTCATTCTCTATCCTTATATGTCACTTTCTTTCTCTGTCTCTTTCCCTCCCTTCTTCATGTTCATCACTGGTGAGTGGGTTCAACAGAATCTGTGTCTCTTAAATATAAACCATGGCTTAGGATAAGGTATCAGTGTTAAGGGTAAATAACTGGTGTAAGGATGTACATCAACCTGGTCCCTTTTAGTAGCATTTTGGCGTCAATACCCAACCTTTATACATTTAGTACCTCTATAGCTCATGTGGAATTTAGTCATTTTTCCAATTTTAAGTTCTGGCTTACAATCCTTACTGAGAAACTCAGTAAAGGAAGCAAAATGATTATTCCTCCTACCACTGTCTTAAGAGCCCATAAATGGAAGCAAAGACTGTCTTGAGACAGACCTTCCCTGGAAGGGCCTGGAAGATCTTCTTGTGAGCTGATACTTGCCTAAAAATCAGAACCAGCCAGCAAGACCCTGGACAGGAATCACTAGTTACCTATGGCTGGTATTCTTTAGTCGTTTTTCATAGAGTCACAGTAGAAAATGCCACAAGTCATAGAAGGGAGTTCATTTTCTGAAGCACAGAAGCCTTTCACTATGGCCATACCAGAAACTGAGTCTCTATGTACAACTTTGTGCTTCAAGGAACCACTTTTGAGGGTTATTCTTTCATTTATGAGAGTTTAAAGTAGGGCATTAAGTATCTTTGGGCTTCCTTGGGGTTTTGAATAAATCAAACAGCAGCACACAAGAGCCAGAAAGGTGAAAATTAACATATCAGCTGACTGTAGGGAAGGGAATAATATGTAGCTTCAATGTGCTTCTTTCTTCCTCCAGTCCTACCACAAGAAACTTAGCCAGCACTACCTCTAGGCTTCCTTCTTCAGGTAAAGAGTTTGCTATTCCTCTGAGTCTGCCAATTGGAAGCAGAAATCCAAGGCAAACAAAGTCCCCAGCTCACTCACCAGAACCTGGCCTGTCTTCCTTCCCCCAGTTCTCTGTAAGAACCTAGAGCTAGAGTGGTTCAAAGAAGGTCCACAAGTAGGAATTCCCAGAATGTAAGTGTTCCTTTAATAGTGGTTCTGGTGCATGGTTATCCTTTCCTCAATGCTCTTGTTTACACCATGCTAAAGCTCCATGTGCTCGGAGCATGCTGAGTCACAATGGAATGTCCTGCTAAACACAAGTATATATCATACTCAGCAAGATGCAAAGGCACACAAGAACTAGGAAGTATCTAAACATGTTCTAGATATTTCTTCTTATGCTACATCTACAGCACATCCTGTCTCCTTAGTTCTGTTGGGTCTACCAGAGGAGGCCATGCTCCAGCCCCAAAGCATAGGTCTACCTTCAGGAGAAAATCAGAAGAGAATAGAAGGTGGAGGTAGATAGAAACTCAATGATCAGGTCCAGGGAGACCTTGAGTGAAATCGAAACAGAATGAGGATGGAGTGGGATAGGAGTGGAAGAAAGGTTTAAAACAATGATTTGAATTCCTGCTGCACAGAACATACACTTTGTTGACCTGACTAGGCAGAAGAGTGAAGTCATTGGACTCTAAAACATCTTGGTTTGATATATAAGGAAGCAGAGAGCTGTGGAGGCAAAGTGTGTTAGTCAGTGTACACTATGGCTGAACTGAAATTTGAATCTGTGTCTTCTGACTCCCAGGTTGTTGCTTTCTGGAAGCAGGAGGCTCCTTTTAGACAAACAAAACTAAGGCCAGAATAATTCTGCCATGTGTCTTCATGCCACAGAGAGGTCTCTAGGTCAGTATTGGACTCATGTGTTGCTTCATAATTGATATGAAGATCACCCCTGCCTTAACCTGGAGTGACATGTACTTGTTCATAAAGAGATGAGGCATATATACACAAATACTCTCCCATGTTGGAGTAGGTAAGAATCCTTCTGGCTTAAGTGGGGAAAGGCATAAACAAATGTATGACATATAACATCATCAGTAATGGCAAAAACAAAGTCTGAGTTGGATCACAGAAGAACAAGAATCTTAGAACAGAAAGCAAAACCACTTGAAGAAAATGTCATAAAAACAGCATCCTTCCCCAGCTTGCTGCTTCCACTCTCCTTCCGTGTTAGCTCCAGCCAGCTGGTGTTTCAGTTCCACCTGACACTACTTCCAGATCCTGTCTGCAATTCTTGTTGAGAAGTATCACCTTGTTCCTTGGCTTTAAGTCTTGGAGGCCTCAAGTCCACAGTTTTTTTCTTCCTTGGATGTTTGTGTGCTGACCCACCTGTTCCTTCATGACCAAGTTTATCCATTGATTCTGCCTCAAAACGTTCTATGGAATAGAATTGTGCCAGTCTGCACAGATGCGTGGAAACAAAGTTTACAGAAATATGATAATTCCCGAAAGCCATTAACCCCAATATCAATTTGTTTGCCATTATCAATAGAGCTATAACATGCTTTCTGAAGACAACATTTGGGAAGTCTATAATTCATACAATGCACTGGAGTAGTTCAGAGATGAATGTACATCATATTCACTAATATTACCACATCCTTTTCAACCTAGAGAGGAGAGCTCTTAGTGTGTCCACCTATAATTCAGTTGAGGCTTATGAAGACTTTTCTATTTTTGAGCCAAAATTGAGGATGATTGATTTTATACTTGAGACTATAACATTCAAACTTAGATAGAAATAGTGCATCTAAAACAACTAATAAGGGTGATCTTATCAGTGTTAAGTAAATATAAGCACAAAGTTAAATGGCACAGGTAGGGTGTGGGAGATACCTGGCTTAATGTTTAGTAGCAATCCATGTGCCAAGTGTTTAAAATATTTCAAAATCATAGAGGTTGAAAATTGTGTTTCAAAAACATTTCCCAGATTTCATTTCTACCAGGGTCAAGCCTTTCAACCTAGTAATCCGCTTCTGGAATACTCTCCTAAGTAAGTACAATAAACACTCACAAAGATATTTACATACAAAAGAATTAAATCAATGTAGCATTAAAGTAATAAAAAATAGAAATAACTTTAAATTCCAGTAATAGAAATGTTCAGTCGACTATTATACACTCATTATGAGTCAAACTTTCTTTCAAGAAGCAGTCATTAACAATGCTTCATACTTTGCATTTTAGTATGAAATATTGCATATATATTTATATAAAATATAACTCAATTGGTTTATTTAGTGACAATTTTTAGGCTTCCTCAAAAAATTGGAGAAGGGGATTAAGGAATAAATGATCCCATTCATGCAGTGACTTCCTCTGTCTCTATATAAGGTCATCCTCTGAACTCTCTCATTGTTCCAAGAAGGTGCAACTTGGAAAAACCATCTGAGAATAAATGAAGATCAAGCATCAGATACCTGGGATGAGGACTCCCGTCTCATCTAGACATTGGACCAAAGCTGACATATGTTAGTCATGGTGAGTGACCCTTAGAGAATAATGCTACAAAGCACTTTTCCATCAATATTTGTTCCTCACCTGAAATATACAAATTACTTAAGAGTTGAGGTTTTTTGTGCCTTGTGATATCTATTTATCATGTTGTATGAAGAAATAAATGTTTCTGTCACTCTCCCTGCAGCTATCATTAACACCAGAGCAAAACATACTTTCTGTTTCTTTCTGGTATCTCCTGTGCTCATCTGCAGGCCTGACTATAAGACAAGACATGAAGATAATAAACTCCACCATCTCTTCTCCTTCACCTGCCCAGAATATCAAGCGAATGGAATCTAAGAAACTCTAGAAAGAAGACACCAGAAAATTTCTGGGGCAGAGTCAACTAATAGGTAGGTGTCTTGGCTCTCAGGCTCTTGCTTACAGGCACAGGGTTCAAAGACATTTTAAAGAAAAATGGAAGATTATCAGGGTTATTAACCCTGATACTGGTTAAGGAATATTGGGAAGTAATAAGATCAGAGGCTTGTGGTAAAGCAAGACCTTGTTTTGATTTCAGCTGTATCATTTATCTGCTCTATCATTTTAGATCAGAGCCAGGTTGACCTGTTGCTTGGATTTTAGTGTCTTGTACATGAAACAGCATCTACCTTCCAGTAGCACTCACAGAAGTGATGTTGTGCCTAACAGTATCAAGTGTGCTGGCCAACTCAGTCATTACTGGACAACTAGGGATCACTTTACTATTACAGTGAATATAAGGCTTTAGAATAAACTGGACTTGGGTTCAAATCTTTTTTGTTTTTATTAAGTTTGTTTCAAGATGTGCAATGCATTCAGGTCTGTTGAACTCAATCTTTCCATAGTTGCTTTATGTGTTAATTGGTTTCAGAAAATGATCAGTAGTCAGAGTTTTGTCCTTTTTTTGCATTATTCTGATGAGAAGCCAAGTGCTGTGCTGTCTTATGGGCATATATCTTATAAGCTCCTGAACCACAATCATTCACTTACATAGGACAGCCTTGCTTTAGCCAGACATAATTTATCTGGAATTGTGTCTTTAAACGCTTCTTCTCTGTTTATTTGTAGTTAAAAAGATCCCATGATAAAGTATAGTGGGGGGGGGGGACTTAGACCAGGAAATAGAAAAATGTTTCCAGATAGAGAAGCAACATTTTATTTTGTTTAGAAACTCATTCAGAACAAGCCACAGGCAACACTGTGGTGGGATAAAACATGAGACCCTTTTCCTTTCAGCCTGTATTTTTGAAGCTTTCTGACTTTTCCCCCTAAGAAATGAAGCTATTTTGGGATAGGGGTGACATGCTGAAAGATATCTTACCACACACATGAACTGCATGAGACTCAGAGAAGAAAGGTTTCAACAGCAGGGGTAGATAATAGCCAGAACCAGATTAAGAAGCATTGGTATATTTGTTCTGGAGAATCCATACACAGGAACTACATTCACCTCCTGTTTCAGGCTAAGACATGCAATTGGATTCAGTTCTGGAGAATCCATACACAGGAACTACATTCACCTCCTGTGTCAGGCTAAGACATGCAATTGGATTCAGACTCTGGCTTTAACAAGTACTGTACTAAAGGTAGTTACAGGGTAGACTCTGACAGGAGAGACTGCCAGCATGACCAAGGTCTACAGCAGGAAAGGTATCTGGAGCATCTCTCATCCCAAAGGAAAGCTCCAGATGGACCACAGATTGTGGTTCTATTACAGGAGAGAGAGGGCTTAGGAGGACCCAGAAGACAGTAACTCTCTTCAGTGATTGATGGGGATGGAGAGATATTTTCGTTGGTAGTGTAGCCAGGGGTAGTGTACCTATGCTTCTTACATGAGCATGAATAAGGGATTGTTTCCAGGATAGCGTGTTAGCTCATGTCAGATTCATTTTGAAATACCAGTCTTTCTAAAAATATCCTCTTGTTTCTCAATGTTGCTATTCCCTTCCAATAGTTGTAGTCATATATATATATATATATATATATTCTTTAATCACATTCATATACTTGTAAAATTACATACCATTTTGAGTGTATGAGTTTTAAAAATATAAATAATGTTGTCCTGAAATCCATGTTCTCTTTTTATTTTACTACTTTTCTACTTCGGTTTTGACCAACCATGCTATTTTAAGCTTATCAAGTTCAATGCCTTTTCCCATTGCATATAATTTAAAAGTATGTAAGTACTGTATTATATGAATCCATTTCCTTAGTAATAGGCAATTGGTTTGGCTTCAGCTTCCCATTAGCACAAAACTGCTGATCGGTCATGTGGAAAAGGCATGTTGAATTTTGATAAATATTTCAACAGTTTTAAATCGTGATTAAATTTTAAAAACAAAAAATCTGTTTCTCTATACCAGCAAAAAACAAAACTCAAATTCAGTATATGCATGAAATGGGGAGGGCTTATGGGTTGAGTCCAGTGGGAAATCCTGTTTAGTGGGGAAACCTTAATTCATCTATTGTCATAACCTTCATCTTCACAGCTGACACTTTTTGCTGAACTTGGCTGTAGAACTACTCTCTGGGGGAATTTCCAGTTCTGACCAGTCCTCTTCTGAGGAGAGCTGCTCTTCTGCCATCTATGACAGATATTGTGTGTTCCATTGTCTCAGAACTTCAAATACTGGAAAAACTAAGCAAGTCCTTACTCCTTTATCCAATAAACATTTATTCAATAACTACCATGTGTCAGACACTTCTCCAGTGCTGGGGATGCCAGATGAATAGGCATGGTTCTTCCCTGTATAATCAGACATCTGTATAAACAAAGAGCTACAAGAGTAGACATGTTGACAGACAAAGTGGTACATGATGAATCAGAAAAGAGCCATCAGTTGGGAAGGGAATTACATGCACCCTTTACTCCCCATGAGATTCAGACCTTTTGGGTGAGCACATCTATATTTTTCTTGTCCATCACTGTATTATGATGCTTGATATAGATGTTGATACACAGTGTAGTGTATGTTATTCCTAATGGGTACATGAAATGAACTCTTGAAGACAATGATTTAGTTACATGTCAAGAGGCCATTTCAAGCTAAACAAATGCCATATTTCAAAATACATTAAATATCCCTGAAGTACATGGAATCTATGGGGGGGTTCCAGATTTTCTGAGGTTTAAAGCTGGGAAAGACTGCAAAGGAACATAACTATGTATTGAGGTGGCTAGATTTTATCCTTAAGACAATTAGTGCCTATGAAAAAAACTTTAATCCAAGAAGGGAAATGATCAAATCTGCATTTTAGAAGTAAGCATGGAGAAATACTAATCTGTCTGAGGGGGAAACATGACAAAGCGATATAGGAAGACAACGTAGAATGGCTTATAATTGTAGCATCATCAAAAAATGAAGAAAGCCTGACCTAAGTTAGAGTCAGTGTGAATGGTTGGCTAGACTTTGAGTGTAAGTGGCCAGGGCCTCTTGCTTCTTTAACACGGTAGTGGGTGTCTACTTGTAGCTGTGAACAACAATGGGGCAAAAATAAAACTTGTCTTTTCATGGAAGTTCGTATCCAGTCCAGCTTTGTCACTAAATAGTAGAAGTCTACTAAGGCCTGTGACAGAAACACCAGGAGCATACATCCAATGAGCAGATATCCAGTGGAGGCTCTCTATAAGTCATCTTGTCGGAGGTAGAAAATGGGGAAATTGTCCTGAGGGAGTGAGAGAGAGGGAAGTGAGGCTGTGGCTACAGTTTCACAATACAAACAGCATATTTCACTCAGAAATTAAGGAGTCCACCATGCTAATAGCATGCACTCACGGGGGAGCTGGCAAAAGCTGGAGGTTTGTGGTTTCCTGTGTTCCAAAGGATCTTCCCTGAAGGCAGGGGAAGGCACTTGGGCTTTGTTCTAGGGGCAGAAGCTGACACAGGATGAAGAGAGAAGTCATGTGACCAGATTTGCTTCCTAAGTACTGGAAGGTCTCATGAGCAGAGAAATCCTGGGAGACAGGGAAAGTGCTCTGTATGACAAGAACAGAAGCTAGAATCATGCTTGGGAGTGTGATTACACATGAGAAGATACCTTTGCTACTGTATTCATAGGAACTGATAATCAATTTTCCGTGGAGAAAAGAAGATGAGAATTAAGGAGGAAGACCATTTTGAACAGAAGTAACTGGATGATGATTCCAGTGGCCTCCTCTAAAGAGGCATATGGAGGAAGTCAAAGCCTATTGAGTGAATATATGTCCCTGTTCCCTTTTTCTTCCTCTCTCCCTCTCCCTTCCCCCCCTCTCGTGTGTGTGTGTGTGTGTGTGTGTGTGTGTGTGTGTGTGTGTGTAAGGAGGAGCACAGTATCTAGTTGAAGTAATTTTGTATGTAAGACAACCTAAGTCAGAAATTGTAAGCCTTTGGGATAATGTCATAGCTGGACCAATGAAAATAGATAAAACCAGCTCATCTAAAAATCACTAAATGAACCGATAACTTAGGAAAGATGGATTGGTTTCACCACTAAGCCCAGAGAGGACTCTGGAGTTCTTGGCTTTGAGTTTACTCTTAGCCACATCTTTAGGCCTCTTCTTATGGAGAATGGTAATTTTCCTTTCCTAAATATTGGTGCCAATATGGGGAAGGATGAGACGTGTGAACAGAGCATTTAACTTGGTGGGAAATTTGTATTTTTCACAATGTTCTAGGAGGTGGGATTGAGAGCTTACATCATTTTCTAAGACATAACAGTAGTTCCTGCCAGATTCAAGTCTGTAACGGAGCCCAGATGCTTCAGGGGGGTACTGTCCAGATTGCTGCTTTCTGCCATGCCCCCTTCCTATTGATTTAGGGTTGATGGTGGAAATGCAGGGGGAAATGGTTCAAAGAATACTTATTGAGAAAGAACACGACTAAGATTCTGGGAAGAAACTTCTAGAAAAAGTTTGCATCTTGGCTCTACTTCTTGCTTTTTTAGTATGACTCAGTTTTCATGAGAAATAAAGTGTTTTGGCTGCTCCTCAAGAACAGAGACTGTTGTCGATATGGATTAGGGACAACGTGCTCTTCTTTGCTCCAAAGCCCTGCTGTCCTCTCTTCCAGCATCCGTCTGTGCTGCTCAGGAAGGAACAGCAAACCCAGTATGGGTGTGTCAGCTCTGTCCTGTGTCTGCAACAGCAGAGCCACCTGCAGGGTGCCAGATCTGCCAGCCTGTCACCAGGTAGAGAAATCTTCCTTACAAAGGGTGAATACATTCATCCTGTCTCCCCTTACCACTTAGAAATTTTTGCTTCTTTAACTGAGCTTTTTGTGGGCTTATGATAAATGTGGCCATATCCAAAGTCAGAGGTATGGTTCCTTATTCTCCAAATTGTGTCACAGTAGAACATCAGTGTACACAACAGTGTACAAAGGCCAGAACCAAGAAGAAATTCCTCATTGTAACTTTCATGCTTAGATTTTGAAAATTCTGTTATCCTACTCAGAGATTCAATGCAACAGGAAGAGGTGGCCAGCATCAAGGTCCTATGACTCTTCAAACCCTGGCTGAAAAGGTGTCTCTCAAACTTTAATTTGCACTGGAGTCAGCTGGGCATCATATCAAAATAAAGCTTCCAATTCTGTGGGCCTAGGGCTAGCCTGGGATTATTAATTTTTACAAGCTCCTGCATGATGCTGATGTGGCTGATCTGAAGACCTACCAAGCAGTGAGACTGTCTAGACTGCTCCCAAATCTTTGCCCACTCAGAGAATGCGTTCAAGTCTCAGTTATAACATCCCTTGCTCCTCAAGGACCTTATTAACATTTTAGGACATTCTCCTGACCTCTATAGAAAGGACCATACCTTTTTTCCTGCCCTCATTTGAACTGGCACAAAATTCTACTACAGCTCTGGAGATCTCTACTCTCAGGCTCTTGAAGTCTCTATGCATTTCTCCTTTCTTTGGAAGCCCTTGTGGAGTGCAAAGAAAGCAGTCTGACTTAGCTGTTCCATGTTTTCTGCTTTATTTCTCTTCATTGGTATTATGGATATTTTACTGTACCTGTCTCTCTTCAATAGAGTATAAACTCTAAAAGAAGAGGCTTTAAATAAGTATGAGTGTGTGTATGTGTGTGTGAGTGTATTGTGTGTGTGTGTATATGTGAGTATGTGGGGGGGGGAGTGGGAGTGTGTATGTGTGTATATGTGTCTCTATGTTGAGTGTGTGTGTGAGAGAGTTTGTGTGTGAATGTGTGCATGTGTGTAGAAGCCTGGTATACAACAGATGATAAATATTTATTGAAAGACTATGAGAACAAGTGCTAGATATGACACTGAATGCAGTTTGAAGCAATGTCTAATCACAGATGACAAGGTACTTGTCATTCTTTGGAATGGACAGATAGGGAGTGGGATAAAAGGAGGACCAAGTACAACAGAAAGAGGAAACAAATCAGAATGAAACTTTCTAGGCATCACAGTAGAGTACATACTAGCTACCTCTTAATAGAGTATGATAGAAGCTCATTGCTAACCCGTTTATTTAGTTTATCCCCTCTTCTGTCATCAGGCATTCATTCTCTCCTCCTTCTCTCTATACTTCCCCATCTTCATCTTTTTCTTGTCATTGTCACCACCACCATCATTATCATCACCATCATCATTGTCATCTCATCATCATGATCATGATCATCGTCATCATGATCATCATCATCATCATCATCATCACGATCATCATGATCATGATCATCATCATCATCATCATCATCATCATCATCATCATCATCATCTGAAGTGCTGGAGTTCACACCCAGGGCTTCATAAGTACTAGATAAGTGCCCCACCACAGACATACATTGGCAGTCTTTTTTCATTGATACTGATAGAACTTTCTAGAACCCATCACTGCCTTATCTGTGGAAAACAGCTACAGACCACCTGAATATTTGGCACTATTGACCTTCTCTTACTACCTATCTGGGGTAATATTATTATTTAATCACACTGAGAATTAATTACTGATGAAATGAATTTGTGAAGTCCCTTTAGTTTTATTCTATTTTTTTTCAATCTTGAAGTTGCCAACAACTGTTTTGAACTGTTTCCTCCAGAAAGAACAAGCTGTTTGGCTCATCATTATCTGATTCAAGTACTATGATTAATCCCGTATCAGTTTGAGGATATGTGCAGATATCTGTGAGCTACAAATTATTTAAAATATCTGTTTGTTCTCTCAGTCAAGTGGATGAGAACAAAGTCTTATAAATTATTTGTTTTGACCTGTTCTAAGATATCTGGGGAGATTTTACATATATCTAAGGTCTGTACTATATATATATATTTTTTTTTCCTTTGATACTAGGAATATATATATTGAATATATATACCTTGATATTAGGAGTATTGAGAGGTGCTATAGTAGCTGTAAAGGGAATCCAACCAACCATCTGAGTTATTTCTGTTGATTTCTACTACAAACATTGAATTTCCTGAACAGTGGGTGAAAATAGAGTTACCATAGGCAGAGACTGAACTCATGTACAAGCACAGCATTTGCAAATATGTGAATCCCAAGTGTCCTAGAAAAAGTGAGAGCCAGACTCAAAGATGTGGATTGTCACTGATTCTTTATTATTTAGCAGTTGTGAATGCAGGATGATGAAATTGAAGAAAAAGAACAAGAAAGTAAGAAGTGTGGAAGTAAGGAAAAGCTAACCATATGTTACCATTACTGGCTACAGCGTCCTAGGAAGCTTCATGGAGACTCTGCAGGTTGCTTGGAAGGGGGTCTACTCCATGTATAAGCTACTGTGGAATGATGGGATGTTTCAGGACATCCCACTGTGTAGCAGAATTTGCTGAGAAAGGGTTGTGAAATCACTAATTTTTTTTTTTTTGGACTAGGTTTTATCTGTTTCTTTACTTCAAACTAAGTACAAAAAAAAAATCATTATCTTGACAATCTTTCTGCATCCTCTGGCATCGTTAGAGGATATTCAAAATGCTAGTTCCTACATTCTACTGTTTAGTGACATTTCTTTAATTCTAGAAATGATGTCAGGAACCAGAACTTGATGGGTGCAGCTAATTAACCTGTCTATGTGTTAATGGCCATTTCAGGGATACAGATCATCTTATTAGTGATTTGCTGACCCTGAAAGCCATAGTCATCCGAAAGCCAGGTAGGTATCCGAAGAAAGTAGAAATGGTCCATGATATTATAAGTAGTCCATATTCTGTACAGTATGGGTCTTGGGGAGATCTCAGCCCAATTCATTCATTCCACTAATAGGAAAAACTCGGAGTGAGATTATGGCTTGTCTAATTCTCTGAACCTTATAAATGTCACACTTGGAATACAGAAGGAAGGATTAGTGCCTGTGAGTTTCCTGGCTTCTGCTCCAGTGACATGGAGGATGGTATCTATGTATTTCAGCACCATAGATACCTGTATTTCTTGGTAAAATGACTTGATGGTTAAGAACCTGTGCCAGGATAGGTGGTCCTACATCAAGATTAAATTCTGACCGTTCACTTACTTCATTTATAGTTTTGGTTGTCCAATTTGATCCCAAATTTTCTCATCAATTAAGGGGGTATAAAAATAGTGCAAAATGTCTGGTTTTATTAAGAGACTTCTGAAACATTTATGCAGTATCTGATACACAATATACAAAAGATCCTAAAAATAACTGTTGTTTGTAATAGTCTAATACGTTTTCTCTAATTCAATATAAATACTCATTTTACTGCATCTGTAATAAGCTCAGTGTTATATATTGATATTCTTACACTCATTCCAGCCATTCATCCCTCCATCTACTTACCCGCCACCTATCATTCTAGCCATCCATTTATCTCTCTGTCCGTTCATCCACATGTATATTTTTGTAAATGGTCAATAATAGTACAAATATATTATTAAGCAGGAGAATATGCTAGCATCTTTATTCAATTGTTACATATAAACAGCAAATATATTATTAAAAATCCCTTTCATTGATGAGTGAAATGTCTAAGTGCCAAGATTAATCAGGAAGAAATACATTCAATGTCAAAGGCACAAAAACAACTGTTTTTTTTTTCTCTTCATTTCCACCTTAGTCTTGCATAGGCATGAATATTCATCTTTACTTAAAATGAACCAGGATCAATCAGAAATGAAATACTTTGCCTACCGCAAGATTCATCTCAGAATTTTTCTGGACAGAAAAGGAGGAGAGAAGAAGCAGAAAAAAAGGAGACAGGATTAACTTTTCAGGCACATCCAATGTAACACTGTTGAGAGATGATATTGTCTAGATGGTTCTACAGAGACCTGCCAAAAATAAGATTGGAGGTAATAGGGCTGGACAGGGCTCATCTCGACAATCACTTCGCATTGCTTGCTAGATAAAATGGTTCCCTGAGATGTGCTTTACAGTTATTTGTCCAGATTTCTATGATCTTAACAGATTGCTCCTGGGTAGAAAATAGCTTGCCTTTTCCAAGCTCTGACTTAATTCAGCCTCGTTAATTCCTTTGTAGCCTATATGAATCCCAGAGGGAAGCATAATTATCTAACTATCACATTGGTGCCTGGTTTCCCAAAGATGGTCAGGGATACTATACTTGATGACTTCTAGCAGTGCAGATGCCAGGAGAAAATATTGCATTTCTTTTAAGTACTTAGCTTTTGCAAAGCATCAAACCTATTCTAACTGTTTCTAAGATTGGTCTGTTATAACAACCCTGCATTTCTCTCAGAGCTAACAGCCCAGAGATTGGACTGACATGGAGAAGTATCAGCAAGGTTTGTTGAGAACAATGGTTTTTAACTTCCCGTGGTTATAAGCAAGGGCTAGCTGTCTGACATGATTGCCCTCCTTCATTAATCACCCTCATTTTCAGATTATCAAATAAAAATTTGTAGACTTCTTTTGATGTATAAAAAAACAAACCAAAGCACACATGATGATATGATAATTTTGACTGATGGCTGACATTTTAAATGAGTTTTGTTCCATGTCAACCAAAGATCAACAGTGGCTAAATCCTTTCACCTCTCTGTGTTTCTGTCAGCTTTTTACTATAGTAGAAAGACACAGAACACTTGCAAGTACAGACTTGGTATTCATGTCTAGCTATGCCCTGTATTTGTTAGGTGACCTCTCAAAGTTTATCAATATCATTATTGTCAGTGTTGAAGTAGGGATCACAAAAGCACCAACCTCATGGAGTTTGGAAAACACAAAACTTCATGACTATTTACAAAGTATTAAAAATAATGCCTGATGCTTAGCAGGTGTGCTGGAAACATATGCAACTTTTAAAAAACCCAAAGAGTTCATACCTTTAGGTAAAGAACTCTTTGTGCAAGTCTAGGAACCTGAGTTTGGATTCTGAGAACATACGTAAAACTAAATGTAGTAGCATTCATCTGTAATCCCACCAATCCTATGTTAAGATGGGAAACAAAGACAAGATACTCTCCAGAAACATGGAGGTCAGCTAGCCTGGTTATGTACAACAGCAAACAAGAGACCTTGTCTCAAGGAAGATAGGAAGTCAGAGCTATTTAAACATACATAAACATAAACAGATATATACATACTCACACACATACACACTAAGGCATATATACATTCATACACACACATAAACACATACATAGTACACTCACACACATAAAATAGCATACATGCATAATCCACTCATATATAAATACAAACATGCACACACACACATACACACATACACACCCATACATACAGACACACACACACACACACACACACACACACAAACACACACAAATAACAAGACACCAAGGGTCTCCATTTAAGGCTTATTTCAGCTTAAGATACAATTTGCCATATCAGTGGATACTTCCAGCTGCCTAATCATTATTAATTGCTTTGTGATTTCCCCTTTTCCTGAACTCTCAGAATTCTTTGGGAAAACACCTTCACTCTTCTCATATGCACAAAGGAACATGATTAGAGACAACAATAGCTGTAGTTCAGTGTCAGGAAAATGAATCTTTAAGTGAACTTTTAAAGACCATCTTAAAAGAAAATTATTTAGTTAGAAAATTATTAGTGAACTTGAAAATTACCATTGCAGCTTTTAATAAAAAAAAAAAAAATTCAGATCCACACTGTGGTATTTCTGATCACCACTACTGCAAAATTCAGGTTAGAAATGATTCCCATTCATTTCTTTCAGAAAACTCATTTTGTTATGATTCGTTCTAGGAAAAATAAATAAATTTAAAACCAAAAATCTAAATACCCCAGTTTTTTGGAGTGATCTTTTTCAATCACAAAACAATGTGCAAAGATTCCATCTTCATTCACAGAGTTTACTCTTACAGTTTTGGAAATTTATGCTTACAGTGAGTTTTGGAAGTCACCTTTTCAGGAAAATGAACTAAGCCTTTGAGAAACAGGCTGAAAATCTTGAAAAAATACAAGTGGAAAGTGTGCACAAATATTCACACATGTGGAGGTCAGACACTGATGTCAGGTGTGTTCTTCAAATGAGGAAAACTTCTCTTCTTGAGAGAGGGTCTGCCATTCAATATGAAGCTCATCAGTTAGACAAGGCTGGCGAGCTAATGAATTACTGGCATTCACTAGACTCTATTCAGGCACACATGCCACCTCCATACCTCAGCTCTGAGATTATAGATGTGGATCATGTACAGCTTTTACCCTGATGCTGGTAATCCTTCTCAGGTCTTCAGGCTTGTGTAACAGACATTTTAATATTTATGTCATCCCCCCCCTCCCAGTCCTGCATTCCTGATTCTTATCTTCAAGTATCAAAGCTTTAGGGGGGCAATCTTGTCCCTCCTTCATTGATTCTCTACTATTAGATAATCCCATCAAGTTTAATGGCTTTGTATACTGTGTATATTATCTTCTTACTGGCTTGATATATTTACTGACGGTGTGTTCACATTACAATGTAAATTCTGAGGTGGCAGGATTTCAAGTCTTCTGCAACTCTCTGTATTGTCAGAGCCTAAATAGCTGTGGAACTTGGTACTTGGAACTTGGTAAAAGCTAAATGTTTGAAAAGGAATAAAATGTTAACTTTAAATAACAAAAACATTTACTTCAAAGTGCATTGCCTCTGATGTCAGCAATGGAGACTCATGTCTCTCTATCAGTGCAGCTGGCAAGTGGGATGATTCTCTGTGGGGGTTATTCTGTACACTGAAGATGTTTAGAGGCATCCTTGGCTTCTACCTTCTAACTATCAGTGGGACAGCAGCAGCAACAACAACAAACTGCTTCAAACATTTCTAAATGTATTGCACAGGGCAAAATAACCCTTTTTCATAATGACTAAGCCACTAGAAAATCAGTTTACTAGAATTAAAAAAAATCAGGGTTCTATTTTTTAACTTGGTGAAATCTTATAAATTAAATGATAGTGTTAACTACCTTCTTAAGCCTCATCTAGCCATAAAGAGTTTGAAAAATGTAGTGTCATTGTAGTTGTGAAGATTACATGTATCCACACCCCCAAACTAATCATTATAGTGTCCAGTTGATGTCCACTTCCCTTTTGTCTTTTGAACTGACCATTACCTAATGGAGTCATGGTCTCATTTCTATGTCTGAAGCTCACTTCTTTGATTTCGGTCTTAAATTTCAATTCCTAGGTTTTTTTTTTTTTTTTTTCAAGATCTTGGATGCTCCTCTTGTCTGTCCCTAATATCTGGGTCTTCTTGTCTGCGACTATCTTCTGATGAGCTCTATACAACCATTCTTATAGCTACGAGATATTCTTCAATTCTGAATTCTCCATTTTGAGAACTGCAACTTTATCCTCTCTGTTTTCTCCAAGGCATTTTTTAATATTTGAATTATTTTTAAATTAGTTTTTGGTTGTATTTTTGAGACAGGTTGTTGCTTTGTAGCTCAGGCTGACTACAAACTAGTAATCTTCCAACCTTGTCCTTTCAAGTATTGGGATTACATGTGGTTGCCACCACTCTTAAATTTGAAACATTCTTCTTACACTATCTGTTTAGGCCTGTACCCACAGCTGTGTGAAAGAAGATAACATGTCTGGAATTAGTTTAATAGTTTCAATAGCCATAAAAAACATTGTCCACTTGGGCCTTGCATTTATTTTGTCTCATAAATTGGTTAAGATTAGTTAGTTGTTAGTGAGATGTTTCCTTCCCATTAGCCATTAGGAAATAAAATATGGAAATTCCTGAACTAGATAATCCTGAAAGTCCTTGCAATTGAAAACAGTTAAAGGACACAGAACTTTTCAATCAGAGCTATGCTTCTCTCCCTGGCTGTTTTTCCTTCCTTCATTCCTTCCTTTCTTCCTTTCTTCCTTCCTTCCATTCTTTCTTTCTTCCTTTCTTTCTTAACAGTGTTGAATGTGGTGAGAGACCAGGCTTAGAGATCAGAATAGAGGCAGAATTCCCAAGTATTACCCATAGTGCTTATTTTCTTTTTTTTCCATCAAGAGCAGTTTTCTTAGGTATGTAAGCAAGAACATGTGAGCAGTATGCATGTGGCACAGAGTTGGGAAGATAATTCGGTGGATAATGTGATTCTTTCTCAAGTACAAGTACCTGAGTTCTATTCCCAGAATGTATGTTTCAAAAGACAGCTGTGGTGGTACATCCCTTTAAACCCAGAGCTAGAGAAATGGAGACTGGTGAAATTCTGGGGTTCACAGGTTAACCAGTCTAGCCTACTTGACAAATACCAGCCTACTTGTGACCGACCCTTATAATAAAGTGAGTTAGACACCAGTTCATCTATAATGCTTACAAGCTTCCCAATACAGGGCAGGTTGCCATCTCTTTCTGATTCTCCTGTCTGTGTATGCATGGAACAGATGTGCTATAAGAGACCTTCAATTTCCAACTATCTAAGGACTAAGTTGCCTTGGAGGATCCTTTCATTCTTTGGAGTATATGGCTACAACATCAGATTCAATTTCCCAATGTAAATCAAACATTTGCATTTGAGGGC
This sequence comes from Rhynchomys soricoides, assembly GCA_019843965.1. Classification (NCBI taxonomy): domain Eukaryota; kingdom Metazoa; phylum Chordata; class Mammalia; order Rodentia; family Muridae; genus Rhynchomys; species Rhynchomys soricoides. The sequence goes on along the minus strand of JADRCH010000060.1, from coordinate 6,927,781 downwards.
AGAGGTACTGAGAAGATGGTGTTGGAGGAAACTAAAACTTCAGGGCATCAAATAACTTGACTAAAGTCAGAAAGGGCAAAACTACTTTTCCTTCTGTGGTGCCTGTCTTCAATCCAGGCTCTCATTAGCCAGGGACAGCATCATTTCCTTGATTGAAATGGCTGGTCCCTTGCATCCCAGCACACTTCCTCCATGCCAGCCAGTCTCTGTGGTGTTGAAGAGCAGGTAATTTTGGACAATGTGACATGGCCCTCATGGAGATCTCCAAACTCCTTAGGATAGCCTATCTAGTTCTGTGTGGTTGGTTCTTACCTTCAACTTCCAGTCACATTTTCAATATTCACCCTTTCAATCTCCATTTATTGAAAACCTTTGCAGCCTGCTCATTCCATTCATTTTGTTAGGTTGCTTCCACAATCCATGTGGTCCTTTTCTTTACAGACAATGGAGCTAGATAAATATACTTGAACACCTCACCTCTCTCTCTCTCTCTCTCTCTCTCTCTCTCTCTCATTTCTTCTACCCAACAATTAAATTTATTTTTATGTAAATCTTTGAACAAGCCTATGAAAAAGATTTCCATTTTCAAAAACAAACAACAAGCAACTCCTTTTTCAAGAGTTTACTTGACTTGGCCAATGTCACAGTTAGGAAACAGCAAGACCAGCATCTACACTGAGGAATTCAGCTTTAGTCTTAGTTACTGTGCACTCACTACGAGTTACCAATGACAATGGGCAATAGGCACCATAAGGGATGACTTAGACTGCCAGCATGGTACCCAGTCTGGGACTCAGAGAAGACTTTGGTCATGAAGGATCAGTTTATTGTTTCCTGTTTATGGGACATTCCACATCTTCCCATAGTGATGAATTATCCTTTCTTCAGTCTTTGGGGAAGGGAGATATTTTTGCTTCTTAGAAATCCTGCTACTCTTCACCTGCTTGTTCACTGATTTTCCAGGCAATTCTTGATCCTAGTACTGTGTCAGACCCTCCCAGAGTCTGAATCCAGAAATATAAAAAGATCTAACCTCTGCTCTTCACAGTTCACTGTCTAGGTAGAAATGGGCATGCAAACCAGCCCAAGTGGACAAGATACCTGGACCAATGGCATATGCATGGAAATGGCTAGGTAAAAAGGGGTGTAGCCTGTTTGTTCTACAAAACATTGCCACCATTTTCAGTAATGAAAATGATTTTTCCTGATGTGTAAAGCCAAAGATCAACTCTCAGCACCAGATGGGCTGTCTAAAAGCCCCTGTTAAATGTTTCTCTGAGCAGTATCCTCTGCTTTCCTGATCCCTCCCACCCATCCTTTCCCCCTCCTTCCTTCCCAGCTCTCTTCCCCCTCCTTCTCTACTCTCACCATCCCACATCTCTCCTTCCTTATCCTTTCTTTATCATCACTTAAGGATGATATGCATATCTATTTTTCTTCCTTTTTGCCAGGCACTATCTTTGTTACTTAACCTTCCAAACCTATCTTAGGATGTGCCTGCAGAAACCCTGTCATGAACCACAAGTTCTCAGAGAAAGTAGAAAGGAGCTTCTTTTTTTTTGTCTCCCACTGACCCCTTCATGAACTCCTTACTGTGTTTGCTGTGTGCCTCTTGATGAAACAATGCATAAAGGGGAAGAGCTCTAGTATAGAGTGTGTTACAGTATTTATACACATAGGAAGTTAATTGATTAGTGGACAGTCATTCTATATATACGTAAATTAAATTAAAAAAGAGAAAACATGGAATGTCATAGATTTCTACATAAAAAGAGTACAATTATATAGCTCTTTGGCTTTCTTGCAACCCACTTCTATTAGATATTCCAAGCTTCCTAAATCCTCTGATTATGCAAGGAGGCTGCAAGCCTAATTCCTCTTTACTTAGCACATTTCTCATGATATCAGGAATCTCTAATACATCTCCTTACTTAAGACTTGCTACAGTCTCTGATTTTGGAAAATGCTGGTTTTTTTATTGATCTATTTTCCAAAGTAAGGGGATATCTGAATATTTAATTAAGCACATGGTTACCCAAAATACAATACCACCTGAAGGCTCATAAAGCCAGGTGTAGTGAGGGAAGCTGTCATTTCTACTTCTGTTGTTAAAGGCACAAGACATTCCTGCTACTCGCCCATCAGTCTTACTAGATGGAGTACACTCTATCCATACAGTGAAATGTCCTCTTAGATGTGGACCATGCTTAACAGGGGATGAAGGAACAGAGAAGCAAGACAGTGCTTGAGTCTTGGAGCTGAGAATGCTCAAACACAGACCTAGAAGAAATACTAGAAACAGACTGAAATATTGCTTAAGACACTGTCTACTTTGAGTTTTGGCTTCTGTTACATGCAATGATAAACTAATATTTCCCAGTGTGTAAATCCTCTTATTATAGAAACTGATTACAGGAGACACACGAAATTTTAGAAGTAACCTAATCTAGTTTTTTATAGCCTATTTGGACTCAGGAGTACTGTTTGCTTTTCTAGAGACAGGATTTGGCTTTAGGCTGGACACCTAGTTCTGAAGGTAAGGCTCCAGTGAAGATTATTTGGTGATGCTTTGGAGATAATTTGGGTTTTTGATAAACATTCATTCATGCATGCATGCATACATGCATATTTACATTTACAAACATATTAGTGACTCTTTTCTAGGTTCAGGCACAGAGCATCACCCTTTATATATCTAATAGATTAGTCCAGTATTAAACAAGATAAAATGTGAATATCTTTATAAATACTTAGGGAAATGAGAATGGGGCAGAGGAGAGATCTACTGGGAATCAAAGAAGTGGACTATGTGAAGTATCATTTAAACTGAGCTAGAAAGATAAGAAATAACTGGACATTAAAGTATAGGGAAAGATGTTCCATTTGAGGAAACAGCTTGTTTAAAGATTTTAAGAGGGAATGATATATAATATTAAAGAGTTGTCAGGAATGTCAGTAGGGTGAAATTGAGTACATTGAGTTGAGGTAGAGGTACAGACCAGGGTAGGATCACGTAGTCCCAAGAGGTCTTTAGACTGACTGCTAACAAATCTGGGTATCTAGCTTAATGAGAATCCATTAAAAGTCCTCCCTGCCTTTTGTTGAGAAAGATGAGTGATGAGATTATGGATTTTTAACAGACCATTAGGATTGCTTCATAAAAAATGAATTGGGAAGGTGAGAAGCAGTACCAGTAGATACAGGAAAACCATGGGAGAGTGTATTTATTCATACAGATATCTAGCAGAATTGGGTGATGATAATGGGTTTGAAATGTATTTGGGTGTAGGGTTTATTTCATCTTTATACAAGGTTGGATAAAGAATGAGGACAAAGGACACATAGATAAGAGCTTAGTCTTTGAGGATACTCACAGGAAACATTTGTCAGATTTGCAAGCAAAGAGAAGCATATATTTATTCTGATGCTATCCACATTGGCTGCTCTGACCTGCTCACAGACCTTTTCCAGAATGCATAAGGCAAGCAAGATGGAAATCTGAATTCCTTTGGCAAACCAGATCCCCCTCCTATGGAAAGGTGTGGACGTTTCAGTTTCAGAGTAAGGCTAGGAAAAAATCCCTTATTTCCTTTAGATAAAAGTACAACAAATCATGCAGTGATAGGATTTGAAAATACATGCTACAGATTTTGACTCACACTGATATGAGTTCAAAGGGACGATAACTATTTAGGACTTCAAAGATATCCGAAAACACACTCCTTTAATTACTCACAATTACGTCTCTATGGCAATAACTTAGTTACACTCTGGTACATGCTAATTTCTACAATAGCCTTGATAGGTTTTTATGGATATTTACTTCAGTTTTAGAAAAACAAGTCTCAAAGCTGTAAAAGTCAAATAAGGTCTAGTAGAGTCACAGCCAGTACTTGGAGGAAAGCACTGTTGAATCAAGGCATTATGAGCCTGGTCTCACCTCACTCTTTCCAGACTTCTGTAACTTACTGTTCAAATCCCTTCACTTCTAGAAGCAAAGGATACACAGATATTCTGAGAAGTGAAATTCCCTCAGTCACCTTGCATCCTGAGATAATTCTTATAACTTTATGCTTTCATGGTAGATTTATTGACCCCAATTGTTTCATCTCTTTTATTAGACACTTTTGCATATAATTTTTTAAAGACTGATAACTCATTAATTTATCCCCTTTAGATATTTTTAAGTTAAAAAATAATTATATTGTTCCCCTTTCCCTTTCTCCCACCAACTCTTACCACGACTGCCTCACTCCCTCTCAAATACATTACATATGTGTATATGTATGCATATGTTTAAATCTATAAATACAACATGCTGAGTGCATTTGGAATTGCTTATATGCACGTGATCTCAAGGATGGCCACTTGGTATTAGATAACCAACTAAGGTACTCATCCATGAAGAAGATTTCTCCTGCTCTCAGCATTCCCTAGCTGCCCAGGTGTGGGGTCCTGCGAGTTTACTGCTTCCATATTAGCATGCCCATTGTTGTATTGGTTTTGTCTAGGAAGCCATATTGTTGAGATATCATGAGTGAAGCTTCCTTGTCATTTCTAGGAGACACAATCACATCAGATTTCCTGTTCCTCTGTCTCTCGTCTCTCCTCTCTCTCTCTCTCTCTCTCTCTCTCTCTCTCTCTCTCGTTGTTCTCTGAGCTTGGGTGGAATATTGTAGATGAATGTATTGGAGACAGGCACGCCATAATCAATTGTTCTCTACACTGTGAACAGTTGTGGTTTTCTCTAATTGGCTTTGTATGTTGCCCAGAGAAGCTTCTCTGATGAGGGTGACAGCTACATTACCCATTGGCTTCTCTACAGACTACACATCCACATGATGTATCATCTGGCTTCCCTCAGAGCAAACGAATGGCTTCCAATGAACAGACCCAATGAATGCTGAAGACAATTTTATACCCTCATCTTCGAACTGACACACCAGCACTTCTTCTTTATCCTGCTAACAGCCAGTCAAGAATGGAGGCATGTTCATGATCACAGGATGAACTTTAGCCTTCAAACAGCTGCAGTACCAGCTGACAGATGGAATGCAACTATGAGCTAGAACTACTCACCTGAACCAACCTCAAGTTCCTGATCCCTGTAAATTATAGGATAAAGTTTGTTCATTTGAGCACATTGTTTTGTGGTGATTTCTTGGGCAACAATAGATAACTAACACAGTCACTTTTCTCAAGCCCCCAAGGCATAATACTGATTCAGCAGTTTATAGTAATTGCTCTGGAAACAATTATAAATATGTTTATCACCTTTACAGTTCATAAACAGTTTTCTTCCTTATGCTCATTTCACAGAAGAATCATTCTCATCCCTTCCTCAGCAGTAGTAAAGTTCCCAGGGATTAACTTTTGCTGGTGCTCAGCAGAGTATGTCAGAAACTATGGTCTTTAGAGTCAGATAGATAGGATTACTTTAACTGATGCAAATTTCCATACACAGATTGCTACAGGTACAGATTAATGAGATTTTGCAAATGCACACTCCCCTCAACCAAAAGCATCAGAGAGGGAAGAGGCATGGGTCATTAGCTGTGGGGAGGTTTGGAAGTGCCTAGCTACTGCTCTGCTCAAGGCATATTAAAATAGAAGGCTGTGTGTGTGTGTGTGCCTGCGTGTGTGTGTGTGTGTGTGTGTGTGTGTGTGTGTGTGTGTGTTTCATTCAAGGATTCAAAACATTTGGGTGGATAGCTCTCTAATACATTCTCCCCTCCAATATTTTTTGATACTTTATTTACATTTCAAAGGTTTTTCACTTTCTAGGTCTCCCCTTTGGAACCCCCTATCCCACCAAACCCCCCTCCTCCTGCCTCTATGAGGGTATTCCCCCACCCACCCACCTACCCACTCCAGTCTTCCTTCCCTGGTATTCCCCTATACTGGGGCATCTAACACCCTCAGGCCCAAGGGCCTCTCCTCCCACTGATGGCCAACAAGGCCCTCTTCTGCCACATTTGTGGCCAGCACCATGGGTCCCTCCATGTGTATTCTTTGGTTGGTGGTCCAGTCTCCGGGAGCACTGGAGGGTCAGGCCAGTTGCCACTGCTGCTCCCTCAATGGGGCTGCAAACTCCCCCATCTCCTTCAATCCGTTCTCCAACTCCTCCATCTGGGACGCCACACTCAGTCCAACAGTTGCTGTGAATTGAATCTTGGATATTCTGAACTTTTGGGTTAATATCCACTTATTAGTGAGTATATACCATGTTCATTCTTTTGTGACTGAATTACCTCCCTCAGGATATTTTCATGTTCCATCCATTTGCCTGCGAATTTCACGAAATCATTTTTTTAATAGCTGAGTAGTATTCCATTGTGTAAATGCACCACATTTTCTGTATCTATTTCTCTATTGAAAGACATCTGGGTTGTTTCCAGTCTCTAGCTATTATAAATATAGCTGCTATGAACATAATGGAGCATGTATCTTTATTACATGTTGGAGCATCCTCTGGGTATATGCCCAGGAGTGGTATAGTTGGGTCCTCAGGTAGTATTATGTCCATTTTTCTAAGGGTCCGCCAAACCGATTTCCAGAGTGGTTGTATCAGCTTGCATTTCCACCATCAATGGAGGAGTGTTCCTCTTTTTCCACGTCCTCGCCAGCATCTGGGGTCTCCTGAGTTTTTGATCTCAGGCATTCTGACTGGTGTGAGGTGTTTTGATTTGCATTTCCCTGAACTAAGGTTGTTGAACATTTCTTTAGGTGTTTCTCAGCCCTTCTAGTTTTCTTGTTGAGAATTCTCTGTTTAAGCTCTGTTCCCCATTTTTTGATAGGGTAATTTGGTTCTCTGGAGTCTAACTTCTTGAGATTTTTAAATTATTACTTACTAAAACCTTTTTTTTTTTTTTTTTTTTTTTTTTTGGTTTTTCAAGACAGGGTTTCTCTGTGTAGCCCTGGCTGTCCTGGAACTCACTTGGTAGACCAGGCTGGCCTCGAACTCAGAAATCCACCTGCCTCTGCCTCCCAAGTGCTGGGATTAAAGGTGTGTGCCACCACTGCCCAGCAAAACCTATTTTCTATCCTGGCCGCCACGAACCCAGGCCTGCAATCCACGTGGGCCATGACCCACTTCTCTTACCTCTTGTCAGTGTCTCTGTCTCTTTGTTCTACACTTCTCAGGCCAGGACCTTCTCTTCCCTGGCAATGGCAATTTTCCTCTCCTATTCCCTCTCATTCCTTATCTGGGAACATTGGAAGTCCCACCTCTATTTCCCTACCAAGCAGTTGGCTGCTGGCAGTGTTATTTAGCAATTAGAACCAGCTGGAGAACAGGGACTGTCAGCATCTCACATGCAGACATGAGAATTCTCCTGTAATTTGGGAACCCAATTAACATAATATAAGCAATAAACTAAATCCACAACAGGTATATAGTGATATTTCATTGTGGACTAACTTGGTTATTTCCTGATATAACTATTGATGGTGGATTTACTCTATAGACAAGTTACTTGCTTACAGATCATCTTTCATAAAGTACCTGTTCAACTCCTAGACACTTTTAAATGTCTTTTAAAAATTATTAATTCATGAGATCATTATATATTACAGATTTGAGTAATTTTTCAGATGTACATGAATGATTTCTTTCAACATATAGGGTTCCCTTCCACCTTATTAATGGGCTGTTGCTTAATAACTGGAGATTTTTACATTTGATTATGTTTTATTTTTTAATTTATTATTTCTTTTGGAGTGAGCATTGGTTGGGTCCCTTCGAAGCACCTTTTACCTAACTAAAGTTCAAACATGTTCTTTATTGACTTCAATTGTATTGATTGTATCATCTTTTTCACACACACATAAACACAAACACAGATTCACACACACACATACACACATACTCACACACAGGATAAGTCTAGGATCCATTTAAATGCTTGAGTAATAAAACTTCTACCTTGTTTGTTGAATAGATGTTCCTTTCCTGTTAAATAGATGCTGTGCTTATTTATTATTTACTTACTGAAAATTAATTGATCCAAACATGTGGGTCTATTTTTGGATACTTTCATTGTATTGTATTGATTTATTTGCTCACCTTAGGCAAATGCCACATGGCACTTATAGCTGAGATTTGTAACAAGTCTAGAAATCAGACTGAACAAATCTTCCTCATTCTTTAATCAAGATTTTAGTATTTTCTATGTACTTTGTCTTCCCAAGTAAATTTGAGAAATAATTCAATTTATACAAATATCATTCAGCTTTTGCAAAGTTGCAATGTTCTGATGATTTTTCCAAGTTGTTGTGTTTACTTTATTGTCTATTTCTTTAAGATATGTACTCTTTTCCCATCTTTCATTCTTCCTAGAGTTTCTTTATACTTATTCTGCTTCAGGTTCTCTGAGGCTTTTGAATCTATGTGACAATTTTTTAAATTAAATTTGGGAAATTCTGACAACTGTTTCCTCAAATATTTTTAAATTATTTATTTTTGAAATTATGATTTATATCATTTCTTCCTTCCATTTTCTCCCTTCAAACCTGCCCATTTACTACTTCTTGCTATCTTTCAAATTCATGGCCCCTTTGTTATGTATGTAGAAAAAAATTTACATATATATGTTTATTCTATGTATACTCATTCATATATTATATAGTATATATTATATATTCATATAATATATTCATATTAATATATTAATATATACTATATAATATATGCATTTAAATGCAACTTGCTCAAGGTCTAAGTGTTACTTGTATGTATGTTTTTAGGGATGACCATTTGTTATTGGATAACTGATTGGTGTGCTCTTCCCTGGGAAAGAATATTTTCTGCCATGTTGCCTACATCCTCTCCTTTAGAGGCCTTGATGATGCATAAAGTAGACATTTGCTCTTATACCACAGGTCATTGGGGTTCATTTTCTTTTTCTCAAGATGTTCACCCATATTCTTTTTTTTGTTATTGTTGTTCATATTTTATTTACATTTCAAATGTTTCCACTTTTCCAGATCTCCCCTTTGGAACGTCCCCATTCCCTCCACCCTCCTCCTGACACTATGGGGGTATTCTCCCACCCACCCACCCACTCTCGTCTTCCCTCCTAGCCATTCTCCTATACTGGGGCATCTAATACCCTCAGGCCCAAGGGCCTCACCTCCCTCTGATGGATAACAAGACCCTCCTCTGCCACATTTGTGGCCAGCACCATGGGTCCCTCCATGTGTATTCTTTGGTTGGTGGATCAGTCTCCAGGAGTATCGGGGGGTGAGGTCAGTTGCCACTGTTGCTGCCTCCCTGGGGATACAAACTCCTTCAGCTCCTTCAGTCCTTTCTCCAAGTCCTCCATCTGGGACCTCACTCTCAGCCCTACTGTTGCTGCAAAGTGACTCTTGGGTATTTCAAATTTTTGGGCTAATAACCACTTAACAGTGAATACATACCATGTTCATTCTTTTGTGACTGTGTTACCTCGTTCAGGATGCTATTTTCAAGATCCATCCATTTGTCTGTGAATTTCATGAAGTCATTGTTTTTAATAGCTGAGTAGTATTCCATATGGTAAATGTACCACATTTTCTGTATCCATTCCTATGTGGAAGGACATCTGGATGGTTTCTAGCTTCTGGCTATTATAAATAAGGCTGCTATGAACATAGTGGAACATGTGTCTTTATTACATGTTGGAGCATCTTCTGGGTATATGCCCAGGAGTGGAATAGCTGGGTCCTCAGGTAGTATTATGTTCATTTTTCTGAGGGTCTGCCAAACTGATTTCCAGAGAGGTTGTATCAGCTTGCATTCCCACCAGCAATGGAGGAGTGTTCCTCTTTCTCCACATCCTTGAAAACATCTGCTGTCACCTGAGTTTTTGATCTTAGCCATTCTGACTGGTGTGAGGTGAAATCTCAGGGTTGTTTTGATTTGCATTTCCCTGATGACTAGGGATGTTGAACATTTCTTTAGATGCTTCTCAATCATTCGAATTTCCTCAGTTGAGAATTCTCTGTTTAGCTCTCTTCCCCATTTTTTGATAGGGTTATTTGGATCTCTGGAGTCTGGCTTCTTGAGTTCTTTGTATACATTGGATATTAGCCCTCTATTGGATATAGGATTTGGTAAAGATCTTTTCCCAATCTGTAGGTTGCCGTTTTGTCCTATTTACAGTGTCCTTTGACTTACAGAAGCCTTGTAATTTTATGAGGTCCCATCTGTCAATTCTTGATCTTAGAGCACAAGCCATTGGTGTTCTGTTCAAAAACATTTCCCCTGTGCCCAAGTGTTCGAGACTCTTCCCCACTTTCTCTTCTATTAGATTCAGTATATCTGGTTTTATGTGAAGGTCCTTGATCCACTTGGACTTGAGCTTTGTATGGGGAGAGAGGACTGGATCAATTCACAATCTTCTACATGTAGACTGCCAGTTGATCCAGCACCATTTACTGAAAATGCTGTCTTTTTTCCTCTGCGTGGTTTTAGCTCCTTTGTCAAAGATCAAGTGACCATAAGTGTGTGGGTTTATTTCTGGGTCTTCAATTCTATTCCATTGATCTACTTGCCTGTCACTGTACTAATACCATGCAGTTTTTATCACTACTGCTTTGTAGTACAGCTTGAAGTCAGGGAGGCTGATTCCCCCAGAAATCCTTTTATTGTTGAGAATAGTTTTTGCTATCCTGGATTTTTTTTGTTGTTGTTGTTATTCCATATGAATTTGAGAATTGCTCTTTCTAGGCTATGAAGAATTGAGTTGGGATTCTGACGGTGATTGCATTGAATCTGTAGATTGCTTTTAGCAGGATGGCCATTTTAACTATATTAATCCTGCCAATCCATGAGCATGGAAGATCTTTCCATCTTCTGAGGTCTTCTTCGATTTCTTTCTTCAGAGACTTGAAGTTCTTGTCATACAGATCTTTCACTTGTTTGGTTAGAGTCACACCAAGATATTTTATATTATTTGTGACAATTGTGAAGGGTGTTATTTCCCTAATTTCTTTCTCAGCCTGTTTATCCTTCAAGTATAGGAAGGCTTGATAGGATTTGCTTGAGTTAATTTTTTATCCCGCCACTTTGCTCAAGTTGTTTATCAGCTGTAGCAGATCTCTGGTGGAGTTTTTTGGGTCAGTTAAGTATACCATCATATCATCTGCAAATAGTGATATTTTGATTTCTTCCTTTCCAATTTGTATCCCTTTGACCTCCTTTTGTTGTCTGATTGCTCTATCTAGAACTTCAAGTACTGTATTGAATAGGTAGGGAGAGAGAGGCCAGACTTGTCTAGTCCCTGATTTTAGTGGAATTGCTTCGAGTTTCTCTCCATTTAGTTTGATGTTGGTCACTGGTTTGCTGTATATTGCTTTTACTATGTTTAGATATGGGTCTTGAATTCCTGATCTTTCCAGACTTTTATCATGAAGGGATGTTGAACTTTGTCAAATGCTTTTTCAGCATCTAACGTAATGACCATGTGTTTTTTTTTCTTTGAGTTTGTTTATGTAGTGGATTACATTGATGGATTTCCAGGTATTGAACCATCCCTGCATCCCTGGGATGAAGCCTACTTGATCATGGTGAATGATTGTTGTGATATATTCTTGGATTTGGTTTGCAAGAATTTTATTGAGTATTTTTGCATTGATATTCATAAGGGAAATTGGTCTGAAGTTTTCTTTTATTGTTGGGTCTTTGTGGGGCTTTGGTATTGAAGAGTATTGGTATTAGGTCTTCTTTGAAGGTCTGATAGAATTCTGCACTGAACCCATCTTGCCCTGGGCTTTTTTTTGGTTGGGAGACTGTTAATGACTGCTTCTATTTCTTTGGGGGTTATGGGACTGTTTAGATGGTTTATCTGATCTGATTTAACTTTGGTAATTGGTATCTGTCTAGAAACTTGTCCATTTCCTCCAGATTTTCCAATTTTGTTGCATATAGGCTTTTGTAATAGGATCTGATGATTTTTTTCATTTCCTCAGAGTCTGTTGTTATATCTCCATTTTCATTTCTAATTTTGTTAATTTGGATACTGTCTCTGTGCCCTCTGGTTAGTCTGGCTAAGGGTTTAGCTATCTTGTTGATTTCCTCAAAGAACCAGCTCTTGGTTTTGTTGATTCTTTGTATAGTTCTTTTAGTTTCCACTTGGTTGATTTCAGTCCTTAATTTGATTATTTCCTGCCTTATACTCCTCTTGGGTGTATTAGCTTCTTTTTGTTCTAGAACTTTCAGGTGTGTTGTTAAGCTGTTAGTGTATGCTCTCTGTAGTTTCTTTCTGGAGGCATTCAGAGCTATGAGTTTTCCTCTTAACACTGCTTTCATTGTGTCCCATAGGATTGGGTAACTTGTACTTTCATTTTCATTAAAATCTAGGAATTCTTTAATTTCCTTCTTTATTTCTTCCTTGACCAAGTTATCACTAGGCAGAGCATTGTTCAGCTTCCATGTGTATGTGGGCTTTCTGTTGTTGTTGTTGCCATTGAAGACCAACTTTAATCTGTAGTGATCTGATAGGAGGCTTGGGATTATTTCAATCTACATATATCTGTTGAGGTTTGTTTTGTGACCAATTATATGATCAATTTTGGAGAAGGTACCATGAGGTGCTGAGAAGAAGGTGTATTCTTTTGATGTAGGATGAAATGTTCTATAGATAGCTGTTAAACCCATTTGGTTCATAGCATCTGTTAGTTTCACCGTGCCTCTGTTTAGTTTATGTTTCCAAGATCTGTCCATTGTTGACAGTGGGATGTTGAAGTCTCCCACTATTATTGTGTGAGGTGCAATGTGTGCTTTGAGCTTTATTAGAGTTTCTTTTATGAAAGTGGGAGCCCTTGCATTCTAGGCATAGATGTTCAGAATTGCTAGTTCTTCTTGGTAGATTTTTCCTTAGATAAGTATGAAGTGTCCTTCCTTATACTTTTTGATGACTTTTGGTTGAAAGTCAATTTTATCCTATATTAGAATGGCTACTCCAGCCTGTTTCTTGGGGCCATTTGCCTGGAAAATTGTTTTCCAGCCCTTTACGCTGAGGTAGTGTTTGTCTTTAACACGGAGGTGTGTTTCCTGGATGCAGCAAAATGCTGGGTCCTGTTTATGGATCCAGTCTGTCAGTCTATGTCTTTTTATTGGGGAGTTGAGACCATTGATGTTAAGAAATATTAAAGAATAGTGATTGTTATTTCCTTTTATTTTTGAAGTTGTTTATATTGTTTGTGTGGCTATCTTCTTTTGAGTTTGTTGAAAGATTACTTTCTTGCTTTTTCTTGAGTGTAGTTTCCCTCCTTGAGTTGGCATTTTCCATGTATTATTCTTTGTAGGGCTGGGTTTGTGGAAACATACTGTGCAAATTTGGATTTGTCATAGAATATTTTGGTTTCCCCATCTATGATTAATGAGAGTTTTGCTGGGTATAGTAGCCTGGGCTGGCATTTGTGTTCTTTTAGAGTCTGTCTGAGATCTGCCCAGGATCTTCTAGCTTTCATAGTCTCTGGTGAGAAGTCTGGTGTAATTCTGGTAGGTCTGTCTTTATATGTTACTTGCCCTTTTTCCCTTACTGCTTTTAATATTCTTTCCTTGTTTTGTGTATTTGGTGTTTTGACATAATGTGACAGGAGGAATTTCTTTTCTGGTGCAGTCTGTTTGGAATTCTGTAGGCTTCTTGTATATTTATGTTCATCTCTTTCTTTAGGTTAGGGTAGTTTTCTTCTATAATTTTGTTGAAGATATTTACTGGTCTTTTTAGTTGGGAGTCTTCAATCTCTTCTATATCTATTATCCTCAGGTTCTGTCTTCTCATTGCATCCTGGATATCTTGGATGTTTTGGGTTAGGACCTTTTTGCTTTTTGTGTTTTCTTTGACTGTTGTGTCCATGTTTTCTATGGTATCTTCTGCACCTGAGATTGTCTCTTCCATCTCTTGTATTCTGTTGGTGATGCTTGCATCTATGACTCCTGATTTCTTTCCTATGTTCTCTAACTCCAGGGTTGTCTCCCTTTGTGATTTCTTTATTGTTTCTATTTCTGTTTTTAATTCCTGAATGGTTTTGTTCATTTGTTTGATTCTGTTTTCCTGTAATTCTTAAAGGGATTTATGTGTGTTCTCTTTAAGGGTTTCCTGTTGTTTACCTCTGTTCTCTTGTATTTCTTTAAGGGAATTATTTATTTCCTTCTTAAAATCTTCTATCATCCTCTTGATAAGTGATTTTAAGTCTGAGTCTTCATTTTCTGGTGTGTTGGGGTATCCAGGGCTGGCTGTGGTGGCAGAGCTGGGTTCTGATGAAGCCAATAGTCTTGGTTTCTGTTCCTTGTGTTCTTGTCCTTGCCTTTTGCCATCTGGTTATCTATGGTGTTAGCTGGTCTTTTCTCTCTCTGACTGTGGCTTGTCTTTCCTTCAAGCCCAGATGTCAATATTCCTGGGAGACCAGCTCTCTCTCCCAGCTGTTCTTCAGACCCTGTGTCTGAAGCCCTCCTTCCGCTGGCTCCTCCACACAAGTGGGCAGCTCGCTTTCTCCCTGGGCTGTTTGTCTATGGAGGCCTGGTGGTCCAGGCAGGGGTCTCAGGCCACAGGTGGAAGCAGGCAGGCTCTTACCTCCCAGCTTTTCTTCAGTCCCTGAGTTTGGAGCCCTCCTTCCACTGGCTCTTCCCACCCATATTCTTAAATTAGGATTCTCTCTCTCTCCCCCTCTCCCTTGCCCTCCCGGGTCTGTCTGTCTGTCTGTCTGTCTGTCTCTCTCTCTCTCTCTCTCTCTCTCTCTCTCTCTCTCTCTCTGTTTGTTTTTGTGTATAAGTATGTGCATATAGGAGTATACATTTTTGTGTGTGTACATATTTCACTTTACTTTTCGAGACAAAGTTATTCATTGAACCTGAAGATCACCAGCAAGCCACAAATATTTTCTTGTCCCTGTCTGACCCTCAACCCAGTTCAGGGATTATAGATCTATGCTACCTGTAATCTAAATTTTTGCATTGATGCTGGTGTTCTCAATTCAGATCTTCCACTTGGACAGCAAATATTTTAAGAACTGAGCTGACACCTGACCCCCAACCCCACTGGGATTATTTCTATAAATTTATCTCATAGCATCTCTTCTGTCTTCTCTAATATAGTAAGTTATTAAATAAGTATTGATTATTATATATTTAAGGTTTATAGCTTTGAAATTTTTCTCATGAAATAGTCTTCCTTGTGTCTGAGATGGCAGGTCTTTATTTTCTTTTATATTTTTAAACTTATCTATTTATTCTATTTTATAAAACCTCTTATTAAGAGTATAGAGTTCTGCCCCTTACATGCAAAACTGATAATCAAGTCAGGTAAAAAAAAAAAAAAATTGACTGTAGAAATGTTAGAGAGAAAAGCAAGAGACTTCTGCAGGATATCATTTCCTTCCAGTGCAATAATCCTAGTGAGAGGAGGGGGTAGAGAGAAGGGGTATGTCAGGGGTAGAGAGGTGACCTTAAGACAGGATTTCACTATGTAGCCCTGGCTATCTTCAAACTCAGAGATCTACCTGCCTCTGCCTCCCAAGTGCTGGCATGAAAGGAGAGTGTAATCACACCCAGCCTCTGTGTTTTTAAAAACAATATGTGAGTACAGATTGACTTTGAACTCATAGAAATCCTACTTCCACCCCCAAAATACTGAGATTAAAGGCATGGGCCACCATGATCTGCAAAAACTCTGTTCTATCTTTGTCCAATGTGTCCTAGACTTCCTGCAAACTCATTAGTAGCCAAAGATGACCTTGACCTTCTGATCTTCCTGCTTTTAAAGTGAACCCAGAGTTTTGTTAGTGCTGGGCAGTAATTCCAGGCTCCCCAAACCTTAGTTCTTAAAGTGTTTTTATAGATTAATAATAGTTCCCCTCTAAAGGAATATTTTATTTTAAATCAGTATTTTCATTCCTCTTTAAAACTCATTTACTAATTTGAGATTAAAATCAGTGCACTCTACCACTGAGCCGTAACCCCAAGCCTCTCTTATCACATCACAGTGCTTTTTTCTCCTAGGATCAAAGCTAAGTACTTTCCCATCATTTTAATAACATTTAAAGCAAGTCTTTGACAATTTTACCAACATGTTTCTTCTAATAACCCCCTATGATTTGCTTCTATATTCCATTCACCTTTCCCTGTGCTATTAACCTGGTATTTTTGCTTGCAGTTGTGAGTAAAAAGCAGTTCCCAATTACAGTAAATTCACTACCTTTGATACAAGCTCTGGCCTCTGCTGAAGAGAGAAAAAGGAGGTGGGGGCATAAAGGACCATGGGTAGAGGTCATGAACTACTAGAAACCCAGATTATGTTTCAAAACCAGGCAGTTTGATTTGTGTCCAGCAGATGAATCCTAGGTGCTTTGTAGAAGAAATCCTACCTCCTAAACAGCACAAAGTTTGGATTCGTAGAGGCTATGCAGGCCACGAATACATCCTTGCACTGCCTCATCACACCTCCATTATTCATTGCTGCAGTACTCATTGTCTTACTCCTTCCTGATAATGGAAGTTTGCTCACAACCAGATGTCCCTCATTGAATCTGGGGTGAGAGTGTCATAGAGGACTCATTCACGAATTCAACATTCATCTGAGGAGACTCCACCTCAGGAACCACACCTGTGATCATTTTCACAGATTGTCTCTGAAGTTGCCTCTACCCTGTGTGTCTCAGGTCTGCAGTTCATATGGTGCTCAGAAACTCTGTCCACAGTTGCAGGAACCAGGGTAGTCTGCATTTTCAAAGGGGGTGGAAGCAAAATCTTGCTCTGCCAGGAAGGTGGCTGCTGTAAGTCGATTCTAACTTTCTGAAAGGAATGTCAAATGGCCTGAAGTGGAAGAGGTTGTTGCAGAATGATGATTTGCTGTTGAGTTTGAGGGATGAGGTATCTGTTATCACAGAAGGGGCTGCAATCAGGGTGGAGGTAGTTGTATAGAAGACAGGAGCTGCTGCTGCCTGCAATGCTGACCAAGTGACAACCTTTTGGCTAGGCTGGATAGCAGTGGTACTTTTTTGGTGTAGTAGAGCTCAGGGAAGGTAACCACTGTGGCTGGGATAACAATAACCACTCCTCCTTGAGACATGGTAATAAAAGATGGCAACATTTGGTTGATGTTGGGAGCCGCCTGAGCACCCACATCCGCCATTACAAGATAGCGCCTACATCTGGCCGAGGACAAGTTGTAAACAGGCTAGTGCGCATGCACCAGGTAATTTTCCACCTCAGAGTCTCAGCCTCTCTCGTGGCGGCATCTGGCCTGGTGTGCGGGAGCCAATGGGGAAGCTCCATGTCCCAGGCAAGCGCTGTGACCCATATAAAGGGCGAGTATTCTATTGTTCTGGGTCTCCACTCGTGGCAAGCTTATGCTCTCCCTCTCAAGATGCATTAAAGCTGTTACTGCAGAAGGATCCTATGTGTGCCGCGTCGTTCTTGCTGGCGAGACCGTAGCGCGGGACAGGTTGATAAGAATCAACTTGGTAATATGGGGATGATTCAGCCCCAGAAGACGCCTGGTTTGCCACATAAGACGAAAATGTGGAGTTAACTACAGTACAAGGGGACAAAGCAAGCGACTCTGTTGAGGTTAGCGCTGGAGGTGATGGGTTCTCAATAGTCAGAGGAGGTGATGAGGAGTCCATAACTGTAACATGGGATCTATTTCCACAGGAGTCTGACACTCCCCCTTGTCTTTATAAAGAGCTAGCACATTGAGATATTTTCTTGGACCCTTCAGTTTTACATTTGTACACTTTTTTTTTTGCTCTTCTCCAAAACTGTCCTACCTGACAGCCATGATCTTTGAAACCTCACCAAAGGTGTCATGAGGGTTTTGTCCCTTGATGGCAGCCTGAGGATCATGAAAAAGTAATGCTTACACATGGACTGGTTTCTGGGGTTCTTCAGTGTTTATTTTTCTCTTTTTTGGAGCCTTTTGCTTTTTCCCTCTTTTCACTATCTTCTGCCTAGAAGTTGCCTCTGGGTATCATCAAAAGCATCCTTGTGAAGTGAATGGTAGGAGCTGAAAGATGATCCTCAAATAACTGGGCAGGTGACAAGGAGGTGCTACCTCCTAAGCTCAAACCAAGTGGGGAATTCAGTGACTGATCAATAGTGGTCACATGACTATGTCCCATTAAGTCAGATGTCATGTCTGTTATTGGTACACCAACTTTAACAGGTGGGCTGCTATTACACTGAATTCCTACAGAAGGCTCCAGGTCTATAGTCAAGCGGCCACTTAAGAGTCCCTCCCCCATCCCACCGCCCTGGTCCATGAAGCCTTTAGTCATGCCTATCCAATGTCTGTAACCCAAGTTGAGCTGAGAAGCTCCTCTTTGCACCCATGGTGTGAAGAGGAGGGGTCTGCCAGGCCATCTGAGACAGCCAGTGAGGGATCAGAACCCAGAGATGTAGGTGGGATCTCAAATTCCCTATCACCCAAGCTTTGTGTATGAAATGTCTCAGCCCCTGACTGAACAGGGTGCGAGGGCACAGTGACTATCAGGTGATTGTCATTTCCTTTGGGAAACTTTGTCTTCACATGTCTTAAATGTATGTATGGCTTTTTCAAAGCCTCTGCTTTCCAATTTTAATGGTTATATTATCTTGTGATTAGTATCCACTGATTTATTTTTGTACACCTTATAGCATACTCTCATTACTTTTGTGCCTAACAATTTTTAATGTATTCTTTCAAATTTTTTGAAAATTTCATGCATGAGTAGTGTATTTACATCATTTCTGCTCCTCATTCCCACTTCCTATGTCCCCCCAACTGCCTCTCAATTCATTACTCTTCTTTAATTATTCTACATATAATATATATGATATTTATATATGATATATATATAATATATAAATTGACTAATATATGTAATATTATATATGTGTATCTATGTATACATTAGTCCATTTGCTGTTGCTTTTATGTACATGTGCTTAAGGTTGACTGCTTGGGACTAGATAGCCTATTAGGGAATCTCATCCCTGGAGAAAATTGGCTCTCTCTCTCTCTCTCAGCAGCCACTGATTGCCTGTAGCTCTTCATTAAGGAATGGAACCTTGCAACATTTCTTCTATCCTCTTTGACATGTCTACTGGTGTTTTCATGCAGGTTGGTTTGGACAACCATATTGTTGAGAGTTAATTAGTACAGCTTCCCAGTCATGTCTAAAAGACATTATATCACAGAAGGAATCCTGGTCCTCTGGCTATTGCAGTCTTTCCTCTCTCTTGGCCATGGTTTTCCCTGAGCTTTAGGTACCAAGGTTTTGTTATCTATATGTCAGTTGGGGTTGGGCTCACAGCCATTTATGCTCTGCATTCAGGCTAGTTGTGGATCTCTGTAATAGTCTTCACTTGTAGCACCAAGCAGTTTCTTTGATGAGTGGTGAGAGCTATACTTATCTGTGGTCATTGTGTGCAGACCTTCCCTAGGGATATTCAATATACTCATATTTGTATACCAGAGAGAGAAAGAGAGAACTCATGACAGACAAAAGTAATGACTGTACTAATTTCCAATCAGGTGAATCAATGAGTTTTTATTTGTATTGCTAAGAGGAGTGTGAGAAAGAGGTAATGAAAGAGGTAACTTAAAGAGGAAAGTTGAGACTCAAAAGCATCACCCAAAATCCCACCCTAACCCATGTTACATCATGAAAGCTGCAATCCTGTGATCCTAGAGCTTTCTATAGATCTTACAGGCAGTTTGATAATTCAGATCTCTCTCTCTCTCTCTCTCTCTCTCTCTCTCTCTCTCTCTCTCATTTGACTGCTCAGAGACTTACTCAGCAATTGTTTTTTTTTTTTTTAATCACTACTTCTTATACTGTTGGGGAGCAACTTCAAGAATCTTTCATATTTGTGCATTCCCAGACAAATGACCCTTTGTTCATCATCTTAGGCTCATAAATTCTTGCTCCACATGGAAGATATGTTTCAATTTAGAGGAAACTGCCATATAATGGTGTGTATAAGAGTAAGTATTTAGAACACTGTTATATACATATACACATACATGCATATACACATATACATACATATACATTGCCTATAGTTAGTAGCTTTTAGTTCTAGTACTCCCTGAAGTAAACTCATTGCCAACCTTCTCAGCTCAGCAATATTATTTCAGGTGGACCAGCATCATTTCATGTACAACTTAAGAATGTGCCACTGATGTGAAAGGCATTAAAAAATGTGAAGTTCATCTTGTGTGATTCTCATTTTTTTTTCAGACTTTCAGTCCTCAGTTGCTTGATGTCCAGTGCCTAGAAACATTATCTTCATAGGATTTTTTTAAAGTTTTATCAACATTTGGGTCAGGAAGATCAGTCTGTATTAGCTATTCCACTGCAGTCAAAGCCAAATTTATTTCTTTCTCTTGTCCTGACATTATCTTGCTATATGATCTTGGTCAAGTAAATTCGTCTGCTGAGTTTTCAGTTTGTTTGTGTACAAATGGAGGTCAACATATTTAGACTACAAAGTCAATAAAAATTGCCTTCTGGGCTATTTGACTCATATCTGAATCTTCAAAGTTTAACATGATGCCTAACTTGTAGAAAGTTGTCAGCACTTGCTCATTATTAAATTGTATTAATTCATCACTTTGCCCCTTCATTCCAGAAAGGTTACTATTTCAAGATTTTTTTTGTTTTGTTTTTTGTTTTTGTTTTTCGAGACAGAGTTTCTCTGTGTAGCCCTGGCTGTCCTGGAACTCACTCTGTAGACCAGAGTTTGTGTGGCCTCAAACGCAGAAATTTGCCTACCTCTACCTCCCCAAGTGCTGGGATTAAAGGTGTGAGCCACCACTGCCCGGCCAGAAAGGTTACTAAATGAACACCTCACAGAGATATTGCAAAGAATATACCAAGTGGAATCATTTATGTAATATGCTCAGTGCAAAACTTTGCTCAGAGTAAAAATGTAGGACATTATAAATATTTTAAAAATCATTGCTATATATAATTTGAGCATAATTATACTTCCAGAACTAAGTCTTACAGAGACAACATTGAAGGAATAAAATTAATAGCATCAACCTGCTTCATGTTATATCCTTACTGAAGAGTTTGTCAATGTCCCTGCTAACCTAAAGGGATATGAGGTCAGCTCATCCTCGTGACTTATTCTAGCCCCTGGAGATATTGTAAACCAAGTGCTCTTGATATGATAGGTAGAGATTTGATTGGTTGGCCAGTGGGTATTGGTGTTTTCATCCAGGTGGGGTTAACAGGTTAGCTGAGCTTGCATAGGAAAATCTATACTCCCATGAAGGATCAGTGTCATCGCTGAGTAAAGAATCTCTCCATTTAGATAGTTTGTAAACAAGCCATAATTTCTTGACCAGTATGAGTCACAGCTGCAGCAGAGAGGGCAGAATAATGAACAAGAGAAAGCCAGATCTATGAGGCTCCAGGGTGACATGCATACCTCTGCCCTCTGGCAATGCAGCATCTGTTTGGTTAACATTATCTTCTTTGCAGTCTACTTTAGCTTCCACAGTGTTGCTCACAATAGTGACCTTTGTCAATACTGCTGTCTCTTAATGGACAAATAACAGAATTGTATGTCATCATTTTATAGAGAAGGAATCAGACCCAGAGAAAAACCATGGGCTTTGGCCAAGGAACTAAAATCAGGAACATTGAAAATCTGATTGGGAATGCTCATGACAAGAGTATTTTCACTTTTTCCATGATCTAGAGGCATAGATTTTACCCATGTAGTAGTGACCATTGATCTGACAAACAAGGCTCCTCCTACCTTGTGCAGATATCTGAGCAAGTGGAAACCAGTAGAGCCTTAGGAATCAACAGGCCCAGCTCTCTTAAAATACAGAAGCTAAAACAAAAGTTCAAAATGGTCTAGTCACTCACTGAAATCCAACACTCAGTTTGCAGTAGTGCCTGGTCTGGGCTCATGTATCCCAGTGTTCATGATGCATATATTCTCACTCTTGCTGGTTCTGTAAAAGCCTCTCTGGCCTCTGGCTTTATGAAATCAAAGACAACAAGACAATGACAGCTTTGGGACCTGGACACAGCTCAGACCCAGACTCTGGGACAGGCTGTGGGTCAATCTGACAGGTTACTATCAAAGAGAGTCTTTATGAAGGCAGTACTTTGAGCCCCCATGAGCACTATGGTTGGTTTCTCTAAGCTGAGCCAAGCTGTATTGATCAGGACCAGTTGGGAAATGAATTACAGAGGTTGATCTATAAAGAAATTCAATCTGGAGATGAAACAAACTATTATCAGGATTCCTTACTAGGCACTTCACACCACAAGCCAACTGAAGGGAACAAACAGTCCCCAAACAAAATGCAGGCTTTGGGGGTGGGGGAAGATAAAAATGACAGCATGGTCAGGAAATACAAGTCCTGGAAACATGATAATTAGCCTCTTTTTAATAACCAACAAATGAATGCTTCTCTAATGGTACCTCTGAGAATTGAGATTAAAAGACACTGTACTAACAGAGGGGGCCCAAATGAACTTAAACTTCAACGTTGGCTTTTACAGTGTCCATAAAAAGAACATGGGATTCTATCAGCAACTGTATCCTACCAAAAATACAAACATTCCTTCCTTTAATTAGGAGGAGGAAGGGTTGGGGAGATGGGGCAAAGTCTTCTGGGTGAGGGAAAAACCAACAAAAGATCGACTCTCAATTTGAAAATTGCTTAGCAAAAGCAATTTTAATTGCCACCTTTGTTATAAAAGATTAAAGGTAGTTATGTCCTTGTGTAGCTCACTTAAAGCAATCAATACATTCCTCAGTAGTTACGTGCAAATCAAATTTTTGTAAATCAAATCCAATTTTAAATGTCTTTAGAGAGCATAGTGTTTCGAGAAATCACTTTAGCAAATCTTTTTATAAGACCTAAAACTATCCCCTAATTTATCAGTTTAATTTTTTTATAGATGATGATAAATCAAGACAATGAAATGTTCCCTGTGTAGAGAAGAAAAGGATGGGAAGTGAAAGAAAGTGGCTTAGTGAACACAGCGTATTGGCCAGTGGCCCCTCTGGTGTCAGGTTCATAAGCAACAGAGTGAGCTTTTGTGACTTCTCCATTCACAGCTAAACCATTGAGCAGCAGTGATGAGTGTTTAACAAGAAGACAAAGAGAGAAAGAAGCAAGGGATTTCCTGGAAAGAATTTGAAGCTCTGCTCCAGCCTTGCT
Organism: Rhynchomys soricoides; assembly: GCA_019843965.1. Classification (NCBI taxonomy): domain Eukaryota; kingdom Metazoa; phylum Chordata; class Mammalia; order Rodentia; family Muridae; genus Rhynchomys; species Rhynchomys soricoides. The sequence continues at coordinate 6,904,622 of JADRCH010000060.1, read as the reverse complement.
CAGAGGTTTTCCTTTGAGACATTCCAGAATAATGAATATTTAGGTAGGCCTCAGAAACCGCTTAAATGTATTGTGGCATTCATTCATAAATTAACTCATTAAATATTTATTGGGCCTTAAATTCATGGGGGAACTAGGTTTGAGGGAAACAGGAAAAACTTCACACAGTGTTCACATTATAGAATTAATCTCCCTGGATGGGCAGACATAAATAAGTACTAATGCAGACAATGAACACAGACAATGGATATTTTGCAGTTGTGATACATTCTATGAATTTTAACTCTACCAAGCTCTATGAATTAAAACAGGTCTTCCTATACAATGGCAGGTTGATAACTTACTTCCCAATGCAACAGTGATGAGAATTTCACATGTAAGGATGACTTGGTCACCACAAGGACCCTGATCATACCAATGAGCTGGTTATCTTGAGCACAAGTTCTTGGGGGAGAAAGGCTGATGCCTGGCCCATGCTTGTTAGCCATGGCTTCTCACCAGGTCATACTTTCTTTCCATCATGATATATCAAGATCTCAGGGCAGCTTCTCAGGACTGGACTGTCCAGCTTCTAGAGTAAAGATCAAACTGGTTATAAGTTACTGTCTCAGGTATTCTATTATAGAAATCCAAAATGGACTAAGATAGACTGCTGTAAAATTTGTTCAGGAAAAATTTGTTGAAGGAAGTTGCATTTACGACCTGAAAGAAGCTGGAGAGATGGCTTAGTAGCTATGAGGAGCTAATGTTCTTGCAAAGACTCAAGTTCAGTTCCTAACATCCACGCTGGGTAGTTCACAATTGCCTATAACTTCAGCTGCAAAGGGATTGGATGCCTCTGACCTCAGTGGGCACCCGCACTCACATGTGCATACCCACACATGTACACATATAATTAAACATTAAAAACAAATCTTAAAAAAATAAGAATAAGAAAGATAAACGGAGGCTAAGACAAAGAGGAACTTAGAGCACAGCACATTTAGGTTTGTAAATTCCCCGTAGGTTTGAAAAGCTCACTCTGGTTTTGTTGTGCAAAACATAGTAGAAGGAAAGATTAGAAACAGGGTGGAGTCAGTGAAGAAGATGCTAGTTGCTTAGGCCAACATGCTGACCATAAAGAGAGACAGAAGTAGGTTCTGCTGGAAAGCTATGGGGAGTTGAATTAAGAGAACTGAGCGGCTGTCTAGATGTGAACAAAGAGAAGGATGATGTGATGGTTAATCTTGATTTTCAACTTGCTTGGATCTGGGATCAACTAAAAGACATATTTCTGGGCTAGTTGATAAAGAATCCTCTCCCCAGGACAACAGCACCAGATTGGGACTGTTGAGTCATCCAACTGAATGGAATGAGTAGCTACCAGACTCTCAGGCTTTCTGGTCTGCACACAACCAATGTTGAACTACCCAGCCAAAATAAAATGAGCCAGTGTAATAAATCCCCTTTACAATGCAAATCCTTTCTATCCGTTGTGTAACTGAGTGCATCCATGCAAAAGTAAGATGGGATGGAAATACTTAAAACAGTTGATCATTTACATATTGATGTGGCTTAGAAGAAGTGAAGATGTTTAGTAACTGAGTTATTTTAACCCAACAGACTGTCTTCATTCTAAAGGAAGGCCAGAGTGCCCCAGTCCTCCAACACTGATTCAGCATTAAATATATAGATTCAATATCCAGGGGGAACAAAGCTATAGTGGGGCTAAGGTAACAGGACAACAGCCTGAACTGTAATGGTAATACGTGGGCAGGGGCTGAGTGTCATGAAGCAGTAGAGCCATAGGAGTACAGCTGGAGTTTAATTGTTAATGTTCCCACTCAGAGGCTTAGGCTCTTATGATTATGTCATTGAGTTAATTAATGATAGGAGTACCAGCAACATGTTTGACCTTTGATGCCCACAAGCATTCTAGTGGGTGAAAATGTGGTATTAGAACTCAGAACTTTGGAATAAATGTTTATAAAATATTAAGTTCCAAGTCTATTTGAGGTATATAACATGCCAGACAGGTGTGATACAACTACTCATCATTGCCATATTAGGCAGCAATAGGATTGTCTAAAAAGATGATAGCTGGGGTTTAGTTCTATTGTGTTAGCCCATTAATCCATTTCCTTGGGTTGTATATAACCAAATGGTACCTGAAACATAGACCCATGAACATGAACTGGGAAAATTCAAGTCACTCCTAGAATGGAAGCAGTTGGGACAGAAGTTCCCTGTTTCCTCCTGATGGCCAGTGTGAATAGCCTCAGCCAGGAACTGCCAGCACATGCGTTGGCTACCAGGTCAGGGGAGTTTATTGACAGTGAGACAGTGCTGAGTGGCAGCACATTGTGTCATTTGCTGTCCTTGACTTAACTCCTTCTGGAATAATTTTGCTTTGGTTTTTATCTGGGTCTGTAGACTTTAGTTTCTGTTCAAATTAGTGACTTTATCACTTGAAACTTGAAAACCTATGGCCAACTTTATGTGGGTGATTAATTTTCTCGCACTTTGGTGATCAAACTACATGCCTAGAATTGACTAAAAGTTCCATTTGCCTGTCCCTTGTAATTCCTCCTGATGCCCAACTTCCAGGAATGGAATCTACGGATTGTGTGGTCTATGGATACAGGAAGATGGTTTGCAGTATGTGGCATACTCAGAATGACAAGGATCAGAAGAAGACAACACAAGCAGATTGTGGTACTGAATTCTGGCAATGATGAAGCACTAAGATGAACTTACCTAAACTATCCACAGGAAAGAAGCATTCTCTTCAGACAGAATGCCAAAATTACATAAGCTATATAGATCAAAGGCACATGCCATGCTATTTCTAATTAAAGATTCTCTATTGCCTGAAGGCAAATGTTTGAGACACATGTTTGAAACACAAACTACAGGAAAAAGAACTTAAGTAGATTTGAAATATCTAACAGTCTATACTCCAGAAATACATCTATTAATTTGCATATGTGCATCAAAAGTTCTGGAACAACCTGAAGTGGTATATAGATCAGGGAAAAAAATAGTTGACAGTTTAAGTTCTGCTAAGTCTTCTCAGAGTCCTTTCCTTGGAGGCAAGATTGGCTCTTGATCTTGGTACCTAGGCTTTATGTCTAGGGTAAGGAATACGTCAGCAACTGCAAAGGAAAGAAGGGAGCAAGCATACAGCCAGGCAGCACCTTGTAGAGCAAATAGGAACCCAGCATTCTAGAGTCTAAAATTAGAAATCCCATCATGCTCTGGGGATTCCATCAGACTGGTGTTCTGCTCCATTGTCGTCATTCTCTGAATAGTCTTAATTCTCAGGAAATAATCTCCTCTGGGGAAAAGCTGGCATCAAGGTCAAGGTCTTCAGTATGTCCTGTCTCCCTTCCATTCTGCCACTTCTCCTTTATCACATCTTACCAAAGCTATTTCTGTCTGTGGAGAGTTAGCAGGAAGATCACATATTGTACAGAGAATGGGGTGTGAAATTTATGCAAAGGGAAGCAGTGTGTTGTGGCAAAAAATTTATTTATTGCATGGCATCTCCCTTGAGGGTTAGTCTCTTGCTAGAGTTTTAAGGATGGCAGCTCTATATTTGTCTCATGGCAGAGCCATCCTCCTGCCTGCCGCCCACTGCCAGTGCCAAGAGCATTTATGTAAAGTCGTGATGCAAACCTGCCACCTTTGGGGAGGCACGATCTGGTCTAACAGAGTGTGTTTCCTCAGAATCATTTGTGTTCTGAAAGGGGTGAGTTTTCAGCTAGCAAAGAGGAAAGATGAGAGAAGTGTTGGGTATCCTGGAATCATCACACATCCCAGTAGACACTTTGATGAAGTCGGGGGATTTTCAGAAGTGTTGTGCTGTCATTTAGTATTAGACCTATAAAAAAAAAAAAAAAAAGCTACATGTCACATCTAACTCTTGCTAGTATGGGTCTTGGGAAGTTAGTTGACAGCTATGAGCTTCTGGCCTGTTGTTTAAATTCAAATCTGAAACCCACTTCCAGGCTCGTGTTTTTAATGTTTGTTCCCAGACAGTGGTGCTATTTGAGGAGGTTGTGGAAGTTTTGGGAACCATGTAGCAGCTTGTGGAAGCAGGTCATTGAGGGAGAGCCTCCGAACAGTTCCTTGGCCCCCAGCTTCTGCTGCACTCTCTGCTTCCTGGTCCAGAGCTATGTGAACAAGTTTGGACACAGATTCCCACTGCTTTGACCACAGCCCCTTCACCATGCCTTCTCCACCATAGAGAATGAAGCCATTTGAAACCCCAAGCACAAACAAACCACTCCTCCCTTATGTTGTCTCTGCTAGATACTGCACTCACAGCCACCCAAATGCTAGGGAATGAGCACTCCTTCTTGTCTGCACTGTGGTGTGAGAGGTGAAACTCATTGTCACCTGAAGAAGCTATATTTGGAATCATTTCTCCTTCCACTTTTAATAACATTAAATATTAAGGTATTCGTTAACTTAAAGATGATCCTTTTCCAGGAGCATATGGCTAATTCTGCTTAAACAGGGATAGCAAATGCTTGGTACCCATAACCACAACTCCCTCTTCCTTTCTTTTACCAGGCATTTCTTTGACTATACTTCTCCTTGAAGACTTTTCAGGAGTCTTCTCAACACGGTGCTTCAGGTGGTCACTAAAAGTCAGAGGAGATCTAAAGAAAAGCACTTCTCCATCTGTGAGCCATATCATGTTCATAAATTATTCTGTTGATTAGTACATCAGGAGTGTGCAGATGGTTTTAATGTACATTAAATGTACAAATGGCCCTCTAGGTGCTTAGAGGACAGGCACTTGTGAAAGATGTGCCAACATATTCTGATTCAAACACTGCAATCACAGAATATCGATCTCTGTTTTGGACATTAATATCCCACAGCATATGTTCTTAAGAGGAGAAATGTGTCAGCTCATCTTCAGTTTCTCTGGCATATCCAGGGTCATTGCTGCTTCAGAAGACAGTATGCATCAGAGGTGAAGGAACAAGTTTTATGGTAAGAAAACCTCTGCTATGGCTAAGTTATGTGAACCTGGCTAAGTTAAATAAGCTTGCTGAGCTTCATTTTCCCAGTCTGTACAATGAGTGTAATGAATGCCCAATGCCAGGCCAGTTGTGATGATTCTAAGAGACAGTTTAGGTACAGGACAGAGTAGAGCCACAGGATTATTCTTTACAGCTATATTTATTATCATTACTAACATCACTGTCATCTCCATCATCATTACTGTCATCTCCACTAACATCAAAACAATCACCATTAATATTGCCACTCAGTTCATTATTACCATCTTCACAATCATCATTACTATCATCATCATCATCATCATCATCATCATCATCATCATCATCGTTATGACTATCATCACCCTCATCACCTTCATCTGGAATTCCATACAAATTAGAAGATCCCAAGAAACTAAAAATAATTCTATAGAATAATAAAAAAAATAATTAGAAACTGAAGCTGGGAAAAACAATGCCACAGAGCACCTACTAGCCATATCCAAATATTCCAGACAGATTTGACAACGTCGTTGATGATACTATAGTTCTCAAATATTGGCTTCCCTGGTCCTGGAAGCTTCTCATTCTGATCATTGAATGCTTCCTCCCTCCCACTTATTTCACTAGACCAAAGTAAAGCATGTGTATCACCATGGACTTCCCAAAGAAGAACAAAAGCAGAGGCTCAGGTCATCAGGAGCCAACATAAATAAGCAATAAAAATATTTCTTGTTGGAAACCACAGTGATCTTTGGGTCAGTTGTTACTTTAATAGAACTTAACTGGGCTAAAATACTGGTATTTCATCCTCATGGCCCATAATGATTACCCATACAAAGGATATGAAAGAGTTCCATCTCATACAGAAAATTACTCTGTTAATAACAGCTACATGGAAAACAGAGAGGGCTGCATCAGAGGGTACTGCACTCCATAACAACAGAACTATCTGGAAGATGTATTACTGTCTTCACATGGGTAGATCTGTGGAAATCCTATGAAAGGTGAGAGTTCTCAGTTTTGAGGAGGAAATGAGTCAGAGGTCATCATCAAAGACCAGTCATTGAGTTTCATGTGGTGATATTTGCTAACTCTGGGGAAGATGTACCATACATAGTGTTTTCACACATACTTGACCACACAACCCAACACACGTCACCAGTAAAATACCACTACCACTCTGAGAAGAGCACCATCTGATAAAATTGCATTTTTATAAAACACATTTTAGGATACGCCGTGTTGATAATTGCATGACTGGAACTGGGTTTGGGCCACATAGTATTGCAGAAGGGTTTTATAGCACTAAGGGCTTCACAGATTAGTCATGATCTGAGCCCTTAAAGAGGATGCCAAAGATGCATTTGCGGTATCGAAGTACTGGTGTGCTGGTTACAATGAAAAATTTGACACTCAGGATGAGTGCATCTGAATCTGGCTCCCTACCTGTTTGAGTTGCTATTTTATCTTGAGAAGCTCAATTCATCTACTGTTGAGGATTCACATCCTGATAATATGTCTAATGCACTCTGGAAAGTCCATATCCACACCTTTTAGTACTGCCTTTGCCCAATCTTTCTACTTTAACAAACCAAACTATTGAAATGCTGGATTTTCTGGCTCTGTCCAGCAGATAGTCTTTTTCTTCCCTCATAGATTTTATCTTTTGATTTATTGACTATTATATTCTTCAGATTGATCTTCCAGTTCTCTAGTCATCTTCTTCAGTTTTATCTAGCTTAATATTTGACTAACATGGTGTATTTTTAAGTTCAGGAACTCAATTCTTACTGTCTAGTCATTCAAATTTCTTTTTCTGTAAAGTAATACAGCTTTCTTCAAAGTATCTTATTGTCTCTTTATGGTTATTGCTCTTCTGTTCATTTGATTAATACTTTTAGAATATTCCTTTGTGTAGTCCCTTTGGACTGTTCTGTTGTCTCAATGTCTTGGAAGTGTTGGGTCCCCTGTTAACTATGATCATTGAAATGCTCCTGTGGTGAGGCATTGCTCATGTAATTTGTACATGCTTTTGGTTAATTCATCTTTCGAGAAAGCTAATTTTGTCTTGTGGGAAATGAATGCATTTGAGGAGTAAATCTGTGCTCTAACACTTTGTTATGGCTCTCATCAAGGGCTGCAGGGATGCTATAACAGAAGGATCATGTTGTATAGTAATAGGCTGAGCTGAGATTTCTGAATTTCCATTCTGGACTCCATTTTCCAAACACACCTGTACTGACGGGTTGGATCCCAGCCCCATAGAGCTCTGTTTGGAGAAATACTTCCTTTTTAATTCCTACCTTCATAATCACATTTTTCTATTCTATTTCTCATTAAGAATTTAGGTTCTATTCTAAATTTCAGCTTTTTATAGCCTCAGTTGATACTTCCTGCCTATCATAAATTGTAGATTTATGCTCTATGTATATGTGACACTGAAACCTCAGGCCAGACAAATTGAGTGTATTTTCTATATTCATTGCTCTCTGCTCTCCACCAAGGGTGCCACACTCTCTCAACTGATTCTCTATTGTGGTTCGTAATTTTCCTTACTTGGAGACTAAAGTAGAGTCATCTATTTTATCTTCAAAAATTATTATGCCTTACTCATCAATTCTGGTAATTCATGATATAGCTTCAGCATATAGGATTCTGTATTATCTCAGACTGTATATTAGTCAAGATTGGAACAATCTACTCATTAGTATTTTACAAAACTGATTCAACCTTTTGTAATTCATTTGCTAACACAATGATAAAATAGACTATTGTTTTAGTGAATTCAACATAGTATAAAGTATGTACTGAAGCTTAACAAATATTTGACATTATTATTTTGCTATTAAATACATAAACACTTGGAAAGTGTTAGAAGATCTTTAAAAAACAGTATTGGTCCTTTTCACCAATAATTTCTAGTTTGGTTTTTGTTTGTTTGGTTGTTATTGTTGTTTTGTTTTGTTTTTGCCTAAAGACAGAGTGGGCTCCTGGGAAGAGTCATGGGCATCCTTTCTCTAATGCCTCTGAAGCCTTGAGCATAGACATGTGTTTGAAATTGTGGAGGTAGATTTCAGTAGCCAAGAACTGAGTGTGTGATCCCACTAGGTTTCATCAGAACAAAGAAGAGTTGAAGAATCTGACCTTAGGGATTTTGTGAGTAATAATTAGATACAGAGGGAATATGATAGCAAGAGGAATAATAGTTCGAAAGAGGGTAGTAGAGAAGGATTTGTGTTACCAAGACAGTCTATAAAGAAGTATAAAACCCACCCTGGCTTAGGAGTCCTGCAAACGCTGATCCTCACTCCCCTTCTCTCTGTGGTCATAGCTTAGGAGCCAGGAAAGAACTTGGGATAGAAAGAAAGTTGGACCCTTGCATTAAAATGGTTAGGGATCATACACAGCATAAATAGACATGAAGATAGCTATTAGGTCTTACTTACCTATGATCCTTGGCAACCCACTGTCTTTTCCAGCTACTGATTAAGGCAATGGTTATTTCAATGCTACTGTTCACCAGATAGACACACCGCAGCCTCCAACTGAGCTTGTGTTTAATGTTGTATTTCACTTCTGGTTCCAAGTGATACAACTTGGTGGTGCTTCAGTGTTCATTTCTCTTTCCTTTCAGCACTCGGCATTCTAGATGTCCATTTCCCTGCCCTCTACTTGTATTTAAGCCACAACTAATTAGTAAACCACCTTTCCTCCATAATACTTGAAAGCTAAAGAGGCTCTTCTCTGATTGAACCCTGGAAGCCATGTTTGGACAATGTGAACCACTAAGAAGATTCAGGGTTCAACTTGCTTCTGAACTCCAGAGAGCCAGTTCCTCATACTTACTCTCTTCTACTCTTGTTGCAAATATATTCAAAGATCTTTAAGTCTGAAATTATTCATGGTGACATGTTTAAAAACATTCTTTGAACGGATTCTCTTGGAAGCAAGAAGAAGACAGGATGAAAACAAGAGCTTAGTTTCTGGTTTCCATCTGTGGCAGGTGACCTCTGCCTGGGCCACCAGGGTTCAATAACCAAATATTGCTGGGAGAAAACTAGCCTCCCAGGAGTGTGGAAAAGCCCATGAGAGAGGGTTAGAGCAGCAACACTGCTCAGCAGGACTCACCTAGAATCCTTGGGACACAGGGACTAAGGAATAGATGGGGGAAGGAGCCTTCTGGTTTCCATCTGTGGCAGGAGATCTCTGTCTGAGCCACCAGGGCTCCATAGCCAAATAGTGCTGGGAGAAAGTTAGACTCCCAGGAGTATGGGCAAGCCTGTTTGCTCAAAGAGACCCAGCTGGAATACCCAGGACAGAGGAACTGAGGAGTGCTCTTCTGGTTTCTTTCGGTGGCCAGGGAGAGGATCCTATGACACAGGGCTCCATACTCAAATAGTGGCAGGAGAGAGCTGGTATCCCGGGAATGCCTACAGACCTTCAAGCACAAGTATGACCACAACTTCTGTTCAAATTCACTGGATCAAGAGGGACCCTGGCAGAACTATCAGGACACAGTAAAAAAAGGAGAGCTGGAAACTAGATCCTTCTGGTTTCTGTCTGCAACCAAGAGCTGACCCTGTAACACAGCTCTCCAAACCCAAATTCCTCTCAGAGAGAAGCACTCTTCAAAAAGTATTGACACTGAGGCTTGCAGGAAGGACAAGCCACAGTCAGAGAGAATAAAACCAGCTAACAGCAGAGATAAACAGATGGCTACAGGCAAGGGCAAAAACATAAGGAACAGAAACCAAGGCAACTTGGCATCATCAGAACCCAGCTCTCCCACCACAGCAGGCCGATGATACCCCAACACACCAGAAAAGCAAGACACAGATTTAAAATCACACCTCATGATGATGATAGAAGATTATAAAAAGGAAATAAATAACTCCCTTAAAGAAATACAAGAGAACATGGGTAAACAACTACAAGCCCTTAAAAAGGAAACACAAAAATCCCTTAAAGAGTTACAGGAAAACACAATCAAACAGAAGAAGGAAATGAACAAAACCATCCAGCAACTAAAAATAGAAATAGAAACAATAAAGAAATCACAAAGGGAGACAACCTGGAGTTAGAAAGCGTAGGAAAGATATCAGGAGTCATAGAAGCAAACATCACCAACAGAGCACAAGAAATGGAAGAGAGAATCTCAGATGCAGAAGACACCATAGAAAACACTGACACAACAGTCAAAGAAAACACAAAATGCAAAAAGTGCCTAACCCAAAACATCCAGGATATCCAGGATACATGAGAAAACAGAACCTGAGGATAATAGGTATAGAAGAGAGTGAAGAATCCCAACTTAAAGGACCAGTAAATATCTTAAAATTATAGAAGAAAACTTTCCTAACTTAAGAAAGAGATGAACATAGATATCCAAGAAGCCTATGGAACTCCAAATAGATTGGAGCAGAAAAGAAATTCCTCCTGTCACTTCATAGTCAAAACAACAAATACACAAAATAAGGAAAGAATTTTAAAAGCACTAAGGGAAAAAGGGCAAATAACATATAAAGGTAGAACTATCAGAATTACACCAGACTTCCTACCAGAGACTATGAAAGCTAGAAGATCCTGTACAGATCTCACATAGAGCCTAAGAGAACACAAATGCCAGACCAGGCTGGTATACCCAGCAAAACTCTTAATTATCATAAATGGTGAAACTAACATATTCTACGACAAAACCAAATTTTCACAGAATGTTTCCACAAACCAAGCTCTACAAACAATAGTAGATGGAAAATGCCAACTCAAGGAGGGAAACTACACCCTAGAAAAAGCAAGAAAGTAATCTTTCAACAAATTCAAAAGAAGATAGCCACACAAACATAAAAATAACATCGAAAACAACAGGAAACAACAATTACTATTCCTTAATATCTCTTAACATCAATGGATGAAATTACCCAATAAAGAGACATAAACTGACAGACTGGATCCATAAACAGGACTCAGTATTTTGCTGCATTCAGAAAACGCACGTCCATGTGAAAAACAAATACTACCTTAGAGTAAAGGGCTGGAAAACAATTTTCCAGGCAAATGGTTCCAAGAAACAGGCTGGAGTAGCCATTCTAATTGGATAAAATCAACTTTCAACCAAAAGTCATCAAAAAAGATAAGAAAGGACACATCATACTCATCAAAGGAAAAATCTACCAAGAAGAACTCTCAATTCTGAACATCTATGCCTCGAATATAAGGGCACCCACCTTCATAAAAGAAACTTTACTAAAGCACACATTGCACCTCACACAATAATAGTGGGAGACTTCAACACCCCACTATCAACAATGGACAGATCTCGGAAACATAAACTAAACAGAGACACAGTGAAAATAACAGATGTTATGAACCAAATGGATTTAACAGATATCTATAGAACATTTCATCATAAGTCAAAAGAATATACCTTCTCGTGAGCACCTCATGGTACCTTCTCCAAAATTGATCATATAATTGGTCACAAAACAAATCTCAACAGATATAAGAAAATTGAAATAATCGCATGCCTCCTATCAGATTACTACAAAATAAAGCTGGTCTTCAATGGCAACAACAACAATAGAAAGCCCACATACACATGGAAGCTGAACAATGCTCTACTCAATGATAACTTGGTCAAGGAAGAAACAAAGAAAGAAATTAAAGACTTCCTAGAATTTAATGAAAGTGAAAATACAACATAATACCTAAACCTATGGGACACAATGAAAGCAGTGTTAAGAGGAATTTACACATAGCTCTGAATGCCTCCAAAAGAAATCAAGAAGGTAGACTCCAGAGATTCAAACAACCCTATCAAAAAATGGGGAAGAGAGCTAAACAGAGAATTCTCAACTGAGGAAACTCTAAGGGCTGAGAAGCACTTAAAGAAATGCTCAACATCCTTAGTCATCAGGGAAATGCAAATCAAAACAACTGTGAGATTTCACCTCACACCTGTCAGAATGGCTAAGATCAAAAACTCAGGTAACACCAGTTGTCTGCACTGATGGGGAGAAAGAGGAACACTCCTCCATTGATGGTGGGAATGCAAGCTGATACAACTTCTCTGGAAATCAGTTTGGCGGACCCTCAGAAAAATAAACATAATATTACCTGAAGACCCAGCTATTCCACTCCTGGGCATATATCCAGAAGATGCTCCAACATGTAATAAAGACACATGCTCCACTATGTTCATAGCAGCCATATTTATAATAGCCAGAAACTGAAAACAACCCAGATGTCCCTCCATAGAGGAATGGATACAGAAAATGTGGTACATTTACACAATGGAATACTACTCAGCTATTAAAAACAATGAGTTCATGAAATTCGCAGACAATTCGATGTTACTTGAAAATATCATCCTGAGCGAGGAAACACACTCACAAAAGAATGAACATGGTATATACTCACTGCTAAGTAGTTATTAGCCCAAAAGTTTGAAATACCCAAGAGTCACTTCGCAGCAACAGTAGGGCTGAGTGTGAAGTCCCACATGGAGGACTTGGAAAAGGGACTGAAGGAGCTGAGGGAGTTTGCATACTCAGGGAGGCAGCAACAGTGGCAACTGGCCTGACCCCTCAATACTCCTGGAGACTGATCCACCAACCAAAGAATACACATGGAGGGACCCATGGTGCTGGCCACATATGTGGCAGAGGAGGGTCTTCTTAGCCATCAGGGGGAGAAGAGGCCCTTGGGCCTGAGGATGTTAGATCCCCAGGTATAGTAGAATGCCAAGGAGGGAAGAAGAGAGTGAGTGGGTGTGTGGGTGGGTGTGTGCCAGCATAGTGGCAGGGGGAGGGAGAGGAAATGGGGAGGTTCCAAAGGGGAGATTTGGAAAGGGGGCAACATTTGATATGTAATAAAGTATGAAAAATATAAATAAATAAATAAATAAATAAATAACTACCCCCCCCCCAAAAAAAGAACCTGGAGTGAGCATATACTAGCAGCTTAACAGCACACCTGAATGCTCTAGAACAAAAAGAAGCTAATATACCCAAGAGGAGTAGAAGGCAGGAAATAATCAAATTAAGGGCTGTAATCAACCAAGTAGAAACTGAAAGAACTATACAAAGAATCAACAAAACCAGGAGCTGGTTCTTTGAGAAAATCAACAAGATAGATATATCCTTAGTCAGACTAACCAGAGGGCACAGAGACAGTATCTAAATTAACAAAATTAGAAATGAAAATGAGATATAACAACATATTCTGAGGAAATTAAAAAAAATCAGCAGATCCTACTACAAAAGCCTATACGCAACAAAATTGGAATATGTGGATGAAATGGAGAAGTTTCTAGCCAGATACCAAATATTAAAGTTATGTCAGGATCAGATAAACCATCTAAACAGTCCCATAACCCCTAAAGAAATAGAAACAGTCATTAAAGTCTCCCAACCAAAAAAAGCCCAAGACCAGATGGGTTCATTGCAGCATTCTATCAGACCTTCAAAGAAGACCTAATACCAATACTCTTCAATCTATTCCACAAAATAGAAACAGAAGGAACATTACCCAATTCATTCTATGAGGCCACAGTTACACTGATACCAAAACCTCACAAAGACCCAACAATAAAAGAAAACTTCAGACCAAATTCCCTTATAAATATCGATGTAAAAATACTTAATAAAATTCTCGCAAACCAAATCCAATAACACATCAAAACGATCATTCTCCATGATCAAGTGGGCTTCATCCCAGGGATGCAGGGATGGTTGAATACCTGGAAATCCATCAATGTAATCCACTACATAAACAAACTCAAAGAAATAAAACCACATGGTCATTACGTTAGATGCTGAAAAAGCATTTGACAAAGTTCAACATCCCTTCATGATAAAAGTCTTGGAAAGATCAGGAATTCAAGGACCATACCTAAACATAGTAAAACCAATATACAGCAAATCAGTGGCTAATATCAAACTAAATGGAGAGAAACTTGAAGCAATTCCACCAAAATCAGGAACTAGACAAAGCTGCCCTCTCTCTCCCTATCTATTTAATATGTAATCGAAGTTCTAGCTAGAGCAATTCAACAACAAAAGGAAGTCAAAGGGATACAAATTGGAAAGGAAGAAATCAAAATATCACTATTTGCAGATGATATGATGGTATACTTAAGTGACCCAAAAAATTCCACCAGAGTTCTGCTACAGCTGATAAACACCTTCAGCAAAGTGGCCGGATACAAAATTAACTCAAGCAAATCAGTAGCTTTCCTATACTTGAAGGATAAACAGGCTGAGAAAGAAATTAGGGAAATGACACCCTTCACAATTGTCACAAACAATATAAAGTATCTTGGTGTGACTCTAACCAAACAAGTGAAAGATCTGTATGACAAGAACTTTGCTGAGCAGTGGTGGCGACCACCTTTAATCCCAGCACTTGGGAGGCAGAGGCAGGTGGATTTCTGAGTTCGCGGCCAGCTTGGTCTAAAGAGTAAGTTCCAGAACAGCCAGGACTATGCAGAGAAACCCTGTCATGAAAAAAAAAATTCAAGTGAAGAAAGAAATCAAAGAAGACCTCAGAAGATGGAAAGATCCTCCATGCTCATGGATTCGCAGGATTAATATAGTTAAAATGGCCATCATGCTGAAAGCAATCTACAGATTCAATGCAATCCCCATCAAAATTCCAGCTCAATTCTTTATAGACTTAGAAACAGCAATTCTCAAATTCATATGGAATAACAAAAAAACCCAGGATAGCAAAAACTATTCTCAACAATAAAAGGACTTCTGGGAGAATCAGAATCCCTGACATCAAGCTATACTACAGAGCAGTAGTGATAAAAACTTCATGGTATTGGTATAGAGACAGGCAGGTAGATCAATGGAATAGAATTGAAGACCCAGAAATGAACCCACATACTTAGGGTCACTTGATCTTTGACAAAGAAGCTAAGACCATCCAGTGGAAAAAAGACAGCATTTTCAATAAATGGTGCTGGTTCAACTAGTAGTCTACATGTTGAAGAATTCGAATTGATCCATTCTTATCTCCCTGTACAAAGCTCAAGTCCAAGTGGATCAAGGACCTCCACACAAAACAAAATACACTGAATCTAATAGAAGAGAAGGTGGAGCAATATCTTGAACACATGGACACAGGGGAAAATTTCCTGAACAGAACACCAATGGCTTGTACTCTAAGATCAAGAATCTACAAATGGGACTTCATGAAATTACAAAGCTTCTGTAAGGCAAAGGACATTGTAAATAGGACAAAAGGACAACCAACAGATTGGGAAAAATCCTTTACCAATCCTACGTCTGATAGAGGGCTAATATCCAATGTATAAAAAGAACTCAAGAGGTTAGACACCAGAGATCCAAATAACCCTATCAAAAAATGGGGAAGAGAGCTAAACAGAGAATTCTCAACTGAGGAAACTCTAAGGGCTGAGAAGCACCTAAAGAAATGTTCAACATCCTTAGTCATCAGAGAAATGCAAATCAAAACAACTGTGAGATTCCACCTCACACCAGTCAAAATGGCTAAGATCAAAAACTCAGGTGACAGCAAATGTTGGCGAGGATGTGGAGAAAGAGGAATACTCCTCCATTGCTGGTGGGAATGCATGCTGATACAACCTCTCTGGAAATCAGTTTGGCGGACCCTCAGAAAAATGAACCTAATAGTACCTGAGGACCCAGCTATACCACTCCTAGGCATATACCCAGAAGATGCTCCAACATGTAATAAAGACACATGCTCCACTATGTTCATAGCAGCCATATTTATAATAGCCAGAAACTGGAAACAACCCAGATGTCCCTCAACAGAGGAATGGATACAGAAAATGTGATACATTTACACAATGAAATACTACTCAGCTACTAAAAACAATGACTTCATGAAATTCTCAGGCAAATGGATGTTTCTTGAAAATATCATCCTGAGCAAGGTAACTCAGTCACAAAAGAATGAACAAGGTATATACTCACTGATAAGTGGTTATTAGCCCAAAAGTTTGAAATACCCAAAAGTCACTTCACAGCAACCATTAGGCTGAGCATGAGGTCCCAGATGGAAGAGTTGGAGAAGGGACTGAAGAAGCTGAGGGAGATGGCTATCCCATGGAGGGAGCAACAGGCTCAATTGGCCTGACCTCCTGATGCTCCAGGAGACCAGATCACCAACCAAAGAATTTACATGAAGGGACCCATGGTACTGGCCACATATGTGGCCAAGGAGGGTCTTGTTAGCTATCACTGGGAGGAAAGGCCCTTGGGCCTGAGAGTGTTGGATGCCCAGTATAGGAGAATGCCAAGGAGGGAAGATGAGAGTGCGTGGGTGGGTGGGTGGGGAAATACCCTCATAGAGGCAGGGGAGGGGATAGGGGGTTCCAAAGGGAAAATCTGGAAAGGGGGAAACATTTGAAATGTAAATAAAGTACCAAAAAAAGAAAGAAATCAAGAGCTTAGCAAGGAATCCTTCTTAGTGTAAATCGCCCAAGTTTATGGGTGTTCTTAATGATGAGCCTAAAGAAATATCTCTGACTTTCTACTGTACTGTTTATTTATTTCTACTGACATTCCTCTATTGATTATTATATTTATGTGTATCTGTTCACATATATCCAAATGTTCGATGCAGACAGATATGTTGGCTAGTATGTACTAATGGCTGTACAATAAAAATGCACCAGGGTTCTTAGTAGAGGTTTGTAGAATAGTTGAGTAGACGAACAAGTCAGAAGAATTGAAACCTGAGCCAATTTCTATGTTCATGTCATGTTATTGTCTCAGCCATGATGTTATGATAGTAAAAAAGATGAGTAGAACCAAGTCAGAACATTCTTCTTTGTTCTACTTAGTAGCTTTCAAAGGCTAGGTTTTAAAAACAAATAGGAAGATGTTACTAAGAAATGATAAGCGTTTAGGAAGAAGGGGATGATTACTCTGGATAGAAAGGATAAGACAGATTTAAAATATCTGGAACTGCCTGGCACAGAATAGAGAAGACCCTGGGAATATGGGTATAACAGAAGAAAATCAAAGAGGGAAAAATTCTCCCTGAGATCCTGTAGAGAATAGAATTAGAAAAGAGAGATATGTAACAAGGGATCTATTTTTTTCTTAATTTTGCTGAGGACTGTGTTTTGTAAGTTTTCTACATTGCATAACTGTTAGCCCACATTGCTCACTAATGGTTTGGTACAAGTGGAATCTTCAGGGGAAATGGAACAGCTGTTGAAGTCTGCAGCCAGGTGAGTAATGAGATAAAGTAGAGACATTGCATGTGGACAGTTCATTAGAAGGATGGGCTCTTAACTGGCAAATAGTTTATATTCCTTAATGCTGTGTACTAGGGAGAAGGTAGAAGAAATTTCACACTGAGATACACCAAGACTTCTATTCTAGCTTACGCCAAAGAAAGAAAATTGATGAAAGTTGCCCAATGTGTTTGTGTTATAAGAATACAAGTTACTTCACACAAAAGTAGTAGAAGAAGCCTAAGAGGTAGAAGTCATCAGGCCCCAGTGCGTAGATCAAACTCCTTTTCCTTCCTCTGTAATTGGCATCTTCAACTTCTCCATGTTCATCTTTAGAGTGTTACAGAGAGACTGCAGATAAAATCTTCAAAAATACTGTACATCCTGGGGGAAAGCTTCAATCTCTAGATTCCTGGTTCATGGACACTTGTTACAGTTTAACCCTCAAGGGTCTGTGTACAGATTGAGTCCCTGTGTAATAGCATTAAGAGGTGGTAGAACTTTTAGAGATTGTGTTAGTTATAGTTCTGCTGATGTAATAAAATATCTGACCGATGGACCTTGAAAAAAGAAGTGTTTATTTTGTCTCACAGTGATAGAGTGGATACTATTATGGGATGGGAGGGCATAGTGACAGGAACATGAAGCAGCTGGTCACATTTTGTCCGGTCAGAAAGCAGGAGAGATGAGACTTGGCACTCCAATCACTTTCCTCTTTTTGTTCTGTATAACTTAACTCTATTTAAACAAATAGCCCATAGAATAATGCCATCCATTCTTCAGTGGGTTTTTCTGCCCCTCCCCCCCAAAAAACCCTTAATCTAGAAACTTTCTCACAGACATGTCTAGAGGTTTGTCTGCTAGGTGATTCTTGATCCTTTCTGGTTGACAATCTATGTAGATCATCATGGAGGTTGAGCTTAGAGAAAGAAGTCTGGGGCTAGTGAGAAGAACAGTGCTCATGTCCTGCAAGTGCATTAGGTCCTACAGGATTAGACTGATAACTGTGAAAGTAGATTACTATATTATTCGGCTTTCTCTGTTCATCCTTGCTTCCTCTCTCACCAAGTAGCATTGCCTTTCTTCTATACATACCATTCTCACATGTGTTCCAACGATGTGATGCCAGCAGTGTTGCAATGACAGTAAAAAAGGCTCTTGCTCAATATACTGCCTTCTTGTGAACTTTTAGCCTTCAAAACAGTGAACTAAATAAATTTCTTTTCTTTACAAATATTGATCTCCTACTTTTTTTGTTATAGTAACAGAAAACAGACTAAGATAGAGACAAAACAGAGAGAAAGATGTCTAATAGAGATGAAGTGGGGCTTTCAACTAACAGCAAGTATTACACTCCTAAAAATAAATGAGTGAATCCATTTTATGTTTTCCAACCCAAGCTGCCTGTACTGACATCATGTGCAACATTGATGAAATGTTCTGCTTAACTGCCTCTAAACTCCTGACCTATGGAAGCAAGCAAAAAATGTGGCTGCTATTTTCATCAAATTAAAAGAACATCACTACATTGTCATAAAGCCCCACATGCTTTTCTGCACAAGCATCTTTTTTGTTGTTCCAAGATATTCTTCCTGTTAACATGGTTCGTTGTCATCTCTCTCTTGCCCTTGGAGAGGAAGGCTCTGAAAAGTTTACTGAACAGGCTCATTTGGGGCCTGGTAAATCAA
The DNA here is from genome assembly GCA_019843965.1 of Rhynchomys soricoides. Lineage (NCBI taxonomy): Eukaryota > Metazoa > Chordata > Mammalia > Rodentia > Muridae > Rhynchomys > Rhynchomys soricoides. The sequence continues at coordinate 6,885,702 of JADRCH010000060.1, read as the reverse complement.
GAGTTCAAAGGTTCCTCCTGATAATGAGTTTGAAGAAATTGAAATAACAAAATACAAACTCTAGGGAGTTGACCTATATTGTGCAACCAGCTGCTGGTTGAGGTCTTTGTCCTTTTTCCTCAGAGGATAATTAGTACCTAAAGTTGTGAAGTGCCCTTCACACAAGGATGCCAGACAAGACCCTTCCTTGGGACATCACAGACTGGGTGATCTCCAAGGGAGTCTAATTAAAAATGTGTTTGCTTGTAAGCAGTCAGGATTTGGTTATTAAGATACCTGTCAGCACTTATGAGTTTGTCTTCATAATAGATTTCTTTTCATCAGAAGATTGTTCATCACATCAAGGACTTTAGGCTACAATTGACCTTCAGGTACAAACACTCTGGGATAGATACATGGCTTACAGGATATTCTAGACAACTATTAGAGTCTTATTTACACTACTAGAAAGAACTGTGTGGAGGGGCTACTAGTGAGAGGAAGCTGAGGTGAGTGAAACCCTCTCACTTAAGGATGCTTACTGGAAATGGAATCAAGGTTTGCTGTTATTTGATTCAGATCCCGAGGGTGACCTCTGGTGTTCTTCTTTAGCTCACAATGTTGAGAAGGATTCTTAGTGTCCTCTGAACCTGGTGGTTAAGACTTCTTTAGTAAATTATCATTTCTTTCTATATAACAAGAGCCCAAATGTAGGAATCTGGGTCACATGTCTTCCATATTCTACATTGTTCCAACTTCAGTTTTACAGCTGGGACTAAGAAATGGTCAAATTTAAAATAAAAAAAAATGGTCAAATGTACTTCAGAAATTGGTGAGAAAATAAAATCACATTTAAAGACTGCTCCTTCATTTGTCTGTACTGTTTTCCTAATGTAGGCCTAATATTAGGCACAAGGTTTGGATGTATATATATAATGTGTGTATGTGTATGTGTGTGTGTGTGTGTGTGTGTGCATGTCTGTGTGTATGTATGTATGTGTGCATATCTGTGTCTGTATGTGTGTGTGTGTGTGTGTGTGTGTGTGTGTGATAATGAGATTGATTTCCTTGATTTACAACATGCTTTAAGGTTTCCATTCAGAGCTGCTACTTAAGTCCTGAGACTCAGGGAAGCTGTCTTACCCCATCTCCAATCTTGAGTGACAAAGAAGTTAAAGAATCACTGTTGGGAAAAGGGAGTTGGAATGTGGGGCAGTGATCTGTGACAGGCAGTCTGGCACCTGGTTGAGCACAGGCATAAACTCTGGGCCTCCCGGCGGAATCTGCAAGGGACCAGAAAGGTCATGCCAACACTCCAGGGAGACTTTTGGCTCCAGTCACAGTCACTTACCACTCCTCCTCAGGTAGAGGCATGGCCACACCCCAGGTAGACTCATGGTTACACAGCCCTAAGCCATCCTCATGTTAATGAGACACCTAGAGGCTTAGCCACGACCCTTCCCAGAGGGGCGAGGGGTACAATTCCATCCACAGCACTCTCCACCTGATGAAAATAGACATCTTAGAATTATGGACTGTCTCTTCATCTGGACCCACCTTGGGAAGCGAGGGATCCGGCCCTTGATTAAGGAGCCGAGTCTAATCTCTTGCCAAGGGCTTCCCAGTGCTCCCACATGGTACCCATTCACCCAAGCCTAAGCAGCTAGCCTGGCGCCTCAAGCCACTGAGACCTGGTCCCGTTTGGAACCCAGCTGGGCTCTGGCTAGCCAGTCTGCAGCACCCTGTGGCGATTGCAGTACTCTGGGCTAGAGAACCCATGGAGACAACTGCCCCGTATTCCCCTGGAATGGTCCCCTCCCCCACCCATGGGCAGGGCCCCGCAAAGGCTTCCCACAGCCCCCACCTGCCCGTCGAACTGTGTGTGAAGACGCACAGTCACTTTCCGTGTGTCTCCTGTCCCACCCAGATTTACAGCGCCAGGACAGACACGTGGGGCTTCTTTCCACCGTGCCAGGTTTGTTCCCACATTGGAGCAAAGCTTTATTTGATAATATTTGTCTAAATTTCTTTTATTTAAGCTTTTGAGACTTTGTTTTTGTTTGTGTGTGTGTGTGTTTGTTTGTTTGAGGTAGTATATCCCTACATAGCCCTTGTCTGGAGCTTGCTATGTAGATCAGGCTGGCACTGAATTAATGGAGATCCACCTACCTCTGCTTTCCATGTTCTGGGATTAAAGAATGTGCCACCACACCAAGCAAAACACTTTATAATTTCCAAATGAATACCACTAAGATGGTTAAGTTTCTATCTCTAAATGTATCTCATCCTCTGGATTAGGATAGGCTCAAAGACTCAGAAACAGTGGAGACTAAGCTATTCAGGTGACACTCCCGTATTAAAACTTGAGCCTAAATAGTTATTTGATACCCTGTGTGTAGCAAAACATGCAGAATGTGAATATCTGACTGTTAGTACAGACATTTCTGGTTTCAGACAGAGTAAATCCATTGTAAGCTGCAAAGTCACTGGGTAGAGAAGGCATTCAGTGCACCTGGGCTACTGAATGTGTTAGCTTAATAAAATTACACCATAGCATCTCACTTTCATCCCTGCACGATCACATGACTACCTGAGATCTGCAGCTCACTCCCACTGCCAACTTTCCAGACAGGGTATCATACCACATAGCACTAACCTGGTGATGATTAAAATTCAGAAGATTCCCCACCTGATCTGTCTGACTGGGAACTGTGGGTCCTTAGGCCAGGAAAAGATCCAAATTACAGCTACAATTTTGGCCAGGTTTAGTGACACATGACATGTCATTGCAGCTTGAGTTACAGAGGCAGGCACATCACACATCTGAAATCACCCTGGCCTGCACAGCAAGTTCTAGACAAGCCAGGACTACATAGTAAAACTGCAACTTAAAACAGACAAATGAAAATCAGAATACAATGTCTACTAGATCCCTATTGCTTTTATGCCAATGTAAACATGAAAGTTGTCAACTGAAACACCTTAATCAGGACCTGATGATATCTGATTTCCTGGCAATTCAAGATAGTAAGTATGTAGAGGAAGACATGCTCCTGTCTCTTTTCCAGCCTCTTTTTCTAAATAACCAACTGTTCCAACTGACATTCTACCTCTAGGCTGTTGACTTGTGTTCAACCTTTTGGGACCTGCTTCTCATTACAGATGGAAATGGTCTTGCAGCAGAGTAGACACCCTCCAGCTGCTGACTTTATGACCTTCCTGGATAAAGATCAACTCATTTTCCTCTAAGCTCCTTCAGCTTGCCTGGACTTTGACAAGCATTTAAGTCCTTGCAATATATTGTTTTGCATATTTTACAAACACATTGGCCTTATGTGTCTGTGCCTGTCTACACAGCTCTAGAACATTGTTGCTAGTTACATCGTAGCATACAGGATACCCAGGCAGTCCCTAGCTTATTACTACAATTCACTGGAAGTATTTAGCAGGGATTTTTATAGTCACGATGCTAGAGGCTGCTCTGAGAGTCTGTAACTCATAGTGCTTGTGCTAATCACCTTCCGGATTTTGGACTTTGGTTTACTTAGGATCTCCATTTAAGAGCCTTCTCCTTCCTGGATCACTTGGTCTCATTGTTTGGGGCTATGGTGAGGAGACACAGCATGGGAGAATGTCAGAATAGAAGCACTGAACTTGTTGACAGGGAGTAGAGATCAAAAGGGAACCCAGGTTCCACAACCCCTTAAAGGGCATCTCTGTGACCTAATACTTTCTCAGTTTCTTTACCTGTTAAAGGTTCTATGCAATGTCTACGAGACATTGCTTGTAACATTACCTGAGGACCAAGCCTTTAACACATGGAAGAAGTTATAGCAGTGGATCAACATAACATATCAGCTGGAATGAAGTAAGCTAAGGCCATTGTACTGGCTAGTTTTGTGTGTCAACTTGACACAAGCTCGAGTTATTACAGAGAAAGGAGTTTCAGTTGAGAAAATGCCTTCATGAGATCCAGTGGTAAGGCATTTTCTCAATTAGTGATCAAGGGGAGATGGCCCCTTGTGAGTGGTACCATCTGTGTGCTGGTAGTCTTGGGCTCTATAAGAAAGCCGGCTGAGCAAGCCAGGAGAAACAAGCAAGCCAGTAAGCAGCATTCCTCCATGGCCTCTACATCAGCTTCTGCTCCTTGACCTGCCTGAGTTCCAGTCCTGACCTCCTTTCGTGATGAACAGCAATTGGAAGTGTAAGCTCATAAACCCTTTCCTCCCCAACTTGCATCTTGGACATGATGTTTGTGCAGGAATAGAAAGGCTGACTAAGACAGCCATAAAGCCGTTTAGGTGGCAATGTGGCAATGTAAGCCTGCTTTCCTGACCACTCTGTTGGTGGCATCTTATTACTTTAAACATTCAGTCTCAATCAAAACAGTCCAATTAAGGAAAGAAAAGAAACAGGGTCTTTTACACTTTTTCTGCCTTATCTTCTACACTTTAAAGAAACAGCATTTTCTAGACACTTTAGGGCAGGTGTGCATAAGAACTAACAGAGACTGACATGGAATGCACAATACCCACTCAATTTCAAACCAGACAAAATCCCAGCATGCTAGAGGAGAGGTGAGCACAAATTCCACTCTGGCACAGGAGATATCAGCATTTGATTGATGCTTGATGAGGGGGAAGCAGTTTTCCTTACTAACGTTACATTTTGTATGTCAGCCACACTCTAAGTCAGGCCTTATGTCCAGAAATAGTCACCCAACACATACTGGAGGACGTGCACGTTTTTATTTATTTATTTATTTATTTATTTATTTATTTATTTATTTTGCTTACTTGTTTGTTTATCCTTTAGAGAGAGAGAGAGAGAACATGAAGTTGGGTGGGTAGGGTGATGAGGGGGGATCTGGGAGGAGTTAAGAGAGGGGAATGAATATAATCATAATATATTGTATGAAATTCTCAAAGAATAAATAAAAGAAAATTTTTTTCAAAAAAGAGAAACCAAGGTTCTGGAGGTTGTTACCATTCCCTGTCATAACCATGATGAAGCCAGGAACAGATTCAGATCTGAAATCCACCTGCGTGCTGATTCCTCTGGCCCACTGACATGGCATCTTCTCTGGACTGGCACTTAATTAACGTGGACTGAGAAGTGAATAGCAATTAATCATTCAAAATGAATTGCTAATCACAACAGCCACATTTGCAGGCCTGGTATTAATGCAGAATTACTAGCAGCGCTCATATAGAGATAAGAGTTATAAGTTAATTATTCATGGTGATTATGACTATTAAAACATAGAGTTGAAGGTAAAAGTTCACTACCTCCAGTATGTCTTACCAGACCTAGAGACAGCGAGTCGGTCATCAATACACTTGGATACACCCCAAGTTCCTCTTGAAAACTTTCAACGTTCATGAGCTTAAAGGTTCTGAGATTTTCAACAAAGAAGTGTCTGTTTCTGTGCTTTTGTTTGCTCACTAAACCATCTTTAACTGTTTATTAATGTTAGGCAAAGATGTCTGTGGACCAAACATTCTCATGGATCATAAGCAACAAATGGTCAGCTTAGTCTTGTAATTTTTGTAAGAACAAGCTAGGGCTTCTGGCAAGCCTTTGAATCACTAGGCTGTGGTTAGTAGGTCCCAAAGAGAATGTCTTAGGGTTAAGGATGAGGGAGTGGACTGAGTTTTCTGTTCCTACTCCTATCACAGAGGCTCAGCTTCTTCATGGTTTATATGTCCCTAAAACACTCATTTCCATGGCAAAGTTTACAGAATGCTTATTATGTGCCAGACTCATGTGAGACACTTAGATTATTACATAGTAACAAGAGAGAATTTGACTTCAGGGAACTTCATATAGAAATAAAGGCAATTGAAGTAAACATTGAAAATTGTTTGGTGTGTTGAAAGGTACCAAATGTGTCAGGGGAAAAAAGCAGGATACAAGTTTCTGGGAGGGCAATGAATGACTTGGAGAGGGCTGGTATTTCACACACAGGCTGGCACTGCCTCACTAGGACTAGACAAGGTGAATCATTAAGTACATCTGAGAAAGAGCTTCCTGGACAAAGAATAGCTGTGCAAAATGGAGGGTTGAGTGGAGGTGAATCAGCACGGTCTGGGGGCACGAGGCAGGCAGCTGGTGGTCAGGAGACAAGCATGTATGTGTGAATGGTGAGGATGGTTGTGGCGAGCATAGCAGAAAAAGATAAACAAGAAGGAGACATCAGGAATTCGTCATTACAAGAGGGTAAGATGGGAAAACCCAACTAACAAACTTCAGCATTACTTTCTTCCAAGGAAAACTGTGGAAGGACTACCAGCAAAACTAGAATTGAGCAACATCTTTCTGGGACATTAGAACTAGAGGCAAAGTAACTTCTGCTAGATACACTATTGAAGGCTTATCCTACCTGCCTTTCAGTCTGTCCAGTAGCTCCTGGTGGCCTAGTTACACCTGGAAAAGCAGGATTTGCAGAATTAGTCCTCCGAACAAGCGTTAGTTGACATACCCATGTCTCTTGCTGTGTCACACACACTGCCCCATAATTCTATGGCTGAACAGCTGCCCGCTTGCTGTACAGCACTGTGGGCGACTACAGTTCACAGCAACCTGTTATGTATTTTATGAATAACTAGAAGGGAGAAACTCCAACACAATGTCATGATAAGCTAGAAATGCTAATTACCCCAACTTGATCAGAACATATGGTATACATGGGTTGAAATACCATGCTGTACCTCATAAATATGCACAGTTATTATGTAATCATCAGTGTTTTAAGATAGAAATGCTAATTCCCCTGATTAGATCATTATACACTGAATATGTACTGAGTTTTTACACTGTATCTATGTCATAAACTTATACAATTAAAGTAATTACTTTAAAAAAGATTTACAACATTAAAAAGAATTCATTTTAAAATTATTGCTTTTAAATTTCTCTCTCTCTCTTTCTCTCTCTTTCTCTCTCTCTCTCTCTCTCTCTCTCTCTCTCTCTCTCTCTGTCTGCTTGTTACTATGTGCTTTAGTGTTACTAGTTATGTTACCATGTGCTAGTGCCCAGAGAGACCAGAGGAGGACACTGGATCCCCAGGAACTTGGGTTACAGGAGGTTGTGAGCTGTCTGATGTGGGTGCTAAGAAGCAAACTCTGGTCCTATGCAAAAGCAAGAAGTGCTCTTATAGATGAGCCATCTCGCCAGCCCCATTGTGCTGCATAGTCTATAAACTAGTCTTGGTTTGTTCAGAACAGCCTATCACCTTTCAGAGACCTCAATGAGAGAATGAGAGTAGATCCCTGGGCTACAGGAGGATAGATGGATCATTTTGGATAGAGCTGAGATGATGCAGTCTGCCTCTATTCTGCCTGTGCCTCAGTTTCTTATTTTTCCTGCATACTTGGACTTTCTAATAGCACAGGGCCTCTGGGATAGATAGATTTCTCATAGCAACTGGATTCCAAAATGGCTTAGTCTTGAAAGTTATACAGTATCTATATCACTTATTGTTCTCATCACTGTGACAGAATAACAGAAACCACAAAATGGCCAAGAAAAAGAAAAAGGAAAACAGCCATTGCTTGCTTTGGACCTAATAAGAAAGAATCCAGAGCTGATCAGTGGTTTTGTAACTGCTCCTCTGACTGTGGACAATGTTCATAGTCCTTCAACTCACTATCCCATGTTCCCCAGGCTTTTAATCAGCATTTTAGCTTGCTGTTGGCTCTGTTCTGTTGTGCTATGTTCTTTATTTTCTAAGAGTGGGTTACAGCACATACTTCAATTCCAGCAAGCCTGGGTAATTTATAAGCCTTCTATTACAGGCTTCTATAGGTTTACACTGGGTTTTGCTACTGAATGTAGTTCTATGCTATGTCCCAGTATCCAGGGAAAAGACACAGGCCTCCCTGTTTTTATTTTGCAACAAGTACCTAGTGTCCCTTAGTAGTAGGATTCAGTACATTTTCAGTATACCAGAACCCTTTCATGCTTATTGGCTCAATGGCAATAGTAACTAACTGACAGAGTCCACTTTCATTTTAAATCAGCCAGACGTAGGCCTCTGGCAAAAGTATCCTTACATGAAAATTAAGATTTCTTGGCTAGCAGAGCCCACTCTTTAGGGGGAAGGACTCAAGACCCTACAAATGCATCATTTGATGTTGTAGTCAGAGGACCCATTCCCAATTCCACCCATAATTCTCAGTCCCACACATTCTAATTAATTTACACAGCTCGTTATCTGTCACCATGTCAAAGAAAACATTTAATGGATCTTGGGGGGAAAGCAGTGATTGACACCACCAATAATGACTTGAAAGAATGGACCAGGGAATTCATATTATGACTCTACAGATCTTCAACTAGTTTAAAAAGCAGAATTACTTTGGAGGGGGTCTGAAAGTTATCATAAATGTAATCAGACTCTTAAGCCAGAAGGTAAAAGATAAACCTTACATTTAATTCTACAGAACAAATTGTTCAGGATTTAACCAAGAAAAGAGAGATTGCTTTGGACATTTACAAGCATGGGGTTTTAAAGAACCACTTCTTTAGGTTGTGATGGGGCACATAAGAGGCTATTGATAGTTAATGCATATACTGATGTACTTGGAAATAACTATAAACCCATCGATCCTCACTATAGTCAGTGGTATGTGTGACCTCTACCTTAAGACCCCTGCGGTTTGTCTTCTTGCAGGAAGGGTACTTAACCTAAGATTTTGCCTCTTAGTACACAGCACAATATTACTTCCATTTGGGTAGAATTATCTGGCCAGAATTATGCTGGTAATCTGTAAAACATGGTCCTTTGGGTCATTCCCCAGTCTAGTTGATATAGCGGTAGAAAGGTCAGAAAATAATTTGCCTGTATGGGACCAGCATGTGTGCAAAAGCAAAGCAGTGAGTTCAGGCATTTGTGTAGGAGTGTATGAGGCTGAAGCCAGTTACATAGTAGAGAATGAAGAGTGTCCATGGTCTTTCTGCTCAGCTGTGTTTTCTCTGGGATATGAGGAGAAATATCTTCCACTGAGAGCAATACGTGGGGAGCAAGTGCTGGGGGATTATAGGAACAGGTGCGGCTGATCACCTGAGACAGAAGAAGAGACTAGTGTCTAATGTTTCCTGACAGCAGTAAGGGACGCCTTGACACTTCAGGTTCCTGGTTATGGAATTAAATGAGGCCAGTCAATGCAATTGTAAGTTCGTCTCCAGCCTTATCTTACTGGATGACAGTAGAGGAGCAATTGTGTTTTATTGAAATTGAGTTTTCCAAGAGAATACAATGCAGAAATGAGTAAAAGAGCGTGAGTAAGAGAGATGGTAGATTACTACTGTCACAGGAGGAAATGCATGGAATCACACTAGCAAAGGAGGAACAGAGGTCATCAGCCCTTGGGTAGGAAATGGTCCAACTGACCAGATTCTAGGGTGGGGTACTGGCAGGAGCTGCAGGGTGAACAAAGCTGGAAGGCAGGCTAGTGTGTTTTGCAAATATCAAGATTCTAGGGTATAAGTGGCTGAGTTCAGGTGCAGAAAATGAGAAAAGAGGTCAAACTGACAGAGTTTTAAGGAGAGACCAAAAAATCCTCTTCCTTCAGTATCTTTTACCCCTGTCCAAATCACCTCATGTTGGCTTACCTTTGTTCAAATGAGCTCATGTGTATTCACAGGGCTCCATGACTGGATGTCATTGCCACCTAAGCTCAGGGGCAAGAGACATATACCACCCCCATACCAACTTCTCTACTCCTGCCTTCTAGTACTGTCCCTTCCTGGGATTCCCTCAACACTTTCTAAGAAGCCAGTCCTGCTGTGTGCTCTTCTAGACCCTTCCTCTCTTCTAGACCCTTACTCTCTCCCCCCAGCACTCCCTCAGAATGATCTTGCCACTGAGATCTCACAAGGCAACCCTCAAAGAACCTTCCTGGGCTAAGAGTAATATTTAGCTGGTGAGCCAGATCACAGAAAGTCTTGTCTATGGAGGCTGAAGGGAGAAAGCACATCCTTCTGAGGTCCCGTTGAAGCTAGAGGAGCCTGAGAGATGTACAAGAGCTGGTGTACTCAATGGCTATCAGTATGTGAGTGAATTCCTACCTACAGATTCCACAAAGCACAGCTCCCAGTCAGTGCTTGCGGGGTACTAGGCTTCTTTTGAAGTGAAAGTATATTCAACCTCACCCCACTTGCTTTGCTCTTGCATGAGAAACATTTTACTATGAGTTTTAAAAATCTGATGGTAAAAGGAAGCCTTTGCTTTTTCCATCTTTCAAATCAGTATCTGTATCAGACAATTTCTGTGTAGCAGACACTGCCCTCTGCACCTTGCTCCCAACCATGAACCTGTCAGCAGAGTGTTCACGTCCATACCCAGAGATGTTTCTCTCCCCTTGTTTCGTGAAAACTGAATGAGATAATATATTCTCATGTGCTCTGCAAAAAATGAAAAAAAAAAAACCGTTGGGGACTGAATATAATTTGTATTTCTATCACCAGTATCATTTTGGACTTTGATTCCAGTTCCTTTTTCTGTTGCCTTCTGGGATGCTCCCTGCATTGCCCAGAAATCTCATTCATTAGACACTGAGGATGATTCCCATATGGCCGAGGGATGTAAGGCTTCCACATTGGCTAAATTAGAAACGTTTAAATTTTTCATCTCCTCCCTGTCTGCTCTTTGGTCAATAGCTTATTCTGACAACTTCATTACCTCCTAATTACTCTACGTTTCTTTGCTCATTTTCTGGGCATTAAAAAAAAAAAAAAGCATAACCTACTAAGAAAAGAATTTGTCATGTCACATCCTTAGATTGACACTGTCCTTTGCCTGATCACAGAAAGGGGTTTCTTTCCTTTCACCTGGGAATTGATTTGGAGAAAAGCCTCTGGTCCTGATGCTGCAGCCAGCTCCTTCCCTGCACTCCATTGCAAGATATAAGCTATCAGCAAGATGCTTTTTCTCCTCTCTCTTCAGAGCTGATTTATTCTTTGCCTATAAATCTTTGAGCAGCCATTCAGGAAGCAGTATCAGATGAGCCTTAATCTTTGTATTACTCATTTCTTAAAGGGATTTGAATCTACTGGGCTTTAATTATAGATCCCTCAGAAAGTGCTAGCCTTTTCTAGCGAGGCACTTTCTTCTTGTAATTTGATAATCACTTTTACTTTCACCTCTCATGAGACTATTCTTAGACAGTTGGGGAAAGGGGTATTAGAGGTTACCCTGCTGACTATGCCACTCAAACCTGAAAGCTTCTGCTTATTTCAGGACCACCAGTTAACATCATAGATTCACAGCTGACCCTACTATAAGCCTGACCCCAGATAGGATTAGAATCCATCCAGATGAATTAAATGAATGGAGGGGTGCAGGGTGGCTGGGCCATAAATGTAACTAGAATGGCTGCAGTGTGAAGTGAAAAAACAGAGATATTTGGAATTTCCAGACTGTGGATAGAAATGTTGTGACTTCATACCAAAATGGCACGCCAGGGCACCCACCTTACTCTCTTTGTTCCTCATGTTGTTACATGGAGGCAGGCATTGCAGGACATCACAGGGCTTTAGAAGATAGTTCTGGGATCTAAC